>KZ308834.1:300749-361027 GCA_000376725.2 Ladona fulva
AACCAAGAGAAGTCCACCCAGGGAAGTACCCAGTGCACCCACAAACAATTCGATCATAACTTTTCACCCACGGATTTTGAACGATTAGCTAAGCATATAACGAGTGAAGCAACGGGAAACTCCATTCAAAGAATGCATTAAAAGTCGGGGCGCTTTAATCCGAAAATCCGCACGATGTCCGTGACTTCATCAGCAACCATTAGTTCGTTCATCGGCCGCAAGATAGGAGCCAGGCGTATTTCACATAGCAGCATCGAAACTTCTGTTTTTCTATCCGGAAATCCCAAACGATATTTCTTCGGTTTGTGGTAATCCTCACTCCGATCCAAAATATTATTTTTGTAACGCAGCAATGTATATGTGGTACGAATTTGTGTCAAGGGTGTACTTGCGTCGGGGATTTTTGGAGGTGATTTCTGATACTGGAAAATTACCGTGATCCAGAGGTCGTTTGCTCCCAAGAGTGTCGGATTAAGGAGGCCTTACTAGAGATCGAGGCGGAACCTTTTGCCCATAAAAGTACATCTGAAAGTCTTAATTAGAAAATAATAAGTAAAGAAGTTTTCCGTATATTTTCATTATTTGTTACATTAATACATATCGTATATAAATTTATTAAGATACAGAAAGAATCATTGAATTCTAGATAATAGATTAGCTTTAAATATTTAAATGTTAATGAGACAAATAATTGAAAATGTTCTACGTATACTAATCTTGCAGTACTTATATTTCTTGTAGTAAGTTTTAGTTCTTCTAAACTAATGTGACATAATTCTGGAGAAGAAACACTTCTAATTTCCGACATATTTCTTCCATTAACCTGCTCTTATTTCTGCCTCTACCCTTTTTATCTACTTTTAACCTGTTTTATCACAACCCTTGCTTTTTAACTTCTTCAATAAAATTGTTGATAGCTTTGGGTGTGCCGAGCCAGATAATCAAGCCACGATTATAAACCTCCTTCTCAAATAATTTCTGTGGGTATAAGAATTTTTTCCTAACTGACTTGGCCCAATATTTCCTGGGATGCTCCTAAATAAAAGCCATCCATTTTATTATTCTGGAGTAGCCGGACAGTGATGATTTCATAAATTTTAGATTCGCACTTCAAATTTCAACTGTAAACATTTTAACATTTTAATGACTATTAAAAGACCATACGCAAATGCTGTAATGATATTATTACGAAGTAAAAATTAAAGATGGCATGAATAGTTTCAAGAGCATGGTTTAAATTGAGCTCAGCCTCTAACAAATATATGCGTAAGAGTTTACCTACAAAGAAATATAATCTATATGTAATGACTCAGCGGTTCCCAGCCTGAAGTTTGGTTCCAAGTCGCACGACGGTGCGTGCTTGTGGTTCAGGGGTAAACGGAAGAATGCTGATTGATGGTGGGAATGTGGTTAGAACTTCCGCATCATTCGTTTCGTTATTCGTATTAACTGCTTGGCTACACGACGGATTCTCTTTTGTCTCCCAACAAGCTTGAAATAATGTAAACAACATAAATTATAAAAGAAGCTCAATCTATAAGGGAAGCACATAAATGGGTTGCCAAGGGATATGCATGTGAAAAATGTTGAGAGTTGTCATCCTGAGTCGTCCTTAGGCATGCAGGGTGCAGCTATACTAATACTCTTCAATATGAATTCCTTCATAACTGCGATAATTCTTTCATTTTTTAAATTTTTGGTGGCATTCTATTTTTACCGCCACGATTATTATCCGTAACTACTTTCCCATTTTATTTGCTGTGGCTATTAATCGGAATCACCTTTATAACCCTTTACTCTAGAATAAACCCTAACCCTTTTACCCTTTTTGGCCTCCTATCCAAAGTTTGGAGTCAAACTAATAAATGCATTGTATAAATCAATGCCACCAGATTGTTTCATATTGACTATCTTATTGGTGTAAAACTTCCTTGGATATAATAAAATCATTGCTTAGCCAAGATTTGCAGATTTTTTTCATCTTCAAGTTAATAGTTTACCTAAAATTTCAAACATATTTTTGAATATTATCCTATTTCTCTCCAACATTCTTTTATCATTGCCTGAAAATATGTTTAATATATCTACTTCTTAATCTTTCAGAGTATTTAATTTCAATGTAAATGTCCTGCCCATAAAAACTTCATAGATTATCTTCCGGTTCTTATACGGGACTTATTGCTCGCCAGGGTCAACTTCTATATTCTCAGCTAGGTTATGCAGCGCCTATTTACTCATTCTTTATGTTCAATATCAGCTATCTGAGACCGCGAGTCTGGAGAAAACGCGCTGCTCTTTCAAGTTGAAAGAACCTAAAATACGCTACTGAAATATGTTAATAAACTATGTTCGTCCGTTGAAACTTTTCATAATATCGATTAGCAATTTAATCAATGATGAAGATCAATAAGTTTTATAATTATTTTTCTAGATAACAATACATTGTGCCTGTCATTGGCGTAATAGCTTAGATCAGGGGTACCCAACCTTATTGGTTCCCATACCCCCCTTGCCTTTTCAGTAAATTATCCAGGTCTCTCTATTCACCAAAATAAATCTTAATAAACTAAAACACAGACATAGAATAGCATGGAAATATTAATAAACTAAGCCAATCTGTAAGACGATGAAGGCATTGTTGAACCGATTACTTATAGAATGATTTAAAGCCGATATACACTTATTTACTTAATATTCATCGTACTTCCTTCATATGCTTCCCGTACCCCATAGGAGTATAGGTCAAGTTGTATACCCCCAAGTTGGGAACCCCTGGCTTAGATAGCGACAGTTTCTCTCTCTAAGGTTTGGCATCAGCTTGGGACGTAAATCCTTTATTCTACTGAATATGACACACTAGATACAGATATATTTATTGCTTTCGTCAATAAAAGATTAATACGATATAATTCTTAAAGGATCGCTATACATGCCCTAATATATTGATGAATCTTCTAATACAGAGTTCAACTAAATTAAGGTGGTCCCGATTCATAATATGTAACCATGGTGATCATATTTTCGAAGAAAAAAAAACGGAAATGTGTTCATTTGAATACAGGACTGCGACATGGGCACATTGAATTAATTAATGAGAACGAGGAAGTCATTTTTTGTTCACCCAAGAGACATTTCACCCGAAGGCATTTCATCCCAGAGGCAGGTCAACCAAGAGAAGTCCACCCAGGGAAGTACCCAGTGCACCCACAAACAATTCGATCATAACTTTTCACCCACGGATTTTGAACGATTAGCTAAGCATATAACGAGTGAAGCAACGGGAAACTCCATTCAAAGAATGCATTAAAAGTCGGGGCACTTTAATCCGAAAATCCGCACGATGTCCGTGACTTCATCAGCAACCATTAGTTCGTTCATCGGCCGCAAGATAGGAGCCAGGCGTATTTCACATAGCAGCATCGAAACTTCTGTTTTTCTATCCGGAAATCCCAAACGATATTTCTTCGGTTTGTGGTAATCCTCACTCCGATCCAAAATATTATTTTTGTAACGCAGCAATGTATATGTGGTACGAATTTGTGTCAAGGGTGTACTTGCGTCGGGGATTTTTGGAGGTGATTTCTGATACTGGAAAATTACCGTGATCCAGAGGTCGTTTGCTCCCAAGAGTGTCGGATTAAGGAGGCCTTACTAGAGATCGAGGCGGAACCTTTTGCCCATAAAAGTACATCTGAAAGTCTTAATTAGAAAATAATAAGTAAAGAAGTTTTCCGTATATTTTCATTATTTGTTACATTAATACATATCGTATATAAATTTATTANAGTGTCGGATTAAGGAGGCCTTACTAGAGATCGAGGCGGAACCTTTTGCCCATAAAAGTACATCTGAAAGTCTTAATTAGAAAATAATAAGTAAATAAAGAAGTTTTTCGTATATTTTCATTATTTGTTACATTAATACGTAACGTATATAGATTTACTAAGATACAGAAAAAAAATCATTTAATTCTAAAATAGATTAGCTTTAAATATTTAAATGTTAATGAGACAAATAATTGAAAATGATCTACATACACTAATCTTGCAGTACTTATATTTCTTGTAGTAAGTTTTAGTTCTTCTAAACTAATGTGACATAATTCTGGAGAAGAAACACTTCTAATTTCCGACATATTTCTTCCATTAACCTGCTCTTATTTCTGCCTCTACCCTTTTTATCTACTTTTAACCTGTTTTATCACAACCCTTGCTTTTTAACTTCTTCAATAAAATTGTTGATAGCTTTGGGTGTGCCGAGCCAGATAATCAAGCCACGATTATAAACCTCCTTCTCAAATAATTTCTGTGGGTATAATAATTTTTTCCTTACTGACTTGGCCCAATATTTCCTGGGATGCTCCTAAATAAAAGCCATCCATTTTATTATTCTGGAGTAGCCGGACAGTGATGATTTCATAAATTTTAGATTCGCACTTCAAATTTCAACTGTAAACATTTTAACATTTTAATGACTATTAAAAGACCATACGCAAATGCTGTAATGATATTATTACGAAGTAAAAATTAAAGATGGCATGAATAGTTTCAAGAGCATGGTTTAAATTGAGCTCAGCCTCTAACAAATATATGCGTAAGAGTTTACCTACAAAGAAATATAATCTATATGTAATGACTCAGCGGTTCCCAGCCTGAAGTTTGGTTCCAAGTCGCACGACGGTGCGTGCTTGTGGTTCAGGGGTAAACGGAAGAATGCTGATTGATGGTGGGAATGTGGTTAGAACTTCCGCATCATTCGTTTCGTTATTCGTATTAACTGCTTGGCTACACGACGGATTCTCTTTTGTCTCCCAACAAGCTTGAAATAATGTAAACAACATAAATTATAAAAGAAGCTCAATCTATAAGGGAAGCACATAAATGGGTTGGGAAGGGATACGCATGTGAAAAATGTTGAGAGTTGTCATCCTGAGTCGTCCTTAGGCATGCAGGGTGCAGCTATACTAATACTCTTCAATATGAATTCCTTCATAACTGCGATAATTCTTTCATTTTTTAAATTTTTGGTGGCATTCTATTTTTACCGCCACGATTATTATCCGTAACTGCTTTCCCATTTTATTTGGTGTGGCTATTAATCGGAATCACCTTCATAACCCTTTACTCTAGAATAAACCCTAACCCTTTTAGGCCTCCTATCCAAAGTTTGGAGTCAAACTAATAAATGCATTGTATAAATCAATGCCACCAGATTGTTTCATATTGACTATTTTATTGGTGTAAAACTTCCTTGGATATAATAAAATCATTGCTTAGCCAAGATTTGCAGATTTTTTTCATCTTCAAGTTAATAGTTTACCTAAAATTTCAAACATATTTTTGAATATTATCCTATTTCTCTCCAACATTCTTTTATCATTGCCTGAAAATATGTTTCATATATCTACTTCTTAATCTTTCAGAGTATTTAATTTCAATGTAAATATCCTGCCCATAAAAACTTCATAGATTATCTTCCGGTTCTTATACGGGACTTATTGCTCGCCAGGGTCAACTTCTATATTCTCAGCTAGGTTATGCAGCGCCTCTTTACTCATTCTTTATGTTCAATATCAGCTATCTAAGACCGCGAGTCTCGAGAAAACGCGCTGCTCTTTCAAGTTGAAAGAACCTAAAATACGCTACTGAAATATGTTAATAAACTATGTTCGTCCGTTGAAACTTTTCATAAATCTTTTCCGTTAAAGTTTTATGCCTACGTTCGCCTCGTGAATAACATTGTCTCCTTTATTGGGCAGTGCTTGCAAAGACATTTCAGTAGCCTTCGCTACTATTCTGAACTATTTTTATTAAAAACGGTTGAAGGTTTTAGGCGATTCTAAAGCCGTTTCGTCGGTGGATCGTCCTTTTCCGTTGGGACCACTTCTGGAAACAACGAAAAACAAGCGCAGAATGAAGATCGGCTGTTTTCCCTCTACAATTTAATGAAAAAACACGACCAGGTTTCGACGGATGATCGTCATCGTCAGACCTGACGATCACTCGTCAAAACCTGGCCTTGATTTTCATTAAAGAAATTGTTCTGGGAAAAGTACAACACCTCTTTTCATTCCACATGATGGATTTCCACAAGAATTCGCCTACGACTGAAAAAGATACGGATTATGCGATCTTCTATGAATCACCCAATTCGCACTTCAATATACACGCTATCGTCCTTAAGAGAAGAAGAATACCTCTGCATCCATAAGAATGGAACATCTAAGTTTTAAATCGAAATAATTAATTATTATTCGAATTTCCACACATGTAGTAATCGGTAGTTAACTTAACAGTTGTACACATACGTACACAAATATATACATATGCTTAGACGAACGTTCACTTTTTTTGCAAGCGTTTATCCAAAACCATTTCCCCGTCAGCCTTTTCTATTTTCTAGCTGTTCAAACGAATTGTTTTGATGGATAATTTAAAGTTTAGGAAGATGGTTGGGTAGTTATCATTTCATAATTACAATGTTGCACAATAGTTTTCGCAAATCATTTGCTCCAAATAATACATCTCGTCTTCTTCTCCCTCTAACATCTCATCCATTTTCAATTCTGATCAAAATAATCTAATTTCTATCGGTACGATACGTAACTATTGCCATCAGCCTCAGAAAATGTTAGTGCGTTTATCAAAGTTGTGGAAAAAGCGCCATTCTTTCCTCCTCATTTATTTGAAGTACTTGTTTATTCTAAAACGTCAATTCAGCATTGAACGTCAACAACTTTCCTCGACACCCCTCATTAGCTACAGTGTTTTATAATAACTCTGTGTTTTCGCCCGCGTTGGTGTATTTGCCGCATGGTGGGGTTTTCTCCATATACCTTCGGTTGAGGAGTTTTTCCCCAAAACTCAAATGTTTTTGTGTTTATTTGTATCCATATTTTCGTTTGTATCTAGGTATTTTTCGAATTTCTTTATCTACTAGTTTGTCTCTTAGTTTTTATCTATTAGATAGTACCTCTTAGCTGGTAACATTATATTTATTTTGCTTGTAGTATTATATTTGTTTATTTTGATTTATTTCTTTGGATATAGTTAATTGTATTAATTTTTTTTATTTAATAGTTTAAAATTATCATATGCTACCTCCAGAGGTTTTCTCATTTTGACCTAACATCGCCCTAAGAGTATAATAATAAGCAGGATAACAGAGATTAAAAGAAAAAACGGTAAAGTGTGGAATGAAGCACGCGACAGAATTTCCAAAATTAACGAATTTAGAAAAAATTGGCACTTTACTAATTCGAGAGGTACATACGTATTCCCTTGTCGCCTCAGCTCCCCGGGAATTACGATAACACAACATTCCCTTAGGGTCAAACCTGTCGTTGCATTCCCTCTCTTTTTCCGATGTGGAGTAGATTCACCAGGGCTCTGATTAAGAGATTATAGGATCGACGCCTCCTCTCTCTGCGGCAGACCGCAGATTAATTAATTCGAGTTAGCGTCGCGGGAGGTCGTGGGGGAGGGCAGAGAGAAATGAGGAAGGATTGAGACGGAATGGTAAACAGATGGAGAGGAGGTAGAAACGACTCCCCCCGGGCCACACTGAGGCTTTAATGTCTTATTCCACACAAACCGTACTCATAACAAGCTAGGCATACAGAAACGCGGTGAGGCATCTAGCTGTGTAGAAAGGGAAACCCAATTATCAGATTTCCGTCCCATGAAAGTTTCCACTGAGAAACTATTGCTTCCCACTCTCCTTGTACACAATACTATCGTACACCTGGTTATGAATTTTGTAAAACAGTGTGCCTGTGTATTATTCGATGGCGATTGACTGATGTCTTGCATAATTTGTCCTGGTTATTATTTGGGGACTGACCTCATCAATGTTCCCGGATTCAGGTTAGAAGAGAAACAACAGTCTCACCTGCACAAGATTCTTTTTCTTGGGGAACAGACTGGATTTCTCTCCTTCCCTATTATTATTAACATTTACTCTTAAGGCGAGGTTAGGTCAAAATGGCCTTTCTTTCTCCTAACCTCTGGAGATATTACCTCATAATAATGTTACACTAGTAGCCAAAAATAATTCACTAAAATTTACCTGAATCCAGAAAAATAAATCAAAATATCTAAGCAATCGGGCAAACAGAGGTGGAAGAAAACTGGTACATGTTAAAAGTGCTCCTACAGCTAAGATCATTTTGCACGTGGGCCCCCACCGGGAATCGAACCCAGGTCCGCTTTCATTGAAGTAGAGAAAAATGTTACAATTTATTTATTCTGTCAATTTATGAATTATTCAATTTATGGATTTGCATTTTATTGGAAACTCAAGTGAAACCTGATTAAGTGGTCACTTGCTGGTAGCGCCTGCTTCGATTAAATATATTAGCTCGTGTATTAACTAATGTTTTCAACTACCAAGACTAAGGATGCTTATGCTCTTATAAGTAGTGTATATGATGATACCTTTTCTGATATTTATATTTTGCTACATTGCAATCTATTGATATTTTTCTCCTGTTTCACTCAGGAGCTTGCTGTAGATTAAGTTCAATTTTACTGTATGCTCTTAAACTATTGATACAAGTTAACGTTTTTCTTTATGAAATTCTCATAACAACATTTTTTGGAATGATTTTAGTGTTATATAAAAGTATTTTTTAGGCCACTTTTCTCTTTATTGGTGTTCTCCTAAGGTTTTTAACATTTTTCAAGATCACAAAGTATGACACTTCATTTATCTTCACGAAACCATCCCTTTTTTCTTTATTTACCATATTTTTCCTCCGTAAAATGTCTAATTGACAACATTTACATATAAGAATAAATTTTTATACATTTTCGATGAAGAATGAGATAGTAGATGGAAATTTCTAGTTCCAACTTCGTCCGATATAATCGTTTCTTATCACTTTATACAGGACATCTTGTAAAGAGGGCACGGATGAAAAACTTCCTTAAGAGTCCATTCTTCGCTTCCCATGCCCACATGACATGCAAGAAATATTTATGAATAAAGCATGATATTTGACGTCACAATATTATCTATGCTTGTCTTTTGAAAAATCAGGAAGTTGTCTGTTTAGAAAAAGGACAATTAAAAATCGGGTTCCTGATGCTAAGGGTCCAGATAACCCTGGGTAGTCCCTGATTTTATAATATATATATTTCATAGCATTTGGACGCAAATTTATAAACTATATTCCTTTCTATATTCCATTATTTTTTCTATTATTACTACTCTCCCTGTTTTATTTTGTTTTATATCATAGTATTTGGGCATCAATTTGTAAACTATATTTCTGTTTAATTCATGAGGTCATTTCTAAGACTTATTCCATACTCCATTACAACATACGACACTGAAAACGTTACATCTCGCTTAGAGCACAACTACTGCAAAATGACCGCTGCAATTGGAAGGGTTAGCAGTATATTATTCCGTTTGTCGTCAGCATATGGTGCAAGCGACCCCGTTTCACCATTAACGCCTAGCGGACAGTGGCGGACGCATCGAAATTAAAAATTTTGTATTTCAGCCACTCGATCGCTAAAAATTGTTATGCTGGGAAAATATCGTAAGAGAGCCTTTAACGATAAGAATTTTTTGCTTCGCTAAACACGGCAGACTCATCGAAAATATTATTTCAATTTCTCTTCTTCATCACAAAAGAAATGAAAGCTCGGCATTGATGGGCTGAATAAGTCCAAAATCAACTAAGCAAGATCGGTGGTCAAAACCAGCCAATTAAGTGCATGACTTTTTCACGTTCTTAATTAACTGTACCTTCAGTAATCGTTTCCGTTCTATCAAAACTAACCACGCATGGCCAAATTGCTGCTCGCGAGACTAATTTCTGTGTTTTGTATTTCATCTACCATTTCCCCAGGAAATTCGACATTGAATTAGCAGATATACCCGAGCCCGAAATATTCCTTTATTGTCAGCAGCCGTATGTTGTTAGGACTTCTCAGTGGAACGATCCATTTAAAATACATTATTTGTTACCCGTCGACGGAATCCGCAACGCCGCTGAAAGCACAATTATTTAGAACGCAGCTTCCAGGGTCCTGCATGAGAGCTTTATAGGGCTAATTACATTTACAATTGCAGAAATGGACTGAGCGGAGGCAGAAATTTAAGGTTCGAAGGAAACACGAATTAAATAATGACCAAAATAAGCGACAAGTTAAAGGTATTATTACCTGTTCTAAAATTGTTCAAAATTTAATCGAAGTTCTTTTTGCAATCTTTCCTTACATTACAGTATAAGAAAGGGGTGGAACCAATGGAAGATGTTGGAAGTGAATTTTGCCTCTATTTGCCTTCGAGATAGCCAAAATGAGCACCGCTATGGAGAAAAACCGGGCGAACGTTTCTGAGAGATAAGCATTTCAAAAGACTGAGACAAAGGTGAATAAATGACATATTTTCCGCTATTTTGTGGCAAAATGCAAGTGGGAAATATTCCAGTCGTCCATGCATGACATAAAAGGAATGCATTATGAATGATTTCAGTAGATCAGGCATTTTTGCATTAAGTAGGTATATAAGTATTAGGTGAAAATGTCAATTGTTATTATTTACAGCTCCCCCCGGGCCACACTGAGGCTTTAATGTCTTATTCCACACAAACCGTACTCATAACACGCGAGTCTCGAGAAAACGCGCTGCTCTTTCAAGTTGAAAGAACCTAAAATACGCTACTGAAATATGTTAATAAACTATGTTCGTCCGTTGAAACTTTTCATAAATCTTTTCCGTTAAAGTTTTATGCCTACGTTCGCCTCGTGAATAACATTGTCTCCTTTATTGNTGCAATCAGAAAATACGGATAAGCTGAGCTTTCAACTTTATTTCTTAGAATGCTCATAATTTACGTAATCATAGAGTAATTATTTGTGCATGTATTCCTTTATTTTCCATTGTTTCATGGATTCTTTATGCAATCTCTTCATACGGACGTGGATCTTTTAGCAGCAATTATGTTGCTGTAGTCGTATTCCCACGGCTCCATAGAAAAATCATACTGAAGATCTGCTTGTATTTGAACGCGAAAATACTCCCGTCTTTTTAGTGTTTTGAATATTTTAAAAACACAACAAAATATCGACGCGGAGTCAAAAGTCTTGTACGGATAATAGGGGATCGCTGTAATAATATTGTGGCAGAAATGTAGCGTTTGGGAAGATGAATGGACTTCAGCAACATAAAATACCCCGCAATCGAGAGGTACTTTTACTCTGAATTTCTGGGAGGAGAATAACGAAGAATATGTGCGGAAGGAGTTGGAGCTGATTCTAACCCTCGTAGGGGGCGTCGTAAGCAGGTGTGCAGCTTTCGACGCCGTGCCGCGTATACCCTTTGAATGTCACAGGAGGAGTATATCAGTGGGACATTGTTGTGCCTACTCACGAAGCTTTCCAATTAAGAGCTTCAAAGGGGTCGCGGGAATATTTTCCCAGCAGATGGCGGATGCGACAGAGAAAGTAATTATCACCCCGAAGATTTCATCCGCGACCTCATAATTACAAGAGGAGGAAAGGAAACTAATTAACGCTAGAGAACCGAAGATGGAGGCTTGCTTGATTACTCCAGACGTATGCAAAACAAATACGCGAATTCTTGAATGGTAACATAGGATTCCCGCTTCGAAGGGCTTCTTCCGTTCAGACCGGAATTCATGGAGTTGATTTCAAACTTCAAGTGAAGGGGCACATCGATAATATCTCCCTGCGAGCGACTAAGTTTACAGCATCCTTTAGCGTTTCCGCCAGGAATTCAATAGCGCGATCCACTAAAAGCCATAATGATAATGTTTCAAGTGGAAACGTTTGATTAAGTGCGTCAATTATATCTGTGTAATATTACTGACGGGAATCACATGAAAACTGTAACATTGACAGACTCTCCTCGTATCCTATTAGTTTATTAAATGTTTACACGATTGATATACTATTTGATATTATATTTCAGTATATTGATATTTCAATCACCGCATATTGTTTTCGATATTAAATGAAAACGTTTTAAGCAAAACGTCTGATAAAAAGTATCGAAAATGCACTAAGAAATTAAAATATGTACTGTGCACAAAATAATATGTCCACGTAGTAAGTTCCATCGGATTTCACTCGAGACTATTAAAAAGTATCGATTTTTCTCAAATTCACATGAAAAATTTAGGAAATGTTTAAGAAGCTACAGTAAAACGTTAGTAGCTACAGATATTAATATAAGATACAAAAATCTGAGACACATCAACCGTTGCAGAATCTGCGAGATGTTACAAGAAAGTTCCCGAAAGAATCACGCACGTGAACGGATCCGGATACCATCAAATGCCGCAAAGTGGAGTTGTGTACATTATTTCTCATTCAGTGCGGCTTCGTTGCAAGCTGATGCGTTCGCTGCTGCTGAAAAGTTTCTCCTTAATGCGTATTCTTATGTTTGCTATCTTTTGAGGCTCGTATTTACATTATCAGCGACGACGGTCGCCTCATTATCTATTGAGTTCAATAAATTGCAAAATAAATTACCAATTAGTAAGATTTTAGACCGAAAAATGTGAAGAACATTGCAGGAATTAGGTACTGTACTTTTTTATCCGTTAAATTAACAGAATACGAAGGATATCAGTTCACATTTATCGAACAATATTTATGAAACAATACAACCTTGCGCTTTGAAAATGGAAAATCAAATGTGTTTCTATGTGAACTCTTCCGTGATTCCGTGGTTCGAACCCGTTCTCTTAAAATTAATATGTAGAGGCTGTACTTGGTGGAACGCCATGATAACACTAAGGAAAGTACAAAGTTTTTCTTTTCCTTAGTGTTTTCCGTAGCGTTCTCTTAAGTATGGCAATAGTCTCCTAAGTCTTTCTATGGTGCTCAGATGTAAAATTAGTTAACCATACCAGGAATTCTGCCGTCCTTTCTAGTTGAAGTAATACAAATGTTAAAAGTGCCTCGACAGCTAGGGTCATTTCGCACGTGAGTCCTCACCGGGAATCGAACCCGGGACCGCTTTCACCGAAGTCGAACGCGTTACCCGCTTGGCTATCTGGCGGCAATTCTATCAATATAATAGAATTTCCGCCGGCAATTATATCTATTTTTGACGGCAGCTATTCCATAAATAATCAGCTATTAAATAATCTCCCTTTACAACTTTTATAAGAAATCTATCTTTAAAAATATCTAGGAGTGACCCTTACTAATAACTTATCATGGAGTGCCCACATCCATAACATATGTGGAAAGGCTTTTAAGAAACTCGGTTTTGTTAAGAGAATAGTCGGAAGAAGCGAAGAAAAAGTCCGCGAGCGTTGTTACTTCGCGTTAGTCAGGCCTCACCTTGAGTATGCATGTAGTGTATGGGACCCAGCCGACAAGTGCTGTATTCGAGAAATAGAAAAGGTGCAACGAAAAGCGATACTTTTCGTGAAGAATTGCTATGATAAATCAGTAAGCGTTACTGAGATGCTCAAGAACGCGGGATGGGAATCATTAGAAAAAAGAAGATTAACACTAAGGATAAATTTATTAAATAAGTTCAGAGAAACCACGTTCTCGGAAGACGTCGCGGACATAATGCACCCTCCCTGCTATATAGGCCGCTCCGATACAGCGAGGAAAATAAGAGAAATAGATGCGAAAACGAACCGATTCAAGAATTCGTTTTTTCCGCGAACGATACGCGAAAGTAATCGACTAGGTAAATAGAGTCTTGGTGCATGCACCCCCTGCCACACGCCGAAAGGTGGCTAGCAGGGTATACACATAGACAGACAAATGTTTTCTATGTAATGTGCCAATAGATTGCACTTCCCGATTAATACGCGAAAAAGTTAATCGATGAGGGTCCTAGTGAATCATTAGATCACAGTCCTTTCACTGTGGAATGGTTATGTAGATCAAACTGGAGAATAAAACTGATTCAGTCCATCGAGTGTGGAGTGAAAGAAGGTGAGGGATAGTTCGCAGATAATCTCGACAAGATGGATGATTTGAGTTACGAGGAATTCCAAAGTGGGAATTTGAGCCTAATCGACGTGAAGTGCAATCGCGATCCTGTCTAAAGATAATTATGACGAAGATGGCTTCAAACGATCGTCATGACGTGAAGGCAGTGATGATGTGACACAAACAAGAACCCATTCACCGTTGAGATACTAATACCGACGGGAAGCTGCCGACATTTAATACACATCCCCAAACTTTCGTACAAATGTATGTAAGTATATACATATTAATATATGATCGTAGTAGTAGTAGTATTGATGAAAGTGCTTCGACAGCTTAGGTCATTTCGCACATAGGCTCCCACCGGGAATCGAATATATGATCGTAAAAGAGGTATGAATCATTTTATATCTGTAAACTGCTAATAACTTTCCAGCCATATAATGATCATCATCATCATCATGGGTTGTTCTGCCGCTTGGTAGGTTCATTTACGGTTGATCTACACACCTGTCTGTCCGGCGCGTCTCTTGGTTCCAACGTATTTTCCTTTGATCTTAATTTTGTCCAACATCATATACCTATTTCTTCTTCGGCCTCTCTTCCCTTCTACCATTCCCTCTATCACAGTCTTCAACAAGCACTCATTCCTCATACAATGTCCTAACCTATTCACCTCCCTCTTTTTAATAATCCCAACCAATAGTCTCTGTTCTCTGTATATTCGTAACACTCTCATTCTTCATTCTATCCTCCCATCTAACTCCTTAAATTCTCCTTCAGATCCACATTTCCAAGGCCTCTATTCTTTTTACTTCATCTCTCCGCAAAATGTAAGTCTCTACTGCATACAAAATCACACTCAAGATGTAACATTTTGCCATCAAATATCATATATTGAAAGGCAGCTTAATTTCGGATGGACATAATAAGTAAAACCATAAATCATAAAATGATGAGGAGTTTCACTTGAGATAAGAGTCAATTTTGAGGCGTTTTAATGAGGAAGAGCGGTAAACGTAACTACGGAAAAACAAGCTCGAGTACAATATGAATAAAACATGGCATGAGTCCATTTAAAAGAACAATTATCATGATTACGCTGAAAAACGATAGTTTAAATTATTTAATTTTAGGAAAACTAATCTCCATTCTTCTATTAAATTCCGAATGATAAGGCCAGCGGGATGAAACTAACATAAATAATATGAAATTGGGCTTGATTATGAAAATAAAACAAGAAACGGTACTATTACGAGATTCACAAAGAGAAAGCTAGCATAAATAAACCGATTAAATTGACCGATTTCTCTATTCGAGCAGCAGTTTTTTTTGGAATGGGAGGTGAATTAAAGAGGTTAAATGAAGAAGAACGGTAACCAAATAAAACTTTCATAAGACGAAAGGAGCTAAAGTGGGAATCGGTTGAAAATTTAACGACTATAATAAATCCGTGGGTGCAACTAAGGTGGCGAAACCTTTGACATATTTGTGAAAACTACTGTTTCCTTAATCATTTTATATTTCAAATTTGAGGTCTAAAATACTTCAAATTCTTCTTCGACAAGTATCCTGATACGCTTCATATGAAACAAGGGAGAAAAAATTTAGAAATATTATAACTCTTTAGAGAAGAAAGGCGATGAGAAATATCTTAGATCGAAAGGCACAGAAATCTCTCATAGACGTAGAGCGCAGATCTGCTGAGATTTCCTGTTCCGAGGACGTTTTCAGTTAAGAACAAGGGTCTGCCTCGGGATTTAGGTCAACTGTCAAAGACGAAAACGTGCTTGAACCACTATTTCTCCCTTAGAACGCCGGAAAGTACGCATTGAAGGAAATCGGGGAAAATATCGATAAATGGTTTAAATCGTATACTGCTTATTAGAAGTTATAATATATGCATTTGTTTATACAAAAAAGAGAAAAGTGTAAAAACTGATTTATTCGTCAAAGTGTCGGTCGTTCCTATCAAAATCTGTTTTTGGTTTTATTAGCTCGTATTTATTTGTCGGCCGTTGAAATTGTTTATTTTTCTGAGGGCTTGAGAATATCATAAATAAATTTTAATGATTGTTTATAAAGCAGTACCTTAGGATGTTGCCTACTGAATTAATTGATTAGTTTATTTTCAGTAGACAACGGGGCTAATATCACCTCAGTATATCGTATCTCAATATTATGTGTACATTACATGTGTACCTTTCTCTGTCCTCCGCCATCCTCTTCAATTCCAAATAGTTTTTACATTCCATGTCTTCCATTATCTGTTTCATATACTCTAATCTTGGTCTTCCTCTATAATTCTTGCCTTCCGCCATTCCTTCAATTATGGTCTTCACCAATCCCTCATGCCGAAGTAGATGTCCAATCCACTTATCCCTCCTTCTTTTCAGGGTGTTCCACAGAGACCGCTCTTCATCTACTTTTCTCAGAACCTCCTGATTTGTTAGTCGTTCTGTCCAACTGATCTTTAACATCCTTCTGTAACACCACATCTCGAAAGCCTCCAGCCATTTCTTTTCTAGTATTCCTATAGTCCATGTTTCACTACCATACAACAGTACACTCCAAACATAGGTCTTAATTAACTTTTTTCTCAATGCTAAATTGATGGATTTAGAAGTTAATAGGCCCTTTCTGTTGTTAAAAATCAATCTTTGCTTTTTGTATTCTACTCAATATATCTCTTCTGCTTCTTCCATCATGAGTTATTTTGCTTCCTAGGAAGCAAAACTAGTTCACTTTTTCTAATAACTCTCCATCCAGTCTAATTCTGGCATCAATATCTCCTTCTCTGCTGCTGATGAGAAATTTCGTCTTCTTTCGATTCAATCTAAGATTGTATTGACTGTTTAGAATGTGATTCATATGTGTACATTATTCGGCAGAATTTTTTTTTAACATTACATTAAAGTTTTATCTTTCCAACGAGAGGGAAATCATTGGCTTGTAAAATAATGGTGATTTTTTCGGCATTAAATCTTTTTACTCTTTTGTTTTTTATAGTACTTTTCCTCTCCATAAATAGAATTAAAATCAATCAGTATCTTTTTATTGGGGATGCCTTTTGATATTTTTAAGGTTGAAATAATAATTTGCAATGTGAGATAAATTCTAACACTATTTCTCAGTAAAATCTTGCCAAAGAGAAATTAATCAAATCAATCAAAGCCAAATGTATGACTTTTATCAATTAAAGGAAATAATAATAACTCGTCTTTATATATATTATAAACATAGAAGTATATAAATAAGTATGTGTATTGAACCCACTAATAAAGTAAATATGTAGAGAAAATACTTGCACTCAAAACGTGTGCACACTATAAATATATAACCTTCTGCTTGTGTATGTAAACTTGATGACACCACTCTCTCGGATCCCTGCAATTTAAAATTATTTTTCTATTGACTGATAAAGAAGAAAATAATTTACAGCTCACAAATTCATGACAAAATATTAAATTTAAGCAAGGAAAAGAAAAATTGATGACATCGTGAGAAATTTGGTGGAACGAAGTAAATTACATATTTATGATAGTGTATATCGTTACGTTGAGCGATTATGATTTAAAAAGAAAATACTTTCGAATAGATCAATTTATTTTATTTGGATAGACCAGTACATCTAGTCATGTCATGCCAAATTTGTAGGAGACCTCTTTTTATGTATAATCATAGGTATTATTTATCAGAGGAAGCAATACGTGTTGAGCGATATATAATTAAAATTAAATTAATAAAATCCTAAGTTATTACTAAAAAGGAGAGATGCTTCCTAATTTTGAAATTTTGTATTAAAGGCAAAATAGTTTCTGTCAGAAACTCTAAGAAAATTCTCCAAAATTTTAACATACATCGAGTTACTCTAACTTTCGGAGAAGCTTATGTAACCTAAACATCAACTACGATGATTTTTCCTTTGTTTTTCCGATTAATGGCAACATGACATTGCCGAACTGAGTGGTTAGTGCGCTATCTTTCCAACACGGAGGTCCCGGGTTTGAGTCCCGTTTAACCGAGTTTTTTCGAGATAGGTATGTAATTTTTTTGTTCGTTGTTCGTGTCTGTAATAGTAAAAATAACTAAAACAGATATAATTTGGGCTCCTGTTTCCGTTAAAGAAATAAAAAATGAGTAAATAAATAACTGCAGTCCTCGCTGCTCAATTTCGCCCCCTGGGAATGGAAGAGACAAACTGGATGAAGCATATTAACTGCTGCAGGTTGCAAACACCATCTGTTACTCCGGAGAGCAGCTCATAGTGTGCTGTTTTTATTGCCCTGCCATTGCGATCGGGAGCTTGACCTAGAATTAGTTCGCCGTTGACTAGTATGACGCTTCCACTTTATAAGAGGATATTAAGCGGGGATCTATGATTCTGAATGGAAACAGAGCAATTCCACGGGAAATGACCAGGGTTAATGCGTGAAGGATGGCCCGGACAAAATTGCTATATTTCCTTCTCAACTGTCGGAAGAAAAATAATCACCGGAAGGACATATCTAACATTGGGTCAACTATAATGGACTCAGGATGCTAGCAATCCGCATTCTTTTGAAAATGACTGGTTGACTGTCAAAATAGAGGAGAGAAAAACTGCCATAATTTTTCGCAAAAATGTCAAGGTTTTGTTCCGAATTGGATGAAAGGTTAACACGGATGTGGACTTCAACGGATGTGCATAAGGCTTGGTACCTCATTGTCACCGACCAAGAAAATATATCGAAATAAAATGAAAAATTAAATCTGAATAATTAAATAATGAATGATTAATACTGTCGGAAACTCAAATATAGGCTATGGTTAAAAATGCTGAAAAGTAATTTATATGCATTAGTAATGACTCTTTCGAGAAACTACGAAAAAACTCGCATCTCTTTTCTACCTTTTCCCTTTACGTTTATGTGTGAAAGAATGGACGTTTTGCGTTTTTTACTTAACAACTATGACTTAAATATCGGTTTAGAACAAATGTATTCATTCAAAACTAAATTCTAATTCTGGAAAAAGCAAGGTGATTCTCATTTACGTACAGAACGGATACGTCTAATATTGTGAATATTTAGCCTCAACAACGAATATTATGAAACTATATAGAGTATAGCAACCAGTTATTCAAAGCCATCATATACCCCCAGTTAAATTCGGGAATTTTAAATAATATAACTTATTTTCAGTGTTTATTTTCTAATGTAAAATATTCGACATCATCTCAACTTGCTACTTTGATTATTTTTGAAATGCTCTATGGAGAAAATAGTTACGTAGGAGAAACAGACGATAAACTATTCTCATGGTTAATATGTTAAACGCATTATATTTTAAAGTAGCTCGTGCAATTTATAAGAATAAAATATTATTATTAAATATAGAAATTTCAAATATATAAATATCTCCTATTTTATATTATTATTATTATTATGTCATTTGTAAAAACAGCGCAAAGCATAGCATGATAATTTTTCTCTCAGTTGAGGATACCAATTCAACTCCACGAGTTCAAGAATTCCTGAAGTATTCCCTTTTTTATCACTTCCTTGTTTAGAATATAAACTACATCGTGAATGGAGAGATACATAAATAGAAAATACGGGTTGAAAGCGGGATTGTGTTTCTCATATCTCCTTAAGAACGTTCCCAAATACTATTTACTAGTGATATCATACGCCCACGGCAAATATCTCAACATAAAAAAAGAACATTAATACTAAAAAATAATTTGAATTTTATCATCAAGATGGTCATTATTTGAAATATTTTATCAAATGAAAGCCCGTATTTATGGGAAGTTTCATTGACGTAGTTCAAATAAATAATTAATTTCGATTTTACTTTAAGACTTGGCAAAGGAGGGAACTCCCGGCGGTAATGGGTAACTTCGTATAAACTGAAAATTATGGCGACACCTGAATACTGAGACGTAGATGACCTTTGAAATGGAAATAGATGACATGAAAATCCTCCATCTCAAATATTGTCATCCTATTGTAATTAGGGTTTGAGGATTTAAATAATTCGGAAGAGGACGAAATAAAGAAAACATGACCCCGCGGGATTCCAACGCGCCTCCCTCAAAGAATTTATTCGAATGAAGAATGCTTCGCAATAAAAGTGCACTTAAAAAGCTATCTCCCAGCTCTTTGGTGACGCAAAGGTATTAACGACCTCCAATGGGTCGCTCTCCGACTTTTGACCTTATTTCATCTCCTCTAGCTCGATTCTCTTGGCTGCTAAAGATTGCCATTGCAAAGGATCACTCACATTGATTCACGGAAAGCATTGATTGTATCTCGTTTGCCGTCTTTATCCGACCATTTCTTAAGAAAGCCGATCCTTTCTTAATGGGCGGCACGATACTTTTTTGCCATTTACTCTCTCTGTCAATTGAACCGCTCACATTTGGAGGGGAGGGAATTTTTCGTCCAAGCCCATTAACAGCGGAATACTTTTCTTCGCGGCGTAAAAATAAAATCGAAGTATAATATGAACGTAAACTATGGAATTTAGTGAAGCACAACTGTTCTCATTATAAAAGCCTTTGGACCGAGAATATATTTAAAATGCTGATTACCTCATTGATAAAATAACTATAATTTAAAAATTTTAAATAAAGAAATTAAAATCATAGGAAAACCCTTGAACCACAATCACTGTCAACTAGTCCCCATACGATTGCGTCCTCAGCATATTTGTTTCCGAGAAAATTAGGCCCAAGATCATTGCATCCCACGTAGAAAGGAGCTTCCGGGGCAGTTGTACATCTTACTATTGCGTGCTCTATTTGCAAAATTTAAATTGCAATTTAAAGACATTTCTCTTTCTCAAGAATTTCCCAAGAGAGTTGAATTCATTTACAATCATTTTCTGTGTATAATCTACAATGGTAATAAAAGTAAAATTTTAACGAGTTTGGCTAGTAAACTTTTTGTACGTTTATGCAGAAAAATTGCAAAGGTTTGTACATGAAAATATATTATGTATTAATAATATGTTTTAGGTTAGAAAACTGTACAAAGATCAGCAATGCAAAATTATTAATAATCATAGCTTTACTGTATGATTTTGTTTACATGCACAAAAAAATTCGATACAAATATAGATCGCTGATAAACATTGAAATCTAGACTATACAATTCAACTAAATTCGAGGACTGTGCTTATTTTTGTAAATAAAGCATCATATTCTTTGAGATCCCGGAAGGAAAATAAACGTAGCTTATTGCTATATATATATTATAATAAACGTAGCTTATATATTCATGCAAATACACTCATGAATATATCAACACTGGCAAACTTTTGCTCGATAAATTCTCCATAATTTAATACTAAAATGTCAACAAATAACAATAATAAATGTCAAAAAATAACAATATTTATCAATAAAATGT
This sequence comes from Ladona fulva, assembly GCA_000376725.2. NCBI lineage: Eukaryota > Metazoa > Arthropoda > Insecta > Odonata > Libellulidae > Ladona > Ladona fulva. The sequence goes on from KZ308834.1 coordinate 322,084, forward strand.
TGTAGCAATAAAATAAATTTCCTAAATATACGAATTCTTACGTTTCATAAAATGAAACATTAAGCCGTTCGGGGAAAATAATTACGTTATTCGTTTCCAAATGTATAGTTTAACTTCTAGTACATCACGAATCTATAAAAGTGTGAGCAAGGGTAAAACGGTTCGTTTACCTAACGGTTAAGCTTGAAAATGTATAGTACTAATACAATTACTACAACTCTGTAATAAGAAATGCCGACAAAAAGGTCAAGAAATGTGGTTGCGCCAGGCAGTCATTGCTGCAGATGTCCTGGAGTAAGCGTCACATTATTGATGCAAGTGATACAACTACCATCACCATGCGACGCTATATGTTAATGGGTTGCTATATGAATTATGATGAAGCCCATTTCTTACTCTTTTGAAGTAATCCTCTAAGCGGCGATTGAGAAAAATAAGCACCTTGGGAATTATCCTACTCTACCATTAATATTATGAAATTTTTGATAACTTTAATGAGAAAATATTACCATTTATACATCATTGGCTAGTTAAATTTAGCTAAGTTAAAGTTAAAGAAATGAAATGATATTTCAATGAAAAGGATGAATGGCGACTTTTCATGTGAAGGCATGCATCTAGTAACATTTTCCAAGGATAGACGGGAATGAAAAACTCAAACCCAGATCTCTCCCTTGCCATCAGTCTGGGGAGGGACACGTCTAACTGCTCTGGAAAGGGAAAATTCTATTCATATTTATTTAAAGGACGATTCTTGTTGAACAACTTTCTCATTATCTCCAGTTTACTGCAGGAAGGCTCTTTTGATGTTGTCATACATTAGGTTTATTCGGAGGAAATAACGACTATAATTTATTTTTTCTGTTGTGGTAATGTAGGAAGTTTTCCACTTGTAGCGTACTGGCAGGGCAAGGAAAACGAAGGTAAATAACCTTACTCTTTATTTAGCATCGTAAGAACCTGAAATTTCATTATTATTATTGCTTTATTTGTGAAAATGGTGTTAAATTCATTTATAGTAGCATTTAACCAAAGAAAGGGGCTGCGTTATAAAGATTTTTTATATATAGCAATCATGTTTTCGGAGCAATTACAATAGGACGCATTTTTCTTTGGGTTAAAATGACGTATTTTTTAAACGTGCGCCATTACATTAAGACTCATACATGGGCTTAACATTAACGATATCAGAGCCAGCAACTTATCCAACTTTTAAAAATAGTTCACTCTTAACGGAATCGGATTCAATAGTTGTCCTTATTAGGAATTGAATCGAATATAAAAATAAAAGTTCGGTCTTAAGATGATTAAAACTGTTTCGGGAAACGAAACGTTCCCTCCAGAAAATTTTGAGCGGATTTCCGGCCTAAATTTCCACCAAAATGGAAGTAACATGAAGCATATTAATGCTAACCTAATTATGTCAAATTACGCCAACAGGCTTTTGATCTTTGGTGGACCATTCATGCCCCACTCAACGTCTTCAATTATTCCTTTACGCGCTGTCGAGGATAGTTCGCGGAAAGAGATTCTTCGATCCGGTCCTCCCCTCGCTTCCGTTTTGCGTGTTCTGTTTGTACTGGCTGGTAATGTTGAGGGAATATGAGTTCCAACTAGATTTAGATTATTACCCTGCAAGCTGCCAGTGGCGTATGGCAGGGGGTGTATTAACACCTTACCTAATCTACCCTATATCTTAACTTTTTACCTAAATTCATCTAAATATACAAACATACCTCCTAAGCAGACCTTTGGCGAGTGGTAGGGGGTACACACAACATTAGACTATTTCTCTAATCTATCATTATATCGTGTGTTCCATCAAAGAAATGAATCCTTAAGGCGGCTTTTTCTATTTTCTATTTTCCCTATCTCTCTGGCTCTATCTGATCAACCTACGTAACAGGGTTCACGCATAAATCTGCTACCCTTACGAGAACGTTTTATCTCTGAATTTATTGTGCGCATCTTAAGTAAAATTTAAACTCGTTTCTTCTAACGACTGCCATCCTATGCCGAGGAGCATCTTCGTAATGCCTATCGATTTTTCGTACTCAACAGAAAGCGAGGATTTACGCTAAACCTTTTCTAATTCTCGAAAAAAAAACGCTTGAATACGGGCTCCCGTAAGCTGCATGCATACTCTAAGTGGGGTTTAGCCATCTCAGAGTAACATATCTCCCGGACTTTAACAGCGTGCGTACCTACTATTCTCTCGACAAGGGTGGGGAACCTTTTTTCCGTTGGGAGATCACATTTACCATTCGGTAACGTAAGAAAGGCCGTTCATGAAACCACCCGAGCATTAATATTGGCTTCATTCAAGTAGTTTAACATCGACTGTATTGTAGGTGAAAAGGAATTTATTCACTCAGTGAATTAAGGAGTAGGAGTAGTACTGTTAAAAGTGCTTCGAGAGCTAAGGTCATTTCGCACGTGAGCTCCCACCGGGAATCGAACCCGGGATCGCTTTCACCGACGTCGAACGCGTTGCCTTCTTGGCTATCCGGGAACCCGTGAATTAAGTTAGAACATTGATGAAATAAGAAATTTATGTCATACAGTTGTCGGTAACTCCACTGATGATATCGCATGGCGATGAAACCTGTCGTACATTGAAGTTTATGAGTATCATACTTCATCAATGTGAAAGACTTTCATGAAGTTACTCCAGAATTGGTATCTTTCTTCGTTAGAATATTTTCCAATTTATTATCTCATGATGTCACTAGCAAGGCTGGGAAACAAAATTATTTGAATTCAGACACTTGTTTCAGAGAGTGACCGAAAGACCGCATTGAACGTCTAAAAAGACCCAACTTCTCAGTGGATGCAGATGATGCCCCAGGAGTCAGACTTTAGCGACGAATATGATTTCGAACCGTGGCATGCGGGGCTTTAACCGTTTAAACCGGAGTTTCTCGGATCCCACCACGAAGCGGGGAAACTCGATTTGGCTGATTAGCGCCACGCTATGCCAGCGCCAAGTCCTTGAACTCTCGTGATCTAATTTGGAACTACCTTTGAATTTGCTTAAGGCGATTAAAGTACTTTTTCGACACATTTTCAATCCGTTGCATAAAAAATCTCTCGGAGGACTAAGTGCTTATCAAAAATGTAATGAATAATAGGGCTCTCTTTAATTGAGATTTTTCTTTTCGAGAAACTCTTTAAGAGTTCGCCGGATCGCCAACTGGGCAACGCGTTCAACTTCAGTGAAAGCGGTCTCGGGTTCGATTCCCGGTGGGGGCCTACGTTCGAAATGACATTAGCTGTCGAAGCACTTTCAACAATACAACTACTGCTAACTCTATAAGAGAGTATGACAAATACTAAATGCCGTATTTTTATGAATCTAAGAATGAGTCGAACACAATTCTAAGAAGGCATTCTTTATTTGAGAATCCACTTCGGAAATAAATCTTGATAGATAATTTTATGCTTACAATAAAAACAACATACTTAATAATTACGTTTATTTGAATTGGGTAAAAATAAATAGAAAATCCAAAAAATGTAATAAATACGAACCTGTTTTGCATCTACATAAATATCCTGCAAGCCGCCTTTCGGCGTGTGTCATAGGGAAAATAAAGTTCCCATGCCGGGAAGCGAACCCAGGCCTTCTGGGTGAAAGCCAGATATCCTAGCCACTAGACCACATGGGACAGGAGAAATTAGAAGGGACTATGGTCTTAAGAAAAAGAGCTGTGCTTTTTCCAGAGGATTGTGGAAATATCGATAATCTTGTGGAGAAAGTACAAGGTCTCTCTTCCTTCAAACATGGAGTATTTCCACAAAACATCGACAATGTATGTGAATTCCATTTTAAATAGGAATCTGTTGATATGCATCCAGATTTGGTGCCTAGGTATACCCATAGGTTTAAGTACTTTGAAAAAATTCACAATATAAAACTTAAAATAAGAAATTTTTATGAAGTCTTTCGCTGAGACTTCATCGGTACGCTAAAAGTAACTTACTAAATCATAGCTTCTGATAAATCAAAGTATCTTTGTGATGCTATTCAAAGGAAGCGAGGATTTTGCTTACGTTTGAAAGACGACTCCCTTTTCTTCGAAAGGGAAAAATAAATCGTGCAAACAGCATTCCTTGTGAACGATATCGTTCACAATTTAGGACATAAAACCATACTCCTTTTTCCAAGAAATTGTTTTTTCCATGTCGTGACTCAGAAATAATATTAATCGGAAACGGGATGTCGCGTTATGCATTTCCATGAAGGTGTAAAAAGTTCTTTCGGGTAATTTAACTCTAAGATGTGAAATTGATGTGGAATCGGAAATACACCCTGGTTCACTTAGCCATTACATTTTAACAGAAGATTCTCCATTCAATCAGGGCAGTGACAAAGTGTCCTAACGAGGAGCCATGCTTATATTAGATATTAAAAGTCTGATTTACCGTAAAGAGATATCTCATGTTTGAGAAGTGGAATGAAATACATTTATCGTTAATAACAACGATGGAAAAACCATAAATGGAATCCAGCAAATTTTCAATCCAACGTTTTAAAAATTATTTTGAAAATTATCCATCGCAGCAGAAGGCCATGTATTTTTCCCATTAATTAAAAAGTTTTTATAAATCAAATATCAAGAAGATAATGTCTCCGACAGGTATTTAGTAAACAAATTACAAATAAACAAAGAAAATTTCTATCATCAATTCCAAATTCTATTACTATCATACAATTTCTTGAATCGTAACTATTGTGTGATTTCTTATTAAGTTCTTCGTTTATTTCAGGAGAGAAAGTCGTTAATCAACATGAAATTCGCACTGTCATTTAATTAATATTGCGTCTGGATTTTATTAGAAATAACTAAGACATGTTATGGATCACCAAATTATTGCCATATAAAGTAGGGAATGCTAGCCTCTAGATACTTAATTGATAACACCCTGCAGCTAATAATATAAGCTGCTTTACCCTACTTGATTGAGACAATAGAATAACCTGTGCATTACTGCCTCTTGTGAAGATAATAAAGGGACTCAGATGTTGCGCCGTATATCCATTTAACGTTAAAGGGGACGTTTACGACTCAGTGAATTAAAACAGGTCACAAATTCATTATTTTTACGAGGAAAGAAAATTATAGGCACAACGAAAAGATTGAAATTTCTTCCTGTTTCGCTCCGGTATTTCTCTTGGGGAAGTCTCACAGTCGTTTCAATAGTCATGACTGTAACATACTAAAAGCTTTCCCTATTGATTAAAACCTTGGCGTTCACAAACGTATTTATTACTCATATTGTAAAGCACATTCAGCTACGGTATCTTAGACGGTATAGTTAATGATAATTTCTACTATTTATTTAGCCATTCCTTTCCTTGGAATCCTTGAATAGAGATGTCTTACTTGAAATTTCCCTATTAATTGCTGAGAATATTAGTATAGTATAGTATAGTATAGTTTTTTATTCTCCATAAACGAAGTACATTGCAAGGATTCGTCATTGAGATAAAGGAGCAAATAGTGTAGAACTGTTTAAATAATTAAATTAATTGATAAGATCTACTCATTAGAATCTCTCATAAGTCTGTATTCATGAAGGCATCTAATTCAAACCTGCATGAAATAAGACCCGTGAGCCAAATACGGCACCCTGCAAAAATAGCTCTAATCGATGTGCTTTAGCTGTACTTGCTGGAATTTCTCAGAGAAAGAAAAATTCTTTCCACAAAAATGTTAGGTTTCGCCTCCCGCTAGTCATGGTCTCATAAAATTCTCGTGGAAACTTCTAAGTACGTATTTTTTTCGTTATGAAACCTTTTAAGAATATCAACCTCTTATTTAATGCCAAATGAAAAAGGTCATACTAAAGTTGTCATAAGTGTTTCATTTGAATTTTTGTTTAAATAAAATGTCTTCGTAAACTAAAAGTGAACTTAATTTTCCCGATATTCTTAGTCTGCGGACCGCGATCCTTTTTGGTCTTTAGAGCCATACGGCCATTACATTCTTGCGGATTTTGCAGACCTCGGCCAATTCACTGCTTTTTGTTCGTCAGTTGTCAATTTGCTGCCGTAAAGCAGCGTGTTGTTGTCTTAACTATATTTTTTTTTAATTCCAATTTTGCTACTTGAATAGTTGATACGAATATTAATCCCAGTTAACGTATAAAAGTGCTTTCCTATCTGTCAAAGAAAACCTGTATGGCCGATGGCTGGTTGTGTCCTCCACTCTTCCACCATTAGCTCCCAAAAGCTCAGGAGAGGGAATGAGGCGTCTAGGCAAGAAGAGGAGTGAGGCGATGTGTATTTTCATTCCTCACTAAGCTGCAATGCGATGAGCGGAAAACGACACTGTAGATGACATTTTTCATGTCTTTCAATAAGGAGTGACCAAAAAATCGCCATTTAACAACATAATTTATTCCTCAGTTACTTACATAACATCGCATCCATAAAAAAACTAAGACAAAAGTATTTGAGAGATACATTTTTACTTGATCCAATACCAAAAGAATAAGGAAAAATCTTCCATTCATCAAGATAAGGAGGAAGAACTTACTTTAAGCCGATGCTAAATGTCTATAAATAACTACGCCTTTGGCGCTCTTAGTAAAAATACTTCATCGAATGTTTTTTCGTATTCCAAAGCCAATATCTTCACAAACAATAAGATGAGAAACGACGATGAATGCGGAAGGAAGACAAATTCAACTGCTTCGGAATCTGCGATTTTTTGCGGAAAGTCTCTATTGTGGAAGGTTTTGCATTGTGGCGTTGCACAATAATAAAAGGTTTACTGACACAAATGACAACGATTAATAAAAAAACAATACATAATAAAGTAATAATATGTAATAAATTTATAAATAAATGTACAATGCGAATAAATATGAAAGATCTACAAAGTAATACTTAAAAGTATACGTATACAAAATATACCTTAAACAGCAATGCCAGTTATGGCATCAAAATAACAATAATTAACATTTTGTATTTTTTATTATTTTTAAAATTAAGTCCCAAATAAGGAACGTTCAAAATATGCCAATTTTTATTGAATAATAAAGGAGCCGGTATTGAAAAATAGAATGACAGAGCGTTGAATGAGTCAATTCGCATCAACAAATTAAGAAACTCATTTCTATTCCACGCAAAAAATCAAGCGATTCCAAATACACCATTGAAATTCATGGATGCATATGGAAGGAACTTCTTGCTGCTATGACCCCTTTAATTCCTTTCCACTATAAAAATACTTAAATCCGACTTTACGGCCCTTGGAATGAATATGGCAAACTCTTTCAGAGAGCTTTGGGCTTTCTATTTCGAATCACCGACGTCGAAGAAGAAAGCGGATATTCGGTCGTCAATAAAATCTTAATTGAATCTCCTAAAAGTTCGGTCCTGGGAGAAAGAATTATTTCCATTCGCCCCCTTAAACCAGATGCTTCTCGAAATCATTCTCAGGCTTACTTAGGAGCCAAGTCCAAGAGGGAATCGATTTATTTTCCACTGGAAAGGGTAATATTCAATTAGGAGTTTTTAAATGGTAAGCGATTCCGGTAATAGTGCCCTCCGCTGGAAGCGGTTAATTGAAAATATTCGGAAATCACGATCCGTCGAGGAATTGGTTACATTAAGGACCTGACACCTGCGCAGTTACAGATGACGGCAAGTTACGGAGAGGTAATTAATGTCCTGTCAGTTAGATCACATTGCACTTGTGAATGAGTGAGCGAATTAAGAAGATAGACTAAACGACTTTCTCTTGGTTGTAAGATAAATGTTCACATCCCAACACTTCAGTTTCAGTTGTTTTTATTATTATAAATCATACACGTTATAATTGGACAATTGTCCGGTGGCAATGTCGCATACACATAAATAAAGGAAGAAGGGGAAAAAAATTTGCACACATACAATACATACATAAAAGTCCACAGCTCCCTTTATGTCCAACACTACTACACACCTAACAATACAGAAGTCTTAAGGTACAAACTAAATACGACCATAAGATAAAAAAACATTACAAATTTCTAGAATTCCTGTACCCTATATTGAAAACCAATTAGTAATGCGTTCAACAAAATAATTATCGTGAAAATCGTGAAATCATGAATTTGGATGTGATCGGATATGGGTATAGACATGGATATGGTGAATTATGAATAATGGTAACATTATTGAAACTTATTCATGTTTGTCCCTCGATTCCTCATCGAAACATTTCATTAGTACTTGGGGAGGGGATAAGAATTATATTTATGCATTTAAGAATTTTTGGTGTAGAAAAGGTTTCCAATAGAGGGCAAAAATCAAGAATATTGCAAACATTATAGATTATTATGTTTTATAATTGAAAGGATTGCTGAGTGTAATTGTTGGTGCAACGTCTGCGCATGAATTAAATGAAATGGCTTGGTTTAGAACAAAACAGGTGATGGGGAATCAATACTAACAGAATTTAGGATGTACGCAAGACAGGGATTTTATTTCCAGTTTTTTAACATAAAACATTCAGAGGAAAAGCGAAATAAGCTTCAAAAGATATAAATAAAGTTAGTTGGTGGAAATATAGTTGTCAGTGTGATATGCAGACAACAAAGCCATTTTAGGTGATTACGAAATGGATACACACACATTAGTAAGTGCAATAAATTATATAACAAAGGAGTTTGGGCTGACATTAAAAGTCAGTAAAAGGAAAGCTATAAGATTCGCCAAAGAAAGGTTAACTATGTTATCAATCAAGATTAATGCGAAAAACTAAAAATGGTAGATTAAATCCTCTACTTAGGAAGTTTTCTTTCCAGAGATGGAAGATGCACGGAGGAGGCTATAATAAGATTAGTACTAGCTTTCACGAAGCGAAGGGAAGTGATGAGAAAAGGGTCTTGATAAGACAATTAGGAAAAGATTGGTAAAATCTTTGGTGTGAATTTTTCTCTCTATGGATGTGAAAGGAGGATAACGAGAAAGACCATCAAGAGATTGGAAGCCTACGATCGATACTGACCGACGATAAAAAGCAGTATCGAGAGTTTCAGAAATACAAATGCAACTACAGCGAGATCAATTTAAAATATTACGATCTTTTATTACATAATACGTGTTGCAATGCGGAAAATACGGTGGGCTGGCGTTGGACCCGAAAGGGAAGAAAGTAGTCGAGATTCGAACCTGGATCTCATTCTCATCATTTGCCCCGGGTAAATTGGTAAATCAACCATAGCCTATTTAATGGAAACAGTGAGACCAAAATTATACCCATTCTTGGAATTATTAATACTAGAATACAAACAGCTATTCTCTGACCAGGAATATCCTACTAGCCGGGACTCGAACCCGGCGCCTTGTGGTTGGAGCGCTAACACGCTAATTGCTCCGCCACGGTAATTAGCGTTTGATCCGATGGAACACACGCAATTATTGGGACTTACGAGTCTGTTAGGTGGGACCCAAGCAGGCTTTATTCGTTTTCGCAATTTTTTCTAATATTTTACTTCATCGCAAATTCTCCAGAACTTTCTCTGGCATCAGCTAACTAAAAACTCATAAAATATTAAATTACATTCACTAGAATAATCAATAAAAAACAGGTAGTTCACATGCTTGACATTAAATGAAGGGGAAAACTGCCGTAGTGCGGACTCGAGCTCACGTCTCACCCTTTCGGGGCGGTTGCTCTAAACCAACTAAGCTACTTCGCAGAACAATCTCTCCTTCTATTTTTCTCCTTCATTTGTTCATCTCGATCAGCCAGAATCACAATAACTTTTCAAATTTGGCAGAATATGGCTGAATTGTGGAGATAAAAAGTGGAGCTTGAGACCAAGAGAAGCGCTGGGTTAGAGCAACCGCTAATCAAATGGGAGATCCGCGTTTGAATCCCGGATACAACAGAATTTTTCTCTTACCTTCCTCCTCGCGCACATAATGCAAAAATGGAGCGACAGGGTATGGTCAAACGTATTTTTTTCCACTCGAAACACTTTACATTTAGAATTATAATCACTTTTCAAATGGGCGGGATAGTCCTATACTTACTTTTGTTTGTTTTTTATGGGCCAATAAAATTATTATTATTTAGTCTTCGTTGCAATTTTTCCTTTAGATTAGGTCTTTTTTTTCTTATCGTACTTTCAGCACTTTCGTTTGTTATCTCTTGTATGTGAGCCTTGAGCTGCATCAATTTGTAATTTCATTTTCTGATATGTATTATTCTATATTTGTTTATATCCGTCCTGTCGACAGACTGTTAGTCTGACGGGNTATCACACAAACCAGTTTATCCCTAAGGCTTCCGATAGCCAGGAGGGCAACGCGTTCGACCTCAGTGAAGACGTTCCCGGGCTCGATTACCGGTGGGAGCCTACGTGTGAATGACCTCAGCTGTCGAAAAACTTTTAACAATACTAATAATTTATCCCAATAATTAGTATTAATTTATGTCTATTTTACTGAAAATATATGCCAAGATCTGGTTGAATTCACAACCCCTGTAGCTTAGCTTCCAAAAGCTTTATAGAAGGAATTAAACACATTAGGCAATGCAAGGAATAAGTTAGTTTCCCAATGATTTCCTTAATTAGCTAGAATGCTATGTGAGGAATAAGTCCATGTAAGTGAAGCACCATGTTCCCATGAATACTAATTTGTTCTATGTATACATATTTTTATATATTTCTTGTTGAAAGCATTAAAAAATATTATAATAACACTTTTCGTAGTATTCAACAACGGCTGACCAAGATGAGAGTCATAATTAAACATCGCAACAGCTTCGAATTTATGTGAGCCGTGGGAAAGAAAGAGAAAAATCGCAGAAGAAAGATGATTACTTTTTTTACGTATATTTCCACGCAACCGCGTCAAAACGTTAAAGGAAAAATACAGTATTTTGTAACGTAATGGAAAAAAATCTTTTTGAGTAATATTGTTGACCTCTTTGATTAAATTATGTGAAAATACGATACATAGAGATCCACACTTACAGATAATGCCGAAATGCTCATGCTCTGGTTAAATCGCTGCCGTCAAAATGAGTCATTTACGTTGTGACAGTGGTGTTCGGTCTTTCAGAAACAGGTATTCACCGGCAAAAGAGGGCAGAAATATTCGGGAAGCCCTAGTGCGAGCAAGATATCTGCATAAATGGCAAAGGAAAAACTGCACTAAAAACATCACAAGAAAGCATTTTCTTTCATATATCTTCATTCCTCTTCCGAACATCTCGTCATAAAGTTGCGGGAAGTTTTCCAGATATCTCGCTCCAGTTTTTACATTGGTGGCGACAAAAAATAAATGTGTTCTTACGTGAAATGGAATGAAATTTTAGTCCTTATCTACGGCTTCTAGTTGTTTAGCTTGCTCTTATTTACAGGCAGTTTCTATTATTTCTACACCAGAACTATTTCTGAGGCGGCGAAACGTATATCCCGCACATGACATCGAAGATACTATTTAAATTTATAACAGGGCAGTTTCGGTCCCAGTTTAGGTCACTTTTGAGGCCTACATTTTCAGTGCGGGTTTCATAATTTTCACCGTCCTTCAGTCCACCGAAAAAATTTATGACACATAATACCTTCCAATTTATTAATTAACTTTCGACATGTTCCATTAAATTATCTCTTTGCTTGATGATCACATCGCATAAAAGATATGTCGCAAATAAATTTAGCTAATGGAAAGCTTTATGCGTCATGTGTATACAAGTGAATTATGTTCAAATTTAACAATTTACAAGTCTTGAGTAGATTAAAAGGAGATTTCTGATCGGTAAATGTCACTCTGAAGAGCTAAAATACCGATATGAATTCTTTTCGTTCTGTTTGAGAGTTAAATTTGGAAGCAGTGTATGGAAAATTTTTATTGGTCAGTTACAGGAGCATACCTTATCCAGTACTATTTGGGCTCCCGGACAGCCAAGTGGGCAACGCGTTCGACGTCAGTGAAAAGCGGTCCCGGGCTCGATTCCCGGTGGAGGCCTACGTGCAAAATGAGCAAAGCAGACGAAGCACATTTCACAACACTACTACCTATCCCATATTAGTTATAGAAATTAAAACAGCACTTTTAACAACACTAATACTTATCCCAAATTAGCTATAGAAATTAAAACAGCACTTTCAACAACACAAATAATTATCCCATATTAGCTTTAGAAATTGGGAAATTGGATCTGAATGAATTGGATCGGGAAATTATTCTGTCGTGGCAAATTCATTGTTTGGAGCATCAGCCCGGCAGTGGGAGTTCGAGTTCTGCTTGTGAAAGACTTTTTCTCTATCAATCCTTAATCTTAAGGTAGAAAAAAAATCATCTTTAACGCGACACTTTTCCATTTGTCTTATTCGTTGCTGTCAAAACTTGAAAGCTGAGATACTTACTAAAAGCCGAATCCTCAGATGTTGGCGATGCTGAATAATCACACTAATTTCGTTAAACCATTCTTCAATGCTGTAAAAACCGCCTCATTCTGTTGCAATTACGCTGATGACTCCTGCTTATGGAATTTTGGCTCGGCAAGAAAAAATAGGGCAAACTACCACACTCCTCATTTTGTACAGTCGCCTCATTCCCTTTCCAGAGGTGTAAATACGAGATGTAACTAATTAAAATGGAATGAGGATCTAGCCAACCCTAATCAATAAAAAACAGGTAGTTCACATGCTTGACATTAAATGAAGGGGAAAACTGCCGTAGTGCGGACTCGAGCTCACGTCTCACCCTTTCGGGGCGGTTGCTCTAAACCAACTAAGCTACTTCGCAGAACAATCTCTCCTTCTATTTTTCTCCTTCATTTGTTCATCTCGATCAGCCAGAATCACAATAACTTTTCAAATTTGGCAGAATATGGCTGAATTGTGGAGATAAAAAGTGGAGCTTGAGACCAAGAGAAGCGCTGGGTTAGAGCAACCGCTAATCAAATGGGAGATCCGCGTTTGAATCCCGGATACAACAGAATTTTTCTCTTACCTTCCTCCTCGCGCACATAATGCAAAAATGGAGCGACAGGGTATGGTCAAACGTATTTTTTTCCACTCGAAACACTTTACATTTAGAATTATAATCACTTTTCAAATGGGCGGGATAGTCCTATACTTACTTTTGTTTGTTTTTTATGGGCCAATAAAATTATTATTATTTAGTCTTCGTTGCAATTTTTCCTTTAGATTAGGTTTTTTTTCCTTTAGATTAGGTCTTTTTTTTCTTATCGTACTTTCAGCACTTTCGTTTGTTATCTCTTGTATGTGAGCCTTGAGCTGCATCAATTTGTANATCTTAAGGTAGAAAAAAAATCATCTTTAACGCGACACTTTTCCATTTGTCTTATTCGTTGCTGTCAAAACTTGAAAGCTGAGATACTTACTAAAAGCCGAATCCTCAGATGTTGGCGATGCTGAATAATCACACTAATTTCGTTAAACCATTCTTCAATGCTGTAAAAACCGCCTCATTCTGTTGCAATTACGCTGATGACTCCTGCTTATGGAATTTTGGCTCGGCAAGAAAAAATAGGGCAAACTACCACACTCCTCATTTTGTACAGTCGCCTCATTCCCTTTCCAGAGATGTAAATACGAGATGTAACTAATTAAAATGGAATGAGGATCTAGCCAACCCTTGGAGTGATAATTTCAAAAATAGGCATTGAAAATGGGAAAAATACCCTAACGTAGACAAATTTGCCACTGGGCAAATAAATCCCAATCAATGCCCAAAAGGAAAGTTTCATTCAGTTTCCCCGAAGGAAGAAATTGAAAATTAGGAAAGGAAATACAACATCACGAGAAAAAATTTGTCAGAAGTGGGATTCGAACCCACGCCCTCATACGAGGACCAGAACACCCGTCGAACCCACACTGTATGGGCAAAATAATTCTTGAGTCTGGCGCCTTAGACCGCTCGGCCATCCTGACCAGATAATTCTTAATATATACAGTCGTATTTGGTAATTTCTTAGCCATTTAGAAGCTACATGCAGAGCTATCATGAAGAAATAATATGCATCTCCAACGCAAATTCTCTCGTTTATAATTCTTATTTGGGAGCGTCGATCAAGTTTCAAAGAGTTGAATGAAAATAAGATTTCAGTGGATGTGTAAAAATTAATAAATCGTCCATTTTTCATAAATAATCCTTGTAAACCTCATTTGAGTGTCTCCTCCTCATTGATGAACATACTTTCACAAGTGTGGTTGACCGTAATTTTTTTCTGACATCTTCCGCACCCTCACTCGGAATATTTTGCACCATAAAAGTAAAAATCGACGCGTTAACTTTCTCATCTCACATTTTATAGCATCTTTAGTCTAGTTTTGTTCAATACACTAAATCTACGTTCATAATCTACGTCACTGTCGTTTACATGACATCATACTAAGAAATGCGCACGAAAAAGTTTCTTTTCAACGCACTTGTCCCAACCTCGAGTAATCGCAGGTCAATCGTAAATAGAAACCCCCAAAGATCAGTACATCCTGATAATAGACTATATCCTACAGCCCCTCCAAGAACCCTGGTCTTCTGCGTCGAAGTAGCGACAGGCTTGAGAAAAAAAACCAACCGAGTTTATTAAGGAGAGCACCCCCAAAGCACAACGGTGTTGGGTATCACACCATTAGCGGAATTGCTCCATTGTCTCTCATCATCCTCATAACCATCTTCCGCCTCAACGAGCGAATCCTCTCTAATTTTTCCCACATCCCTCCCAAAGTTTGCCTTTCCGTTTTTTCCCTTCCCTTCTTTTTATTGTGTCAACAACCTCTGTCACCAAGTGACGGTGGTCATAAGACACGCCCTCTTTCACCTGAACCTATTTGCCAAAGTGGACATCCGAATATATAACGGTTCTTTTTCGGGAGGAGGAGACTGCCGCTGACGGACGTGTGTCGACAGGAGCCGTTTCGGGGAGGAATTAAGGAAAGTATAATGGAATTATTTTTAGCGGTAATTCGACGGACGATGTGTGTCCGGCGCCTTTCACATGTTTTTAATATGTCACCCAAGAAGCCTCAACCTGTTACAGAGTGTTTGCGAAGAGAAAGCGTTTAGATCAGAACGCTTCTAAGGGAGAGTGGGCGCACAGGTGGACAAAATATAAAATTACATATAGTAATATTGTTACCATAAACAAAATTGATGGGATAGTCAATCAGAAAACTCTCCTGAATATTCCCCATATGAAACAAGGGAAACATGCGTAAAAGGATGAGAAATTGTAACTACGTTTACACTAGAGCACGTCTGAACTTCATCCCGTCTACTATTGGCTACCAATTCTGGGAGAGGGGAGTAAGGCTTATTAGGCAAGATGAGGAGTGAGGTATTTTTCCCTTGCTTTTCTCACCAAGCCAAAATGCTGTAAGTAAGTGAAACTTACTTTGAAAGTAACACTTTTCGTAACTTATTGGGCAAGATGGGGAGTGAGGTATTTTCCCCTTGCTCTTCTTACCAAGCCAGAACGCTATCCGGAAGTGAAGCAAACTAACTCTAAAAGTAACATGTTCGTAGCATTCCATGAGGAGAGACTAATCAATGCCCATTATTCAACATCAGCTCAGTAGCCTTTATATCATCACTGCAATGAACAAGACTGAGACAAAAAGAACGAGAAAAGTAGGAAGCAAATGAATGATACATTTTCCCTATCCTGTAGCAAAACCAAAATGAAAAGTACTTCATTCATGAAGATTTAGTAGCAGGACTGCAAGCGCAACAGTAAGCTGAGAACGGTGTTGGAAGTAATGGTAGAAGAAAGTACAAACAGGATTTCGTTAAATTACGAGATGCAGGAGATAGGAGGTGTTACAACAAGGAATTTTGATAAAATACCACGCCAGGAAATGCAAAGCTTACAGAGCTACAAAACAACTTTCTGATTCATAAACATTGATAACGATTGAGGAACTGAGCCTGGACATTCTATGAAACACCCATGGACTCCTTTTTCTTCTAAACTATTAAATGTAAATATAAACGAAAATATGCACCCGTCACTATTAAGAAATTTTAAAAAACTATTTTGAAATTCTTAGTGATAGTAATATATTTAGTACATTCCTTCATGATAAAGTCGTAGCTTATTTCCATCAACGAGCCAAAAAATAAAGTATTTTAGTGAATCCAGTGTGAGAAAATGGATGCATTAACGTCATGGTAACTATTACGCAACTATTAATATTTACAATTTGTTGTGAAATTATAATTATGTCCCTAAATAGTCCCTAGAATTGTGGTTGAATTTAAGTTCTCTGAACTTATAAAATAATGGTTTCTGAAGGAGCACCTAAAGTCCAAACATCTCTTTCTCCTAAATTATTTCTTTGCAACGAAAATGTTCTCCATATGGAACAAGAGGCAAAAAGACAATTAAGGAATAACAAGAAAAAAAACACAATTAAGGAATAAAAAGACAATTGTTATAAGTGGAAATTTCGACTAAACGTAAATAACAAGTGAAAACTTCTTAAGCAAATTCTCATTGGGTAAATTTGTGCAGTTATTTACATTTTCCCTGGTTAATTTCTCCGGCGGCAATACGGTAGGTGGTTGAACATGAATTCAAAATGACTCTATCTGTGGTTCATTGCCAGAGATCCGATCCAAGTCGTTAACAAGAATTTATTGACCACTATCGGAGTTGAGCGTATTTACGGAAATTGGGATAAAAATTCAACTCCGATTGAATTTCCTATCATAGGTTATCTGGATCGTTGTCCTTAACTGACCAAAATTCCACAGTCTACGAACTCTCGTAGTCAAATCTGGTAGTTAACTAACATGAAGGTTAAGCTTAATTATTAGTTAGTGGCTTGGAATTAATCATAAAGATGTAGTAAGTTGGCTACCACTTCGGCAATTAGATAGCTTGATTGAGAATAACTTTCATATCAGTTACCGTGAGTCTTTTTTAAACAATGTCGCAGCGTAATAGTTTCCGATCATTTTATGCGTAGGATTACCGGATTAAAAATCTGGTTCGGGGTATCATAAGTAGATATAGAAGTATTTATAGTGAAGATCTGAGTTATTAATTATGGGTGTTTGAAATAATATCACTACTTTCTAAACTAGTTGAACTTTAATCCGCTACTTATCTGTCATATCGTTTGTTTAGACCCATGATGCATTGCAGATAACAATAAGGTTAAGATTTGCACGTCACTCAAGCTGGTAGTTAATTTCATCATCACTTTCACCACTTGTTAAGGCTTGGCTAACAATAATATTACTTAATTATCGATAAAGTTAACCTATTAAAGTTTATCTCCATGCTAACCATACAATATAATACCATGCCTGAGAGGAGAACATTAGACTTTGATAAAACACCTCAAAAAGAATAAAAATTACATTTTCTTTTTCACATTTACGCAGTAACAGCGCACACATGACTCGGAACGAGAAAAGAATGAAAATTAAATGTTTCGAAATTCATTTTTGTATAACCACAATCATGAATTAAAAAAAAAATTAATTTACAATCACACGATTTAATTCACGCCTTGAATCGGAGGAACTTTTAGGTGCTGCGAACGATTTCTCTGAAACAAAGTTTCAAAACGCAAGATATAAAACTCCACCAAGGATATATTTTGCTTTAAAACAAAACACCTTTCAAAATCTCCATGCATTCTAAGAAGGAGCCCAAAATATCAGTACATACTCGTACATCTAGATAGGATATTTTACTTCATCCATTTCCATTTTCTTTTATTTTTATGTTAAAGGTGTATAAAACCTATTTTCTGTGAAATGTTTTTCAAATGGTTCCAACCTACTAGTTTAATAAATTTATGAACTTATTGCTTTTTAATTGGGAAAAATGTCGTTCTCATTTCGAATTCCATATTACTCATGAAAATTTAGCATTGCTATTCAAACATATAGTAGAGCTAATCAGCAAATTAGGTACTAAAGTATAAACTATGCCAAATAAAGAGCTCATAAAAAGTCAAAATAATGCAAAAAATACGCCACTAAACAACTAAACTAGATTTACTAATTAGAAAGTTTTCATAGGAAAGATAACATAGTAGTCACATTGTCTGTTACGTCAAATCCCTAAAATTTTCCTATTATTCTTATCTTTCGAAGATAAAAACGATTTTGTAATTTTACGACGAGAGGTACAGGTGATTCTCGCAGCTGAAGATAAGCATGATATACGATTGATTCTTATCTCAGAAATTTAGAAAAAACCTAGTTTGTAAACAATTGGCAAACATTCTGCTATAAATTCTTCATTATCCCTTCCAACAATCATTATGTTACTTGGATCAGTTATAACGGCAAAAGAATGAATTGTTTAATTAACTAAACCATAAGGTGTCATAAATTCATTCATAATGCAAACTACTAACCTGTACTAAACCTTTTCAAACAACTTGTGTCGGAGAAAGACCGATAATAATAGCTGTAATTCTAGCTAACACTTTCGTAATTAAAGCGGAGCATATCTCACTATGCATATCAGAAATCTCAATCAATCTCCATATATGTATGTACTCATAATTGATACAAAATTGTACTCATAATTGGTACAAATGAAAATAAGGAAACAACTAATGAGGAGAGAAGAAATAGATTTTAAGCTTATCTTTCCGAAAAAAGTGTTGAAATAATACATGAAATTATATAAGAGAACAACTCTTCATGAAGTCATCAAGAATTATCTTAGAGAACCATCCAAGGAAAAATACCGAGGTGATGGCATTAAAAAAATTGACTTAAAAACATCAAACACTAAAGAGATCTATGAGTGTCAAATTCTTATTGTGACAGCTGATTGATTGATTGTTAGTCGCTAAGGATATCAAAAAAGAAAGTTCACTGGTTTTTGGGTGTTATTGATTCTGAAATCAATGGTAACCACAGTTTTAATATTTATTCATATACTAATTTTATGAAAACTTCAAACTCCAAATCTCAAATCGGATTTAATGAAGGATAAAAGTTAATGTTTTAACAATTAATCGTATGCCGGCACACATGTCTGGTATCCCCGAATAATGACCGATGTTTACTGTTGAAACGATGCTATGATCATACTTCAGGTTGCCTCATCATAAGGAAAAAGGTTCTCATACCTAATGCAATTTAAATATATAAATTCTTCAAATCTCAAAAAAAAAAATCAAATGACTTTAATGCACCATCAACGTTATGACTGACAAATAAAAATCTAACAATATTATATTATCATTATTTGGGGACTTAATTTTATGTGTTTATAACTTCGACCTCTCAAAAATTCGTACCGGCGTAAACAGAAAAACGCAAGTTTTTATGATCTACCTCAGTGTCAGAAAGTTAGAGGTGGTGATAAAGGTTTCAGATGAAAGCAAAGCAAACCCAGTCACGCATTGTTATTTGGTTTCCAAAGTCGTATCTTCACCAAATACGACGCTACTTCCAGAAAAAGTTTCCCTCTGCTACTCCCATTTCCACTCTGCCGGCTCAATTCAGTCGAAATATTGTTTTCATTCGAGTTTCCGCTGGAGATTTTCAGCTTTTTATAGCGGCAATTTGATATATTTCCTCAGATATTTTCCGCTCTATCTCCACCTATTCATTTTCGCGTTCCAGAGAACGTCATTCAGCCTTCGGATTCTCGATAAAATTCCCTCCCCGCCCTCTACAAATATTTTCCCTTTCAGAACGATAAGGTATCCGTTTCTTCGAATGGCTGCACTTATCAGAGAATTAAAATATCTCTTTCCCTATTGAGCCAAACGGGAGCTGTCACTTGAAATGGAATCTTATTATAAGAATCTTTACTTATTTCGCTCACGTATTCCGTTTCGCATCTGAACCCTTTATATTTCACGTCAATAGGAACAACTCCGTATTTTTAATCCAAGAATGACACGCTTTTAGGTCGGAAAACATTCCTTTTACCTTTCATCTGCTAGTTCACCGTTCAGCCCGGAGGCCGGTTTGAAACTTTGGTATCATTAGCTACCAAAAGCTATGGAAAAGAAATAAAGCTCATTATGAAATATGAGGAGTGTGGTACTTAAATTTCTTTCTTTCAATGCTATTAGTAGATAAGTTTCTTGATTCTAGCAAAGTGATTCTATGAATAACCAAAACTTAATGCATAGATTAAGGAAAGGTGCCTTACTAAGATCGAAAAGGCCGTGCGGCTGAAACCTAAGAACAACAGGTGTGAAAAGTAGTGACATGACTGGGACTCGAACCCAGGTCTCTCACCTCTGTTACTACTTGGGTTTCAATCGCACGGCTTTCCCGTGCTTGGTAAAACACCTTTCCTTAATCCTTATCATTTTCTTTGGTCAGTTTACCTAATAACGCAGCATTTGTAAGATGTGTCTCTCAATGGGAACCATCTAGCGGTATTTTGTTCCACTATGTGGAGGCTACTCGCTTTGCTTTCCCAAACAGCGTGGAAAAGACGCTACATAGTTGTTCGGTGGTTATATAAACTGCCCGGAAAGTGGAAGACCTGTGTTCGAGTCCCAGTCATGTCGCTATTTTTCACACCTGTTACTAATTAGCATATAATTTAATAGGATTACCAGGATGAATATTTAATAGGATTATCAGGATCAATGTTTAATAGGAGTTACCAGGATTAACTGCATTCTTCAACATCTTTCACTCCTCATTAGCTTGCGTATAGTTATAGTTATGAACATGCAACTTTTCTACCATTTACTTTTATTTTGGTCTTGTTCATACCTCTCCTTAAATGGAAGCTATTTAGGTATGAGTGATATTGAATAATAGCATTTATCTTGATCACGGATTATGCTATGAAAAGTTTGATTATTCTATTCAATGGGTTATTGCGTTATACCCACGAAAATGTAAACTACGTTATTACTCATTTTTTCAAGTTAGCTTCATTTTATCACCAGAGATTGTAATAGCTAATGATGGAGGGTTTGATGTTTAAACCGACCACTGATGTTTGATGCATAAACCGCCTGGCTGATATGCGTATAGAATTGAGCTCTTTTTGTTAAATATTCGAGTAACAGATTTCCCAGGTGCCCCTTCCCTTTTTCTCTCAATATTCTCACCCTCCAATTAGCCCGACGTTCCATCCCATTTGCCTAAAACGTTTCCATTCCACTGCATTTTCTTTCAGAGCGAATCTCTTTTCTTCCAGCCTCATTTCATTATTCAATACCTTATATATCCTTCTCCTGCGCGCATTTCTCTTCCATCTCCTCTTTTTGCCTATTTTATTCACAATTCTTACTTGAATTATAACTTCCAAATCACATTTTACTTTGCATTACCAAATACTTTCACTTCTCTCTCTTTTTTGAAGAGAGTCTACTTTATCCTTTTCTCTTCCACTATACGTGTAAGATATTTCGACCTTATTCACTTTTTATACCTCTAATTTGTCAATGTTTCCGGTCGTAGACAATAAGGATACGTTTGATTTATAACTATGGCCCCAGCTTTTCACATGCTACATTTTCTTGATTAGGAAACAAATTTTTCTCAAGAGAAAGGAATGAAATAGGACTAAATAAAGGAAGAATTCTCTTCGCTTTGAAATATGGAAATTCGGACACCTTTACAATTCCGGAGGCCATCTGTTTCTGGTGAAAACGAAGAACGAATGCGACAGGAGTCCATTGCGATGAAAAACATCAAAGGGCGTTCACTAAATTGGTGATTATTATTTACGTAACTGAACTTCGTCTCTACAATTAGATCCGATGACACGATCCAAGTACGGACAACGAAAGCGCATGAGTGAGCTCTCGATTATCCGAGGTAACGATGGGGTGAGGTTAAACGGATAATCAGAAAACACGGATGGTCCAGCATTTCAATTCTATTTCTTATAATGCTCATAACTACGTAAATAAACTAATGTTATTTACGCACACAGTCCGTTATTTTCGATTGTTTCAGAGGTTCATTGCGAGTTTCTTTCGCTCGACATGGGATCTTTTCAGCAGCGATAATTTCGTCGTAATTCTGTTCCCGCTGCCCCATCGCATTACATCAAATATCGACAGAGAGCAAAAGCACCGATCACGGATATTCCGCAAAACTAATGATCCGCCTTCGGATGATCGGGAGGTGACTCTATCCATTCTATTGACTGGGGAACACGGACATCGACAACTCGAACCCCGGTCCTCGGTGTTATAAGGCTAACTATTCCGCCAATGAAAACTGAAGCTGCATGGTTTAAATTAAAAAGTCAAATTTGAAATTAAATAATTTAAACTTATTGGATTGAAATCGCCATCCCATTCGGATAGACTGTAAACTTAAAGAATTAATTGTAATAATAAATTAACGTACTCTATGGTCCTTCAAAAAGTACGGCTTATGGTCATCGTACAGAATGGAGCACGACTTGATTGAGGGTTAGATATTGATTACGTAGCCTATTACGTCTGATCCTTCATCATTTTAGCTTCAGAAAGTACTCGTAAAAGTAAGGGAACATTAAGCAATAAAAAGAGAAAGGGAGGGATCTACGGTGCGCAAATGAGAAAGTGATGGCTATCATTCAATATAAAACGTACGAGCATCATTATTTAATGTAAGATTGAAAAATTGCAATGAAAATGAAAAATGAAGTGGTATAGAAAAAGTTTCAAATGAAAAAATGGAGGAAAAATATAAAATACACAGTTGATAAAAAGTTAATAAAAACATTCACCAAATGTTCAATTCAATTCAAGAATATTCACCAAAATGAATCCTTGGTTCTAATTAGAAAAAAGCCTACATTACTAAATGCTAACCACCCATGAGAGGAAGATGAAATGTACATAATGCATATAAGAATTGCTCTCTATATTAAATGACTTCTCTCTAAATGCCAGATAGTTCTATTGAGATCTCTTTCTTGGAATATAGCTGCTTGTTTGTTCGCGTTAGAAGTACCTGGAATGGATGAAGTGATCAAATGTTAAGAAATTAAGTTCTCCTCCATATTCTGGGAACTCTCCTACTACTATCATCTTGATAAAAATACATGTGACATAAAAATTAAGATATCATCTACACTAACATGGAAGTTATAATGGTATTTCTGATAAAGGAACGCTCCAGCAAATACTGTGAACTTTTATCGAACAAACTAGTTCCTAAGTTCTTTATTGAGGTGATGACATTCCTATAAATTAATATCATAGAATAAATTTATAGGTTATTTAAGACGTTTATTACAGTTTCGAGAAAATAGTTATTTAATTTTGCCTGTAAGCAACCGAAGGTTTTAAAAAGCGAAGAAATAATAATTATCTGAGCAGAGGTCATTTCGCACGTAAACCCTCACCGGGAATCGGGACCGCTTTCAACGTAGTTGAACGTGTTGCCCACTTGGCAATCCAGGAGCCCCAATTTTTAAATATTAATTTTAATTAGGATATATCAGAACATTAAGAATTAAGAATGTTCTATTAGAAGAATAGAAAGCACTTAGTTTTCTAGTAAATATGGTTAAAAAAGGATTTGTTCCGACGAGTGGCTGTTGTTTTAGACAAAAAAAAACTCTATCCGCTCCTGGTATGAATACTCGTGCATTCGGAAACATAAACGAATACCACGTTATTCCCATTCAATTCCCTAGTTTCATTCCGATTTACCAGACATCTGAATCTACTTGCATATGGATACTCCATGCTGAACGATATTGAAATTGCTATTCATAGTATCATTGTGCTGCGCCCACGTATAGTTGTTTTGCTTAAACTATTTAATTACTTTCTCGATTTTTTTCCAAACGTTAAACGACACTCAGACGGGATGTTCTACTAGAGAAATTTGATTTACTTTTGCATCATTCACATCTTTCTATATATGTAGACATATATCTTACTATATATGGATACATATCTATCTATCTGCAGATAAATGAACGTATTCCTATACTTTATTTACCTTGTTAAGAATCTACGCTCCATTCTTATCATCGTCTTTTCTTTCTTAGCTTCATTAATCTATTTCAGCTCTGATTCGATAAGATCTCCGTATTGATCCGAGCTGATTATTTTTATACGCAGTCACTCTGAATCTGTGACCGAGCTTGTGTGTTTAACGAAAGGATCAATGGACCCATCAGCAGAAAAACTCAAGGAAGGAGAGCAAGGGCCTTGAGAAACAAATGTAAGTAGGAAATTCGAATCAAGTAGTTTCTACAACCGAAGTACGCATATTAGTCCGATTTTGATTATACGTTCGTATTTCAACTGAGGACGCTAATTATTCTTGAAAAAATGTTATTAGATAACAATATTTATCATACCAGTTACTTTGGTTATTATAACTGTTATCAATCTTCATAAATGGCAAAGTTAGCCTTGCTCTGTCTTTAATTTAAACCTAACACTGTATTGAGGCTCTATTTTCTTAGTTTGCAAACGTTATCTCAGATTTAAGTTATTTAAGGTAATACTGCGCGAAGTGAGGGATGAACTAAGCGTTTTTAACTTAGTTCATTTCCATAATTACAAGTGAAATATCCCAGCAGCTTGAACAAATGAACGAACCTCTGACGACAGGTTAGATACGCTAAATTAAATAAATCAGTGTATAAATTATGAAATTGAATGGACCTTTCATGAGATGTTTTCCTAAAAGAAAGAGGCTGATACGTACGATATCTATCTGAGATTTACTGAATATAGAAATTTCCTAATAAAATTGTATTCTATTATAATATCACAGAATATTATAAAATTTATTGATTTAAGTGTAGACATCACTGACGCAGGATTGAAGGGATGCAGTTTGTACTGTATATTAGTAAATGCAGATTTCAAAAACTTTATTTTATTTCCAAATAATGGTTGAAAGTCATTCTTTTAATACTGCACTGACTACATTGGTACACATGACACTTGGTACATTGGCACTGACTACACATTGGTTTACATCAGGAAAATTGATGAATTCATTTCTTTCGTGTAATGCACTGTGATATATCGCTTTTGGAGGCGAAAACATTGATTCCCTAAATTATGAATTCCCTAATTAATTATGAAAGTAAAATAATACCGTACGTTTACCTAGAATTTATGTGAGCTGATGGTCGGTTAATAAATTAAGGCGGAAGTCGAATTTTATTTCGTTTTATGAACTGTTTTATCTTAGTGTAAAGCACATTTTTTCATTTCTACATAATTTTATTCAGCCTTTAACTTATTTTAATCGTCATAACTAAAAGTTATCATTAATTTTTACTAAAATATTTTTAGCATTAACAGCAACTCCAATTTGTTTAAATTTAACGATACAGTTAACTATAAAATAATTCACTACCTTCGCCTCCATTGCTTGAAATTTAAGAATGTTATTCATCAGAATATATTTCACAGTAATCTGTTTCACTTCTAATATTTTTTCCCATTACCTGTTTCGACGTTAAAACCATCTTTAGGTCAACAAATGTTATACATACATTAAAAAAGTGGAGGAAGAAGCAAATCTACTAAATTATTCCAGAAAAAGGTAATAACTTATTAATTTAGAATAGGCCTTACTTGAGGGAGCTACAGAAGTTGGTAGAAATTGATAGATTCGGTAGAGGAGAGAATAGGTTAAAAAAGGTTATCAACGAGGAATGAATCAGGATGAAGCAATCATTATCTCAGCTTAATTTCAGTCAGAGTGATTCAAATTAATCTCCTATAACCACTGAAAATCCTGTATATCATTTCCGCTTACGAAACGAAGCGTTGTGGAAAGTATTTACAGTGAATGGAAAAAATCTCGCTTTTTGCATTCCTCTGAGGATTTCCATCCGAAGGTAGATTAATCGTAGATTTCCGGCGCTGAATGAATGAAACGCGAGATATCAATCTTGTACCCCTAGCGTTCATAGATTATCCGTCTCCGTGCTTTCAAATGAACGTCGACGCAAATTTCCCCGGACTAAACCCCAACTCTCACGGCGAAGAAAAATCCGTTGGGAATCTCTCTCTCTCCTATGGTTCCGACTCGCGCCGCTCAATATCGCTCGCAGACGCTAATGAGGAAACGATAAACGAGCGTCTATCCGCATTAAAAAGGCGTCGGTTTCTCCCAAATCATGGAATCCTAATCTATTTCCAAATCGAAGGAAATACTCCTCCCAAGACTGAAAATTAATAAAGATTTAGTATAGGCAGTGTAGTAGAGGAATGGCTGTGGCCGTTGCGGGAACGAAGTACTCATAGTAGCTTGCTGTGGAAATGATAAGGGATAGCTGAATGAGAGGTAATTAATAGCCAGTCGGATGTAAGACGAGATGAGTTAGTGCAGGATTTATACAAGCTGTTGAACATTCACTATCATTGGTTGTAATGAATGTAAAAAGGGAAAATTTACTTCACTTTTTCTTCGGACCCCAAAGATCTTTGTTTGATAGTTAGGTAACAGCTGAAGTAATTACCGCAAGTAACGTATAGAATGCAATTAAAAACAGTCTCAGTACGGATTGTTAAAATGCTAAGGTGTTATTTATAGAGGAGAATTGTGAAAGAAAATAATAAATTCAATCCAAATAGTAAAACTCGTCGATAATTTGATTTTAGTAACTGAGGGATATTAGATACAAAATGAAATATTATTATAAACTATGATAATATATATTATATATCATACATATGATTAAATTTTTGGAAGATTTATCCGTTTCAATGTATGTGTAAAAACGGATTGAAGTTACCAGATCACATAAGGTATTTATCTCGTGAATTAGTTTCATATTTTTCCAATTAATTATTAATCATTTTTTCTTTTACCTATCGTTTGTGGAATTGTTATTTAGGTTAATTATTCATGGATGGGTAGTTAAATTTTGTGCTCATTTGCGGAGGATTATGGAAATTAGTGCAATTACAAATATGTGTTCCACGAATTTGTGGCAATAAGCTCTGTTGGCTTTAAATGAACTGTACTAGGGATATCTACCAAGCTATTTAGCGAATAATACTTATCCTTCGCCTACAAAAATTACAGCAAAAAATAATTACCTATAAGGGAGATATATAAAAAATAAACATGTATCTGTACTTTTAGGAATGGAAACAAACTATTCCTGTGACGCGTAATGACTTCGTTTTGCTATGCAAAAGTGCTATAGAGGTCACTCCGTTGGTATCACTGCACTACGTAAATTTGGGAAATATTCATCAAATGCCATTTGGACAAGAGAGGAGAAAAAGAGTCTTTATTTTGTAAACTATGCATATCAGGATGCCCGAAATTTTAATTAACATGAATCAATTTTTCCATGGCATCCCCAATACATATATTTAATCGTAAGCTTTCCTACCTCAAACATTTCTAAATTGTCTGTTTAAAATGCGACTAATTAATATTTAATAATTCTGGGTAATTCTGACTGTTACGATCGAAAGTTAAGCACACAAATACCGATGACTGACTTTTTCCGAAGAAATATTGTTCCAGTTTTTTAACCTTTATACAGCTCTTCTAACTTTATTAAGTTTTCCTGTTATTTGCAAGAATATTTCCTACGATTAACAGCAGCCGATAACTAAAAATTCGATTGAATTTTGGGAGTATTGTGTTCTGCCCTTTAATATACGATACAAATATATCTGATCCCAGAATGGATGTGTAATTGGAATGGGTGTTTAGAATACGGAGGTACGCCGTGATTGCTAAATTAGAATATAAATTACATAGGTACGGTTTTAATGAGTTTAATTGTGAAAAAAAACTGAATCGTTCATAAGATGCAATTTGATGAAGAAGTTACCGAAAAATAAAACTGAAGGCTTTCAAAATTTTAACAAATATTGGGTCCTGGAAAAATCAGTTGGGAGTAATTTAAAAAAGTATTGGTGCCCTCCGGGAACCCAATTTAAAGGGAGCCGTCGACTTATACGCACATTTTTAACCTCTCTTAGAGCATGAGAAAATAATCCGTCGTAAAGGCAACAGGAGATGATGTAGACATTATAGCAGCCATCACATCATGTTTTTGGTCCTTAAAAACTTGCTGGTGATCGAGAAAGTTCCCATAACTAATCGATAGGGACTCGTTAGCTGATAATTGCATCCGTATTCAATTACGCATTTCACCGCACTAATTGGAGCAGTTTCTAATGTTACAGCTGAGAAGATGGAAACGTAAGAAGAAAGAAAAACAAAGGAAGCCCATTAAAGCAATTACAACCTTTCCTCTCGCTCGTACCGCGAAGGCTTATTCGTTAATTCCGCAATTAAAAACAGGGTCTACCCTGACTAACGACCAAGAGATGGTGTTGATTTAGCCTCCCGTTTTGAAAGGGTAAAATTCCGCGGCGTATGTTTCGAACTTTTAAATCTTCGGATACCCTTGAATCATTCCGTGCTAGTAGTTTTCAGTTCTTCCTTCATCCGCCTTCCAATCTCGGGGTAGTTTAAGACTTCTCTCACGTTGTCGCCACCAGCGTAAGCCAACGAAAGCTGAATATATAATAAGAGAGAGTCTGCATTGATATTTCTTAAAGAAAATCCCGTTTTCTCACCTGATAACTTGGACTCGTCTAGATACACTAGGTATACACAAACACCCACGCTGCGTATGTTCTGCCATATACCGGAGCACAGTAAAATGAGATATTCAAGTGAACTAAAAGACAGACTCCATTAATGAAATTTGCTTTTTAGAGTTTATATGACGCTAATACCAACTAATTCGAGATGAATTCCGGTGCATGAATATCGTATATCAGAGTTAGTTCTGTGGTGGTCATATACCACGATTAGTGACTCTCCTCAGCAAACCACCAACCACAGGTATGCATTTTGGAGAACCTCCAATGAAAATGATGCGAGTGAAAAAATAATTACATCTTGTACCTCTTTAACGTTCTAAAGAGGAAGTTTGAAAGAAATTTCACTGTCCCGTGCTACCAGAATATGGGATAGGGGAATCTCTCTTTCATCTGCAATATGGTGAATTCCCTTATTGATTCTCCCAAATTAGTTTCACTATTTGAATACGTATCATGTTCCGCTTCAGGAAACTTGGCTTACACCTCTTCTCCATGTTTCTACATGTAGATTATCCCTTGTACAACGTTCCCTGCTCCATTATCATCCTAACCTTATGAATTCCTTACCATCATAGGCCCTTTCAAAAGGTAGTATTACTCATTCATTAAATGTTTGCATGAATTTTCATGTAAGTAGTCACTCATGTAAATAATTTTGAACTTAAAACTTATTTTGTAAATATTTTTTATTTAATTCTTGATGATTGGTTTCTAGTTTGTGCTTTCATGCATAGCCACAGTAATTTTTTTCTATTTTGTTGTTTCGAATTTTTTCTAAAATAGTGGCATTACTGCAATAAATAAATAAAGATACTGGATATATTGATATTTGTATGACACTTCCTCTACTGATTTATCGCACTATACTTTCTTATCCGAAACGCTTCGAAAGATATTCTTGACTAACATTATCCTGAAACTGATTTATTATTATTTTTCTCGTTCCTGGAAATTTAAGGTACAAAGCGTTGAAAGTCATTAATATACTCATTTATCATTTAGTCATTTTTGTGAACAGAGTATTATTAATAAAATCATTATAAAAATAGATATCCTAATGCGAAAACCATGAAGTTGACCAGAATATTTCCAATTATATCCTGGCCAAAAAGTACGTACCCGTAACTAATAACCACAGTAAAATTCAAAAACAAACTTCTTCTTAATTTCGGTAAGTAAGCTCTAAAGCTCTATAATATAAAAAATTGAATAAAATATTTAACCCAAATAGATTTTTATTAATGATGAATAGTTCTCAATTATTTTTTTCTAAAATATTACTATATATTATTTTAGAATGCATAAAGCCCACGTTGTAAGGGATAATAGTGTTACAGGCAGCCGGATAGCAAGAGGGTACCGCGCTTGCCTTTGGTGAAAGCGGTCCAAGGTTCGATTACCGGTGAGGTCTCATATGAGTAAACGATCTTAGCTGTCGAAGAAATTTTAATGTTACACTGAACAATGTTATTTTAATTCTCATTTGCTAAAGAAGCCCTTCGGTAATGTGTTGTTTAGGTTTATTTTTGATTTTTGAAATTTACACAAATATTAATATTTGTATTTTCTGTATTTCGGATGCATAATCTGCACACAAACTAGCCTCGTTTTAACCTCCATTATGAAGATATGAATTCTATTATCTAAGTTTAACATTACCTCTTGTGGATTGCTCCTATCAAGCTTGGGTTTTAACTTTTATCTTATATCTGCCAAGATACGTGGTAATGAGCCTTCAACAGAGTTCGAGTTTAAAATTGGGAAGATTCAAATAGTCCGCACTGACGTTTTATGGACAGCTCGGTACGGCTTTATTTCCCTATTCTTTCTGCCAGTAGCTTAGTTTAGCGCGTGATATGCAGCGGCAATCGAGTTACACTCACGCCGTTTCTGGGACCGCAGAAGCCCTATTAACCGGCTCCATCAAAGATTTAAGTGAGGATATCAAGCTGAAAGCTGCCGGTAAAGAGGTTAACATTCAAATTCATAACTCATAACCGGGTGAGACGAGGACTCTTTAAGAGTCAAGTCTACGCTCAGTGTCTCGTCGTAACTTCCAAAACTTAAAAAAAGACGGCCTTAAGACGGGCGGGCGTAGTGAAAGGAGTTTATGATGCGTGACACTGCATTGGAATTTCAATCAACACCTTATCAAAAGGTCAAGGTTTAATGTCACTATCAAACAGCCCCTCTTAAGTAGCGGATTAACGAATGTCTCGCTAACGTCTAACGGCGGCGCAATGAGGTCGCATAGCAGTGATTTATGCATGTTTTCCGTTTCTGCATGTCCTTCTGTGAGAGTTGTTTTCCTTTTTATCACAATAACGTTGTAGTGAGCATTACCGATACAGAAATAGCTTTCTTCGGATGGAAGATTTTCTTCTGTACAATAATTAACTATTAATAAAGGAATTATTAGTACACGCTATCCTAATATCTGCCTAAAATAAAAGGCAAGTCGACGCGGTATTTTTAGATTTTCGGAAGGCATTCGATAAGGTCCCTCATCATAAATTATTGTACAAATTAAAAGTTGCAGGAATCAATGCAGAGGCAATAAATCGGATAAAGGACTTTTCCTCCGATAGAGAGCAACCCGTAGTGCTGGACGGTATTAGTTCTAACGTGGTAAAGGTGACCTCGGGCGTCCCGCAGGGTAGTGTAATCGGACCGTTAATATTTTTAGTATACATTAACGACCTTGGCAATCTTATCGATAGTAAAGTTAGGATATTTGCAGACGATACGGTAATTTACAGGGAAATAGAGAGTAAAGATGATAGACTAACCCTGTCGAATGATNGATAGTAAAGTTAGGATATTTGCAGACGATACGGTAATTTACAGGGAAATAGAGAGTAAAGAGGATAGACTAACCCTGTCGAATGATTTAGATAACATTATGAAATGGTGCGATGATTGGCAATTAGAGCTAAATGTAGACAAATGTTCAGTAGTTAACTTCTTCGAAAGAAAATCTATTATTAAAGATTATCCGCACAGTCTCCGTGGGATAAACTTATTAACAGTAGAGTCAGTGAAATATCTTGGAGTAACTTTCACGAATAACTTAACATGGAGTACTCACATCCATAATACATATATGCGGAAAGGCACTTAAAAAACTCGGCTTCGTAAAGAGAATAGTCGGTCGAAGCGACCAAAGAGTTCGCGAGCGATGTTATCTTGCGTTAGCTAGACCTCATCTTGAGTAAGCGTGTAGTGTATGGGACCCTGTCGATAAGTGTTGTATTAAAGAATTAGAAAACGTTTAGCGAAAAGCGATACGTTTTGTGAAGAATTGCAACGATAAATCAGTGAGCGTCATCCAGATGCTCCAGGACGCAAAATGGGAATCTTTGGAAGTTAGAAGAATTCAACAAAGGATCAATTTACTGGATAAATTCAGAGAAAGCACGTTCTGAGATGTTGTAGCAGATATAGTGCGTTCACCATGCTACATAGGCCGTTCCGATAATGCGAGAAAGATCAGAGAAATAGACGGTACAAACATAGACATAGACAATGGAATAGAGATTTCATCAAGTACCGGTAGATAACTTGGCAAAGATAAGCTCAGAATAGAGAAAAGCGGAAAACGCTTGAGGAGGCCTACATCGAACGTCAGACTGAAAATAGCTAATGATGACCATTAATTACTATTGACACTCGTATGGAAGACTGGTATATGTAGGTGAAAAAACAATTCCAGGTGTAATTACTAATATGATTTTATTTTCATCGCTTTTTAAGTGTCTTTGAATTAGTATATATTGTCAATTATTCTTAATTTCCTTAATGATTCATAAATCCTTTTTCTATTGAATATTCCCTCTTATCATATTTTACCTAGAATATTTTCGGTATATTTCTATGGTACGTTTTAAATTCTACATCCTTGTTGTTTCTATTTTTTCTCTTTTTAAATGAATTATTGCCATAGGTCCCGCTATTCATTTCATTTCATGCAATTTTTGTTGCAGTTCTCAGGTAATTTCCATATTATACAGTTTTTCTTCACATCTTTTGATTTATCATTGATTTTACGCACGTTATTCACATCCCCTTCTTTGGTGTTTTTCTGCTCTAAATCAAAAAATATTTTTGAGGAAACTGCCTTACTTTTTTAGATCCTTAATTCCATAAGTTTTCCTTTCTATTTCTATTTACATATACATAATTTATGTTATAATTAGTGTCACTGATGACAGATGAGATGAGAGAAGAGGTTTATTAATTTCAATCTCCCCTTAATAAGACCTTTAAATTAATTAATTAAAGAATTTGTTGCTACTGATAAGGCCCCATATCACTCGACTAAATTAATATTGATCTGCTATTTTTATTTACTAAAGTGAAATTTACCACTCACGAGTACCTATCATATACCGCTCATTGTCAGACAATGCAAAAAAATATCGCGATACATATTCAACAAATCACTTCCTAATTTTTAAGCTTTGGCTTATGGTATCAACTTACATCGAATTAATAGACAGCTAGCTGAACGTGATGAATCGATGGCTGAAAGGAACAAAAGGTTTTGATGTGTCTGTTACTGTGAAATACGAGGGGAGTAAAATGCTGACAATAATTGAGAATACACGATGCCATTGACATACTTGTTCGAAAAAGAATAGTATATATGTGTATACATGTTTGAGTATGCAACGATGGAATGTAAATTTCTCGTTTTGAACTACTACATGATTTAGGCTTACCCCGTGTACTTTATAAATGATAGAATAAAAAAATCTGTCTGAAATTAAAAACATAAATTGTCGGAATAACCATTATATTCATTACAGGAGGAAAACAACAAAATTCTCCTTCTACGTAAGATACGCAATTTAAGGAGTACGTGTATTCAGTTGCTTATCCAAGGGGGAGGTTTTTGGGTTTGAAACCCCCCCTCCCATTGAGAACAGGGAACAGAGCTCAAATTAAACGAAAGCATGCGAGAGGACGGCCTCACGCAATTATAGCATACAAACACCGCAGGAGATTCGTACGGTATACATGTTAAAATAAATCAGTTTATATTTTCATTCGATTTTAGGAGGAAGTAATCCTGTCCCTGGATAGTAGGCAATGCAGTGTTTACTCCATGGCTCAATCTCCCCATGGACAAATCCTGGCTACGCTCCTGCGTGTATTATTTCTCGTTTGTGGGAGAAAACTGAGTGACCAACTAATTTATTTCAAAAGAGTGAATGTGGATATAGAATGTGGCCGACAGCGAATCTAAAGGTATATAAGTGATAAACCCCTACATCAAGGGTGGTGAACCTTTTATCATTGTAATGGCTTATGTGCTATTAGGCCGTTTTTGAAACAGGCCGCAAATTGAAACGCCAGGCCGCACTTGACGGACATATTTCATGCCTTCAAACTAACAAGAATCAGCGTAAAAAAGAGTTATATCTCCGAGCGAACTAAAAGAGAATATTTTCCGTTAATGTACCCCCCAACTACTAAACTAGACCGAAATAGAATAATAGAAAATTTAGCTCTCTTCGTTTCAATAAAGAAGGCCCACGGTAGCACTTTCCGCACCCTGCTTTTGCCCTAGATAATTGAATAATTCCATTGATAGAGAAAAATCCTCTGAGACATTCCTCAGAAATAAAAGAAAAGTACGCAGGAGAAAGTACGAGTCGTATCCTTTCCCTGAACCTTTACGGCCCAACAATTCATCGAGGCGTGGCCGTAAAACTTCCTGACACGCGCTTTAATCAACACTTATGGACGAGCCAAACGACCCGAGACGTCTGCAATAAATTATCCAATTGGAGCGGCGAAGCACTGAAATAAGGATTAATGTCAAACCCCTTTCCCTGTTGATTTCTCCTCTCAAACGAGTCTCGAAGAAGACGTTGGGGGCATTATCCTCCAGCCGAATACTGAGGAAGGACGTTTCGCCCCGAATTAATTAGTCATCCATTTATGCAGGGAGGAGCATTACCGAATTACGGGATCAGTTCTGATCTTTGTCCTTCCGATAAATCCCATTATGCTTCGCGAAATTTAATGAGGACGAACGCTTGAGATTCTCTCCAGCACCTTCTGCCGTTCTAAACATCTTAACCCAAATGATTTCTCGCCCTCCCCTATTAACCTTCGAACATCTTACGGGTAAATGGTTTCTAGCGGGGCTTTCACTCACTTATATGTCACTGTTTTATGATTCCGAACGGTGATCGTCTGTCTTTTCAGCAGCTACTGCTGACAAGTTCCTGCACCCATTCTTTGTTTGTAGAATTTTACCTTCTTTCGGCGAATGATAGAGGAAGATATCTTTTGTATACATTTATCACGCACAATTACATAACTGCAATAGTATAAATGCTATTGACAAGCTTCTACAAGTAAGCTATGAGTGGTGCTGAATATTTCAATAACTCTTGCTCATTCTTCCTTGAATGCTATCCAAATTTGCATGAATTGCAATCAAATTTGCATAAATTATTGAATGCTTTTTTAAAAGTGCTCCACGGATATAGGTGCGCTGAACTTGGGTGGGTGTACCCAATTCAATACATTCGCTGAATGCCTTGAGACTAAAATGTATTTTCGATAAAATTACGAAATAATCGGAAATGTGTATTTAAAATGCATGAATTTTTGAATCTACCAAACTCAAGTATTCAGGCTCAGGTCAAGCTATGTCACACCTCATAATATAGTGACGTTACCTCATACTTCATCTTTATTCACTCCCTCAACACGGCTTTCGCTGGCTAATTTTTATATACGTACGTCGGCATTCTTTTTTACCACTTAAAACGGTACCGGTGCTTCACTAATTTCAAGAATTTCTGAGAGAGTAAAATGCATATTGCTTAAAATCATTGCCACCGATATATACTGATTACATAATAAATATTAATCTTTCTGCTCCCTTCGAGTAAAAATAATAGTTCTAATAACGCTTTTTAATCATAGTATACCACAGTTTCTTTCATTTATATCAATAGCTTGGACATAATCAATCTTACACCATTTCATGAAATGATACGTAAATGTAAGGAGACGAAAGAATGGGTAGATTAATATGAGTGGATCTGTAACAATGATATTTTAAATTCATTTATTCAAGGAAAAATATAAATAAGGTTTACACGCTAATTTATTGTATGAATTATGTATTTTTGGTGCGTAAGTAATGTTCCAACGAAATGATTAAGTGTTCATCGATCATCAAGAGCTAGAGTAACTGTCCCACGTCCATATTGTTACTTACATTTGTGTTTGCATTATTTATAATCATTTAAGGAATCCAAAAACTAATTTCATATTCTTATATCCTTAGAGGCAATTTTTTAAATTCCAATTTTATTCGTTTTCGGAAAAAAATTACGTTAAAAATTCAAAATGTATCATTGTATCACGCTTTTGTGTAAAATGCTGGGATAGCTGAGGTAAGTATGTTAAATAAATGGTTGAGATAGGGATGTTAAAATAGCCGAGATCTTTTCCTATTACATTAATCAGAAAATTAAAAATTATTAGAAGTAAACATACAAAAATGAATATGGCAGTAATAGCCATAGCTAGAATGAGTATTGTATTACAATCAGTTTTAGCGGATTGTGTAGCAGATTGTTCCTTTTTATACTAAAAGATATATGGCAGTAGCCGATCTTCCACTCAATTAAGAGAGCCTTTTTCTTTAAGGTTTCTATTGATGGCTTCCCGTAGAAAAGATAATTAGAATTAATTGGTGAATCTCTTTTCCTGGCAATTTGATCCGTCACGAATATATCTGAATTTCAATCGTCCATTAGGGATGTAAATTATGCCACTTAAATTGTCGTTTGTAATCAAGCGATTCAGAAGCGTTTTTCGAATCCTTTTTTGTGCTAACCGTTTACGGATTCAGTTTGACATCACCTCTCCGATGTAACGCTGGATTACGACCCATAATATCGTTGGGATATGCATTCCCTGTGTTGACGTTCCCTCGATGATGATGATGATGATTCTTTTATACTTCCAGCTGAAAAGTTGATATGTTCCTCTTAAAATGATGACTAAGTTTGTAGAAAGAAGCACTATACCAACGCCATAATTCACAGATCGCCTATTACTCTGAGTTGCAGTCAACTGTCTTTAATTTAGCAAATAGGGCCACTTTAAGCGAAAAAATTATTCGACATAATCGGCGAAAGTCATAAGTATTTCACAGCTTGCTTATTACCCTTATATTTCCAATGTCCTTTCAATTGTATTTTAGATGCTCATTATTATTACAGTACGTAAATAAATCACGAACATGGTAGGGGTATCTAATGGGAGGAAGTGGTACCTCATCCATGGGTCGACTGCAGGTTTCTTTCTAGCAGGACTCTCTTTTCTCAATTGCTTGCATTGTAATACACTTCTTTAACTTAAGCTAGTCAGCCTAAGAAACAAGACCATGACAGCAGTGGATTCATTTTCTAAATTGTTACTTCTGCGACAAATCTATCGTAAATGGAAGTGCGAAGCGAAACACTACAAAAGATATTTTTTGCATGACCGAATACCGTCAAAACTCCTCTTTTGTTTTTGGAGTCAGATCTAAGTTAATAGGGTATTCATCGATAAACACAGTTCAGTGAAGAAATTACAACTATTCGTTGATCAGTATTGAAAATTATTGTGACAGAAGAAATCAAAATAACCGATATAGTTCAGGGTCCAGATTTCCCGAAATTGCTTTTCGGGACACCTCTATCAGTCATTAAAAGTCAGAGGAACTGTCAGGAAACTGTGGCATTTGGACTGTGGCCTTTATGCCCCACTGTCTATGCAGTGGGGTTTCGGTCTTCCTTAACCTTTGCTTGCCAAAATGTTTTCCTAAAAACCCAATATTTTTGTGTTGTAATCTTTATAAGTATCCTAAATATTAAATTTAACGTATGTATAGACCATTGAGGTTAGATGGAAAAAAAGCCAACCTGAGCCTGAGATTGCCTTGATAAAAAATTCAATAATTTATTTTGTACGTTATTCTGCGGAATACGGGAAGTTCGTCCACATGAAGTTCTAACCACCTTTCATCGCATCATTTCAAAATTCTACTTTAGTTAGTTTGCTCTTTCCCAGTGAATGATCGTATCGTCCGCAATAATCCTAACTTCACTACCAATCTCATATATAAGATCGCTCAACGTAACTAAAAATAATAGGGCCAAAAACTCAACCCCGTAGGATTACTGAAATCACTTGAATCATTTCAGCACAACGCGTTGTTTTGTGAGGGAGAGTAGCTCCTTCATTCAGTTTATTTCTTCTGTATTGGTCGCAAAAGCTTTCAATTTGTGAGATAATTATGATGAGGAACTTTATAGAAAGCTCTGTTTAAATCTAACACACAGCATCAACTTGTCATCCATTTTCGGCATATTTTAAGACTTCTTGAACAAATAGTGAATTGCAAAAACCGCGCTGGAACATTTTCAAGTCCCTCAGCAGAGCATCTTGCCTATTTAATACATGCGTTCGCGATAAGCTCGAGCGTAAGGTCACGAAGAAAATATTTACTTCCGAGAGGAAATGTGCTTCCTAAAGACCTCATTATCGTCGTGGAAGGCCTTAATGGAAGCCTTAAGATGGTAGAAGTCGATAGTAAAAGGCTAGAAAAAACACTTCCGCGCCCCGTCTCCAACGCAACCTACGCAGAATGGCGCATCACCCACATTGATCAACCTTGTTTTCCAGAGAAGAAAAGGAGAGCGTCTCGGTCCAAGTTTCGTTGAATTGTCGAGTGCAAGGAGGGGAGAATGCTGATGTGGCTTCGACCGAAGTTTTCTCGCCAAAGTAAAAATCCTACTTCAGCACCTCTTCCATGAACGCGGAGAGGAAGTGGAAATTCTAGGGGAAAAGGTCCGACAATAAGCTTTAGGGAGGTGACGATGGTACCCCCTTTCACTTCCGAGAGGACGTTCCCTCTCAAGAGGCTCATTCCTTCCGTAGTGACTATGTTCAGACGCTCACGAATGAAATAAAATAGAATATCTGAAATACGACAGGGATCTTAAATTAACGCATAAATCCTGATCGAAGATGTTCCGAATTCCGAGAAACCTGTCACGCGCAGGACAGATTTAAACCCCCTCGAAAGTATGTACCTAAACCTGAGAAATCTGTCTCCATTATCAATTATCCAACGCAACAAAGAGTATAACGTAAAAAGGGCATAATTAGGCTGGAAATCATCAGAAGCAGGTTGGTAATCTTTGAAAGTAAAGATATTAGGAGCTAGGGTGCTATAGCTTGATAAATTCAGAGAAAGTATATTAATGGAAGACGTAATAGGTAATCTGCGACCCCCCTGCTACTTCGGCTGATCCGTCAATAAGCATAAAAAAAGAGATATAGGTGCAAGGCATATCTTTTCAAGGATTCATTTTTACGATAGACGATAACGACAAGCTAAATAAGTGCGCTCGGAATTTATACCCCC
>KZ308835.1:26971-47636 GCA_000376725.2 Ladona fulva
GAATAGTACTAACTCTCTGGAAGAAGAGTCTTTTGTATTGTTTCTTGAATGGTTATCTCTCAAGTCATTCCTTTCCCTTTTGGATGGTTCTGAAGAAGAGGAGTCCCTAGAAGATAAAAATTCATCAATTAATTAAAATAAATAGTTTATATATTTCGGATCCTCCAGAATAACAAACTGATTTCTGCTCACTATTCTAATGGCATAATTATAAGAACCACTTTTGTAACCCATGGAGGGTGAAAAACTAGGACTTTTATCAGAAAAAAAGTTAAACATAATGCACTGTAATAATTTCATTTATCTTGGTTAATTCCATTTTTCTCTGATATAGATAGTTTGAGTTCAACAGTTATAAGATGATCCAATGGTATCTTTAACCCTTTGGCTGCAGGAAACGTAGTTCTACGTTTTCCTAAGAATACTGCGGTAAAAATGTATTTCTACGTTTGACCTGCTATCTCACCCCTTGTTCTTGTCCTTTCACAATTTTATGGCTCTGTCTGAATGAGACACCCAAACACTCACCCTTCTGTATTGTTCTAGATTAGGAACATCCGAGGGATTTCGCACCTCGGGGGAAACCCAAATCTTCGTTTTCTGAATAGCGGATTTACGAAATTAGTAATAATTGATAAAAATCAAGATATCTGCGAAGTGTTTGGTATCAAAATTATCAGCAAAGTGCAAGGAAAGTAAATTCGGACTGCTTATACAAAACAAATTTCTTATTAAATATATTATATATGATACCAACCATAATTTCTAAACAATAACCACTGACCGCACCCTTAAAGAAAAGGTCGACCCGGATTATAAGGGATAACTACCAGCTAGGACTTGCCTGCGCCTCCAGTACTCCTGTTACTTTTCTCCCGCACACAGATGTAGAAAAATTTGAGGGTCCCGCAGCTAAAGGGTTAATAATCTACAAATCATAATTATACCAAGAGAAATATCGCATAAAAATGTCTACTATAGTACGCCGAATCCTCTAATCGCACTATTGCTAAAGACGCTGATCTTTTCATTTCCACGTTTCGCTTGTAAACAATCCGTTAACCTCTTAACTGTTGAATACCCACGAATTCCTGAATTCAAGCGATAAAAGTGTTTAAAATTATCGTATTATTGTTTGAGGATTAAAAATTAGCTACCCGTGACTTTCGAATCCAATTTTATGTATAGCAAACACTTTTTGATGGCTTTTCGAGAAAAGCTGTACGATTTGTCCTTCTGCTAACAGGATCAGTAAATTCCATCTCCGAGTAGATTCGACGGCGCATTTTCTAGTCTCAAAGGGAAAAATGAGTTTTTCTAAGTATCGGTTACTTTTAGAGCGGAGGAAAAACGTTAAAATATTAATAAAATAAAGGAAAACGGGAGTGTAATTCTTCCACAAAATTTATTTGAACACGACTGGTTACAACGAATAATCGCCATCATCTGGTAAAGAAACATATACAAGAAGCATATTTATAGAGCAAAAGGAATGGAAGGGAAAAAGGGGTTTAAGGAGAGGGTGTAGGTGAAGAAGAGTCGTCAGTGCAAGGTTGTTCGAGGGAAGGAGAGAATGGATCAGCAGGGAGAGGGAGGGAAAAATGTGCTTATTTAGGATAGTGAAATTCGGGGAATTGGAGTGGGTAAGGAGTTCAAGTTGTTCAAGGAAATTTAGATGTGCACCTTTACTGGCCATATGTAAAATTTTTGGTTCAAAATCTCGGCCATGGCCGGACTCTAAAAGATGCTTTGCGAAATGTGAAGCATGTGACTTGTTCAAGAAACATCTATGATGCTCATGTGTTCTAATGCTGAAACTGCGTCCACTATGTCCAATATACACACCATTGCACTTCTCTGGGATGATCATTGTCTGTAGACCGTTACCAGGCTAAGTTGCATCTCAGTCTTTTTAACATGCATTCGTTCCCAAGCCAGGAACAATAATGGGGGTTATTAATTCTTAGCACTATAATAATCTAGCCGGTGACCTATTAAAATCTTACATGCTAACTTAATACTAATTCGGTGGTGCCACCTTTGTTTTAATTTTTTCCATTTTTTTCGATTTTCTTTTTTTATTATTTTTTTAACATGTATATATTTTTTATAATACTAAATGTTATTTAATATTTCGATGGTTCTTTTTTTTCTAGGGGAAGAGCACTATAANTACAAATGGATTGTTAACTAATACTAGATTTTTGTTAAACTTTTTAATAATGTTTTTTGCTTTTTCTGCTAAGGTACTTAATTTATGATATTTTTATTTTACTTAAATATACAAGTTTGTTCCTACAAGTGGCTGCTCTTATTAGGTTACTGTAGAAGATTTCTAATTTCTGTAAGTTTTTTGTTGTGTTAAACGTGTAAAAGAAAAACTCCTAAGCCGTATTTTGTAAGTGGCGGTGGTACATACAACAATTTCCCAACTTTTTTTTCCCTCTCCTCTTCCCTCTCCTCTTCCGTACGTTTTGGGTGTAGAGGGAAATAAGGATTGGGAAGAGGAGAGGGAAGAGAGGAGGGAAGAGGGGAGGGAAGAGGAGAGGGAAAAGAAAAAGTTGGGAAATTGTTGTATGTACCACTGCCACTAACAAAATACTGCTTAGGAGTTTTTCTTTTACACTTCACATCAGCCGTGTCTCCAATATTCATATGGTGTTAAACGTGACTGGGCAAGCATATAGGCATATAGGAGTATTGGTGCGATGAGGGTGTGTGCCAGCCTTAGCTGTTGTTGGTGATGCTGGTTTTGTTATAAAATAATGGTTGAAGAAGATGTTTTCGGTATGAAGCTTTGGCTAGTGTTTATTTGATGTTTGTCCCAGGAGAGTGTGTTTGTCAGGGTGACTCCTAGGAATTGGTGTATTTAGGGCTGTGTTGTTGAGTATGATTGCAGTGGGGCATTTTTTGCTTGGAAAGATATTGAAGTGCATGTGTGTACATTTAGTTGGATTAATGTTTATTTTCCACTGTTTGCACCACTTGTTATATTTCTGGATGTGTTTGTTTAGTCTGGATATTGCTGTGTTATGGATTGTGCTATGAAAGTAGTGTCATCTGCAAATAGCAGGTTTTGAATAAGTGGTGATTTGGTATGTCGTTTGTGTAACAGTTGTATAGAATTGAGCTAAGAATTGAGCCTTGTGGAAGTCCAGCAGAGAGTGTGGTGATATTGGAGAAAGAGTTTTGTATTTTGAATTTTATGTGTCTATTATATTTTTGATGAGCTTCGTGATGTATAGAGTTATTTGTAGCGAATGTAATTTGTGTATAAGTCCTTCGTGACAGACTTTGTCAAATGCTTTCTCTACACCGAGAGAGACTGCGTGTGTGGTGCGCTTACCATAATTGAGGCTTTGTGTGATTGTGTCTACTAGGTTTAGGAGTTGGTGTGTTGTTGAGTGTCTTTCCATGAAACCCATTTTTTCATGGATTATTGAGTTGTTTTGTTTCAGAA
The DNA here is from genome assembly GCA_000376725.2 of Ladona fulva. Classification (NCBI taxonomy): domain Eukaryota; kingdom Metazoa; phylum Arthropoda; class Insecta; order Odonata; family Libellulidae; genus Ladona; species Ladona fulva. The sequence goes on from KZ308835.1 coordinate 30,432, forward strand.
AGAGTTTGATTCTCTTTAGTATGGAGAGTTCGAATATTTTTGAGAGTGTTGGGAGTAGTGTGATGGGTCTATAATTTTGTATTTGTGATGGATTTTTGTTTGGTTTTGGGAATAGTATTACTATTCCTTTTTTTCAAACATTAGGGAAGTGTGAGGTGTGTAGACAGGTGTTGAATACGTCTGCAAGAAGGATTAGAAAGTAAGGTATTTTGGATGCAAGTTTTATCATGTGGCTAGTGATGTGATCATGACCGGGTGCATTTCAGTTGTTAAGGGTTTGTATGTGTGATAGAATTTCTGTTGTGTGGATGGTGTCTGGTTCGTTTAATGGGGTATAGTCGATGTTAATATTTAAGTTGATTATGTTTTTGTTTTTTGGGTTGTTTGCTGTTGCAGACATGATGTTACCCAGATACGCTGCGAAGAGATTTGCTTTGGTCTGTGGATCTGAATGGCAGATGTTGTTTTCCAAGATTGGAGCTGGTGGTGGCATTAGTTTCGATAAAGTTTTACACATTTTCCACAGACTAAGGTCTTCAAAATTGATAGTATCGATTTTTTTATTCCATTCTGAATCTCGGAATTTTTTAATTTATCTTCAGATAGTGTTTTTGTATTGGTGGTATGGGTCAGTGTAAGGGATCAGTGGTGTAAGGTGTTTATTTTGTAAGTGTATAAAGTTGTTGGTAGATGATGGATGAGGTGAATGATGATATGGTTTGATGAATGTTACCAGATTATCAGTGCTGCTTGCGCCGTTTTGGCGCTTTATATGGTACAAGTTTATATCTGTGGACAACTAATTTTGACAACCTTTCTTTTTTTCTTTCTGGGTTTAGGTTTATAAGACCAAATATTAGTTAATAATGGGTCATTTAAGTTTGCTAAGTTGGTAGAGAACTTTGATATAATTTTGGCTACTATATTGATGACCGCTGAAAGTTGGTGGAATCTTTTATTTCTTTAAGGGGGATTAATCTATTGGTGGATGTCACTGAACAGATGCATTCGTTATAAAATGATTCAATTTTCTTTACATTAGCTATGGTTGTATTGAAGGTGATAATGGATCCATAAAGCAGGTGCGGCAAAATGAAGGAATTGATTAGGCGTAGTTTATTTTCTGTAGTAAGTGGGATATTACGATTAAGCAGAGGAAACAGTTTGAATTTTACAAATTGGACACGTCGAAGGCTACGATTAATATCTGAGAAGAGAGATTTCCGTGGAGGTGAAAGCCTAGGAATTTGGTGTAGGAAGAGGTAGGGATCGGAAAGTTGGAGAATAGGACTGGAATTGAGGAAGGATTACGTGGTTTGAGGGAAAAGGTCAGGTGAGAACATTTGGTTGGGTTTATCGAGAGATGCCATGTTTGAAGCCATTCCTCCAATGGCCTATTGTACAGGTTGATGCGTCTAACTGCCATTGTGGGAGAAATAGACTGAGAAGCTATTGTAAGATCGTCGGCGTAGAGAAAACGTTGAATGTGGTGTTCACTGAGGAGATTTCCAACTACTCTCCAATCTCAGAACCCTACAGTACAGACAAAATTAACTTTCAACTTAGTCTCCTCAACGACCTACTTCAAACTGCAAAATACCATTCTTCCTTTCGATGTATACCTAGACATAGGTCACATGTTTTTCTTCCCTCCTATCTCCGCACATTAAGCACATCCAGAAATCGACTGCGTCGACAATTTTGCCGCTTCAAATGCCCAAAGCACAAAATTTCCTACCAAAACATTGCAAAGTTCAGCAAACTTCAAATTTCAAACCTGGCCAATCAGAAATGGAATACTTTTGTAGATACTGTCTCGTTTGAAGATAACTCTTTATGGAAACTTTCCAAAAACTAAACACATTTTTTCACATTCTCCAAACCTTTTCTCATTGAGAATACTCTTAATTTTAATGCTGACACCAAAGCAAAATACATTGCTTCATATCTGGCCTCCACTATGCAAAACGACCACACCCAGGTAAAATCTGACCATTCTTTATATTTATAATTCCCTTCTCTTCGCCCCTTCCGATCAGCCTTCTCTAACTTCCATTTCTGAAATTTCTGACATCCTCAATACCGTAATATCCACAAGGCTCCTGGCCCTGATTCATTCAGCAACAGAATCCTTCGACTTCTCTCCAAATCAAAACACTTTCTACTTCACATCTGCAATTTGCGTAGTGCCTGTCTGTGCCTGTGTGGTAACTTCATCTTCATCCCGATTTCTCGGGCCTTATTCGCCCGCGATGAAAAACCTGGATCAGGTTTTTAGAGAGATAAAAGCATACTCTTATGTTGAATTATGATGCATTAATGTGCGGAGATAGGAGGGAAGAAAAACATGTGACCTATGTCTAGGTATACATCGAGAGGAAGAATGGTATTTTGCAGTTTGAAGTAGGTCGTTGAGGAGACTAAGTTGAAAGTTAATTTTGTCTGTACTGTAGGGTTCTGAGATTGGAGAGTAGTTGGAAATTTTGTTGAGAACGAATCTAGAGAATTTATCCCAGTGAACTTTTTCAATCAGAGGTTTATCTGGTGCAGAGGTGTTGCCTTGTATGGAGCATTTATGGGAAATTGATCAGAAGATAGAGAATGATGAACAAAAGGTTGAGTGACATTTGAGAGGTGAGAAGCAATAAGAAAGTCAAGGAGATCAGAGGAGCGATCATTACAGAAGAGAAAGGAGAAGAGATATGGAAATCTGCTTTAAGAAGAAAATTAGAGAGGACACGACCATTGCGATTGATAAGTTTTGAGCCCCAAGAGGGATGTTTACTATTCCAATCTACAATGAATATATATGGAACAGAAAAAGATGACAAAAAGGACAAGTCTCCGGGGGATAAACGAGCTGTCTTAGCATATACAGAATAGATATGGAGTGGTTGCGAGTCCAAAATAATTTCAACACCAAGGAGATCCATGCTAGAAAGGCATGGAATAGGAAGAACAGAGTAATGGATGGACTTGTGTATCAGTGGCCTAAGTGGTGCCAGACCATTCGTACTGGGGCCAACGTCTAGCCGGACTATGTTATACATTGAAGAGGAGAGACGTTGGAAGGGCTTCAGCTTGGTTTCCTGTAAACAGGCTATGTGAATTGAGAATTCAACGCAAAAGTCAAGAAGTTCAGTGAATTTGTATTTGACACTTTTAGAATTCCAAGAAAGTAAGTTAACTAATGAGTCAATTGATGAGTTTTAAGGCTTCAGTAAAAAATATAAAATTTTTTTCCGGGATAGTTGACGCTGCCATGGCTTTCTGGAAGGCGGTAAAATGGATGGTGTAGGATTTGTGGGAGGTGGTTGGGTAATGGTTGGTCAGGAGTGTGCAGGAGTAGGGTTGGTTGATGAACGAGTGACAGAGGAATAGGATGTTGGCGTAGGAAGGGAAGGGAAAGATTGTTGGGATTGGATATTGGGAGTAGTAGGTTGAATAGCACGGTTATCTTTAGCTTTAACAATGATATTCCTACGTAAGGATTTGAAGACTGGACATCCTTTTAGGTGGAAGAGTGGGGACCGTTACAATTAACACAAACAGGTTGAGTTGAAGGGGGAAATGAACATTCCTGTTTAATGATAATAATGATCAAGATGATGGGCACCTCCACAGCAGCTGCATTTACGTTTGACATTGCAAAAATTTTTAGAATAGCCGAAAGCAAGACATTTCAAGCATTGGATAGGTTCTAACATTTTTGTAAAGGGGCGAACTTCTACTGTCATATCAACAAGTTCGGTGATAGATTAAAATTTTTCAAGATCATTGTGAGGGGCTAATGTGACTTTAAACACAGGAATTTAACGACGTTCTCCTTTTTTCCTTCAGCTACTTCAGATGCAGTTGGTTTTCTTGTAAATAATGGGGTCAGACTAATGACATCTAAGCCTAAAGAGAGTAACTCAGATTCTACACTTTTCAAGTCCACAGAAATTGGTAAATGTTTGATTACAAAGTCAGCAATACGGTAAGATGGGATTTGATATGTAAAAAATTCTACATTTTCGCTTTTGAGAAAATTCAAAGCAGCACGATAATATGGAATATAATGGCATGTTATCAATATGAGGTCAGAGGTAATGAGGTGACACACTGGGGGATAACTGGTGTCTCGTTTTAATTGTTGCACTGTCCGCTACCAATCTGAAAATAGTTTGAATTTAATAGAGGGTTAGTTGGGGTTCCGCGACAACTAAGGGCACGACAACTGAGCGCCTGCGACAACTGAGCGCGTCTCACAACTAAACTTAACCTAAAAACTATGTTATATTAATTTTGACAATCTGACAGACAGTATAATATGTAGAATACTGCTATAGTGAGTTATTTCTTTGTTTAACCACGGATGACGGCAGTATTTCGTTTAAATGTCGTCGACAATATTTATGTCAAGTCTTCGATATATGTGACATAAATTCTTTTTACATCAACTTAAAGACCCTTAAATCACATCATATACAATTTTAACATTCTACATTGTATATTAATGTTATTTGTGTTAAACAACATGTGTATTAACAAAGATCTAGACCAATACAGCAATGCGACAATTGAGCGGGTCTCACTACTTCACTTAACGTAAAACTATATTATATTAATTTCTGACAATCTTATTGTTAAATATTGTTATAGTTATACGCTTCTTTGATTGAGAGATGTAACCATAACATTATTTTTTAATAATCTATTAAATTTCGTCAAAACCTTATCGTGACAACCGTATCAGCAATAAAGCTACTGCACGGCAGTCTTTCCATATCGCTGTTATAATTTGTTATATACTGTTATTTTGTAAACCTATTTCTTTAACTACTGATGAAGATATACAGCATTATACTTCATTTGTAGTATTTCTGTTTACTATTAAATATTTATTCGTGAATTCATATTTTTCTCCTGTTGTTGTTACCTTTACCACAGAATATGTGCATTTTAAGAGTGAAAAGACAATTTTGTAACAGAGTATATGTATAAAAGAGAACCCGTGAGAAAGGGATGTGTAAGAAGGTGAGTGTTAGTGGTGGTGTAGGGTGTGGGAAGATGTGACAGGACTTGGACCGTCGAGGAGAGGATCAGGGAAGCGGAAATGAAAAGAGGGTACTAGAGGATAAAAGAGATTGTAATATTTCAAATTGTTCGAAGGAGTTCTAGGATACACCTTTCCTTCAGAAATGCTGGTATTCTATCTAGAACATTACCTGTTTTCTTCTGCGAATCCTTTTATTAGGCTCTAATCACAGAGTTTTTGCACAGACACAGACACCATTTACTTTCAATACAGTAACAATCAACAAATAATGGATAAAAGGTACAAGAGACATTTAAGGACGAAACACCGAAAAATTTGCCGGAATTGATAAAATGTTTTCCCAATAATACATACTAATGTATGTCTTCGGATAAACAAATTTATTATTATTATTAAATGTTTACTTAGATTATATACACAGCGATACATAATGTCTAACAAATACTATTTGATTTAATTTAAGGACATCTCACAACTAACTCATAGTCATTATTATACATGACATATTTTTTGCGATAGTTTTTCCTATAACATTATTACCAGTATTGCATTGATTGCCGGGCGCCTATATAAAAAAAACCATACTCAGGTTTAGACTCGGCAGATAAATGGTTATCTCTGCAATTAACAGTCTGTCAAAAAGGTAAACAGTGTATTATACCTATTTCCACTCTGTTTCAAAGTATGGCATCATTCTCTGGGGAAATCCCCCATGTTGGGAGGCAATATTTAAAACACAAAAGAAAGTAATACTCATTATGTAAAATTTGGGGTATAGAGTGTCTTGCAAGCAAGCCTTCAAAAGCAATGGCATACTAACGTATCCATGCACATACTTGTATGCACTCCTGTGCTATGTCAGTGCTAATCTTGATAAGCTGAAAACCGCTCAATCACACCACATGTATGTTCGAACCATAGGGGGGCAACACAGTCATTTGTTTGGTGACGTTGTAATTTCCAAAAACTCGTCAAAGGAGCGTAGGTGGCAGTGCGGTAGTTTTTCGAATCCCTTAGAGTGGTAGCCTTAATTGGCAGTGTTTCAAATTATTTTATGTTGGCCACTGGGGCAACGGGATTACTCAGCATGTGAAGGAGGTTCCCGGGAGTCATTTGAAGTGTTAGCAACCGTCCATGGTTTTTCGTACGCGTTTCATTCTGCGACAGGATTTCGGAATTGTAAGATGAGTGCCGTCAGTTACTGTTCTGTCAGTGGGTGTTACAACATATCGGCAACGCAGAGTGGACTAGAATCGAAAAAAGCTGGCCAAGAGGCCAAAAATATTTTTTTTAGAGTGAGGAACGTGAAACTTAGCATAGGTATTCAGAAAAGATTGAATTTTGTTGTTACGCCTTTTATTTTTCGTTATTTGTGAGCGTCAAAAAGATACAGGGTGTCACACTTGGGAAATTTTCACAGAAAAGAATGATCTCGGATTTTTCTGAAAAACATTCAAGTTTGCTGCGATGCAGGGATGGAAAACCCGATTATGCCATATTTTAGTATGGTTTCTGATCTTTTGATTCGTTACAGTTTTGTGCTCAGATATGGATCCTTGCTCATTTGACGCAACAAAATGGCGGACACCTTTTTCGGCCACTTTTTGAGATAAAGTGAAGAAAGCAACTAGGAAAACGGCACCAAACTATCGAGTCTCTTATACCACGTCAATGTCTAAGGTTTCTAAATACAGAATGTGAAGAAACTGTTTCGATTCACCTGCTACCCTGGGATTGCGATGGCTTTTTCGATCCCGCGGCATGGCCCGGCTGAGCGCCACGGTCAACAAGAATTCTGTCGCGTTGTCTATTCGGCAGTCTTATTATGATCTCTTAGCTATTATTATGTCAAATTCCGGCTTTAAATGTTATAAACTTATTCCACGGTAATTTTAGACTCTACTTGGAAAGTTTTGTCTCGCATATTAGCGAAGTTTCACGTTCCTCACTCCAAAAAAACATTTTTGGCCTCTTGGCCAGCTTTTTTCGATTCTAGCCCACTGTGCAACGGTGCGACTATGCCTTTTTCACTTTCCGAGGAATATAGACAGAATTGTAAGTAAATACTGTGATCCATTTTGTGCCAAATTGTAACGTATACATTTGCGTGCTTAGAAGTCGCGGATTGAGTGTTGATCGTTTTGATAAGGTTATTTATGTCGTTCGCAATTGCCAGTGTGTTTACTTGCAATTATTTATGTTTATTCACTTCTATATTGGAACATCACGAAGTAATCAATCGACGCAGTTCATTAAACTCGTGCTACCGATACGTGACAACCCGGNGTGTTGATCGTTTTGATAAGGTTATTTATGTCGTTCGCAATTGCCAGTGTGTTTACTTGCAATTATTTATGTTTATTCACTTCTATATTGGAACATCACGAAGTAATCAATCGACGCAGTTCATTAAACTCGTGCTACCGATACGTGACAACCCGGTGGTGTATTTTTGCTGTCAATTTAATATGTTGTAGATTAAAATTTCAGAATTAATGTACACAAACTTGATTTAAGTTATGCCACAACTAGCAAAATGTCTTCTTTAACGGTGTATGCCATGTTTATGCCAGCTTCCGAGCTCGTTCACTGTCAGCTATTTTTATGGCACTTTTAGGGAACATCTGGCTTGGGCAGAATTGGGTTTCCCTGCGCGTGCCTACTCCTAGCGGTATGCTGTAGCGGGGGAAAGGGCGATCTATCTCTGTTTTGAATTTTACTTATTCGTTGTCAGAATTACTAGAGAACTTTCTCCTTGACTCACTGAATGAAGTATTGATCTTATGTTTGATTACGAAAACTTTTATTTTGTAAACTCAATATGGGAAGGCGTTACCTCGTGGAAGGCCATTACAATGAAATAAAGACCGTTTCGTATACTTCCACAGCAATTTTATTTATGGCAACATGTTTCGCTAGTGTCCTAGCATCATCAGGCAAAAAACTTTTTCACATNATTCCTGTTTTATTTATTATTATCATTTCCTTCCATCATATACCGAATTCAGGCGAACTCAATGGAACGCATTTTCATTACGAATTAAGCCAATCTGTCTTTTTCATTTGCTTATTTTCTCTTCTGAGAGTCTTCTCCATTTTCATTGCCATACTATTTGATAAGAATACGTAGTTTAGTTTGAGGACCTACTGTCAGACTTTTTCATTGTGAATACTTCAGTTTAGTTCAATTAAAAGAAACTGAAGCAGCGTTCCCAAAGACGAAGAAGTTGCACCACTTTTAGCACCTTTCATCTAGCTTCCAAGCATGTCATTTCGTCCTACAATCCAAAACATTCGTCCTTAGACTCAGGTAGAACAAAGAAAGTACCCAATATTCCGTGCTTACAGATAGGATGCTTACTATCACATTTTATACATCTCAGAGAAAGTTTCTGTAATCGAAGCCAAATTCTGAAATAGCATTTGAATACTAACTGTTGCCTAAAGCAAAAAGCTTCCAATTGCTTTCTTTGATCATTAAGAAGTTGCTATAGTATTGTAAAGTAATTTTTTCCTCAAATGGATGTACGTTCGTTTTGACGAATTGCCAAAAAATTAAACTTAGGATAAAGTATGCAAAAATTTGGTACTTCTTTTCTAGGCTGAATGTTTTGTACTTCAATATTCTTCATTCACTAATTATTTCTCCCGATTTAACCATTGCTGAATATAATGAACTTAAGTGATAAATTAATTACATTGTGTTAATGTAAAATAATACATTATATAGCGTTTATATAAAACTAGAATCTTGAAATAAGTGATTAAAGGTCTTTAAATACAAGAAAAATAGAAAATATGCAACATATATTCGAGGGTAAAAGGAAATACTGCCGACAAAAATTAAAGGAAATGCTGCTGACGAAATTTAACAGATTATTAAAAAATAATATTATGGTTACATCTCTTAATCAAGGAAGCGTATAACTATAACAATATTTAACAATAAGATTGTCAGAAATTAATATAATATAGTTTTACATCAAGTGAAGTAGTGTGACGCGCTCAGTTGTCGCATTGCTGTATTGGTCTAGATCTTTATTAATACACATGTTGTTTAACATAAATAACGTTAATATACAATGTAGAATGTTAAAATTGTATAAGGTGTGATTTAAGGGTCTTTAAGTTGATGTAAAAAGAATTTATATCACATACATCGAAGAGTTGACATAAATACTGCCGACGACATTTAAACGAAATACTGCCGTCATCCGTGGTTAAACTAAGATATAACTCACTATGACAGTATTCCACATATTATGCTATCTGTCAGATTGTCAAAATTAATATAACATAGTTTTGAGGTTAACAGTTGTTAAGAGTTGTGAGACGCGCTCAGTTGTCGCAGGCGCTCAGTTGTCACGCTCTCAGTTGTACGCGCTCAGTTGTCGCGCGCTCAGTTGTCCGGCCACGGTTAGTTGGACAGGAGTAACTTGTGAGGAAGTGGAGGAAGAAAGAGTAACAAAGGAATTAGAGGCAGGAATGGGTGTAGGTTTCTGTGATGGAGTGGGAGTGAATCGGCGTTTGGAAGTTACCACCTGAAAACGAACTTCGTTAGGGCGTTTTGTAGGCGGGGCTGTAAGGGAAGAAGGAGAGCCAACAGTGTTACTCACCCCTGGCATGATGTCGAGAATTCTGTTAATCAGCTGTTGTCCTCTGTCAGGTGAGAGGTGGTCTTTAGCGCTTTGAAGTAGGTTCAAAGCGTCGTTGACACGATCGAAGACACGGTCCATTGTTATGTCTATGGAGTCCTCTGTGGCCGTGGTCGAGGCGGTTTCTTCCTCTTCCACTTCCATGATGGTCATGCTGGGTTAACCCCCTAAGGGATTACACCCTCTGAGCACAATTCACAAAGAAAATAAACTGGTAATGTGGAAAGAACCACACAGATGCGAAAGGCCCTTTTCAGGGCCAAAAAGCACACGTTTGGTGGCGGCTCTTTTCAGGACCAAAGTGAGACCGGCGTCGCCTGCTGAATCACTCGGGAGCGTGCTTCGTGATGCGAACGTCCAGATGATGAAGGAAGGCGATCTCCTAACCTCTGTTGCTCAGCGGAACCACCGTCGTAGGAGCGGGTCATTGAGGTGATCGATAATAGCCTTATATACAGGGACGGGGAGTCTTTCTCCTATTATTTTCCCTGCAGCCTTTTCTTCGAGTTTTGGTATGATGGTGGTTATTTGGGTCACACTGATGATAGTGAATACAGTTTCTTCCAGTGCTGACTTGATGGTCTCAGGAACGGTATTTCCTGGCAGGTGTCTTATTACAAATTAATGATTACGTAGAGAAGGGAGTTGATATGTAAAGTATTAAATATTTGACTCTTTTAAATACTTAATTATTTTGAAGTAGTTCTCTAGAGATTGTGATTTAATTAAGATGGTGTTGCTTCCTGCCATTTGGCAGACTGGTGGCAATGAAGTTGTTTTAATGATGCCATTTAAAGTGATGGGCCAAGTTTTGGAATATGATAGATGGTATTTTAATTCTTTTGGCAGATGATGGCTGTTGAGAGGAAGGGGGAGTAGGGGAGGTAGGTGGGATTTGTGCAATTGTTAACTATCGAATCGAACCAGTTTTTAGTGGGAATAGGGCCTGGGAAGTTACGAGAGATAGCATTAAATTTACACTTATTTGATACAGCAGTGAAACCATCGTTATCTTTCAGTGAATCGCAACCCTGGTTAACATTAACACTATTGCTAGCATTTATACATGATGTAGATACATTAGCACTTGGGGGATTGGCTTGGGAAGAATGGCTGAGATTGCCACTTACCAGGCTCTGCATCACTAGTTGATTCCATTTTTGGGGAGTCGGAGATTCTTCGCTTCCAAGAATTCGAAAGTCATTTTTTGTCCATTCTAGAATTGGTGTTATTTTTTCAAAGGATAACAGACAGCCATCGATAAAGGGCGGGTTGGTCGCAACCGCGCTACTCTTGGCCTTGATGTTTCCACATCTTCGTTTTTACCCACACTCGGCTTTTCATTAGCTTCCCATCTTATGCCGTTCGTTGGAGTAGTCGGAACAATGTTTGTGGTAGGACGGGTACTTCCACGAACATTCCTCGGTCTTCTATAAAAATCCCCATTGAATGGATTCTCTCCGCCTACGTTAGTCCTTGACCTATTAAAATTAATGGAAGATTTTCCTCCTCCAAAGAAAGTGCCGATGTTAGCGCACCCACGCGTGGGATGTTTTCGAAACAATGGAAGATGGTAAATCGTACAATTGTTCAATCTGAAACCAATCTACCGAAAAGAACTAACCGAAGTAGCAACGATTCAGTGAAAATAAATCAAACAGGTTAGAAAAACGCTTAAATCTACAAAGTTAATGAAACAAAAACTTAATAACTAAATATAACTTTAAACATTCCAAGTTAATGCTAAAGAAATTGAAAACGATGGGCTAATACTTTTTGTGGCCACTAGTTGGTAGTCAACATATAGAAATAAAAATATGTAGAATGTACATAAATTTCAGTGGAATGACTGATAAACACGTGGTTGCCTTCCAAAAACATGAATTTTTACAACCAGTAATATATATGATGATAATGGACGGTTAAAACTAGCAAAATGAAACATTACTTCATAGATGGAAGTAAACCAATGAGGGATTTAAAATCTAAACTGAGAGATGGGACTTTCTAAATACAAGTTCACATCAAAGCGAAACCTGCTTTTCTTCTACTACCGAGGAATCTTGTTTCTGAAAAAATAACGTAATACCCGCAAAAACGTGATTAGAAATCATTGATGATAAGAGAACTTATCTTTCATTATGCTCGGACTTAGTTTAGTCTTCAAAGGCTAAATTTTAGGCCGGGCTACGAATATTAATGGAGACACGTGTGGCAACGAATATTAATGGAGACACGTGTGGCAACGAATATTAACGGAGACACGTGGTGGACCACAGCTCTGATTTATGTCCATTGATTCCACCGCACCTACGTCACCAAATTTTCAAATAATAACAAGAATTCACACCCCTTCAGTTTTCCAGCATTTCTTCTCAATGTTCTTCCGTTGTTTTCTTAATTTAGAGAATACGTCTTTCTTCTTTTCCTGACAGCTCTGCACTGCAGACACAAACATTCTGCCAAAAGGTCAAATACCATAGGTGTGATAGCGAATACTCGAGGAAAATTATCGGATATAAAGAAGAGATCAGGTCTTCCTTCGGTAGATTTTTCGATAATATTTTCTGCTTTCTCCCGAGTAAGGAAAGCGTGTTGTTTATTTACGGATCAAAGAAGAAATAATTCTGAAAAAGACTAAGAGTTTAAACAGTTGATGAAAAGACAAGGATTGAGAAAACGTGTGTTTACTTTGCACGGTAAAGCAGTGCGTCAGAATCCCAAGGAATAATAGGAGCGAAAATAGCGACATGNAGAGGATAGGAAGGAAGAGGAAAGGAAGGAAGAGGAAAGGAAGGAAAAGGTAGAGAGGGAAAGGAAGGAAGAGGAAAGGAAGGAAGAGAAAAGAAAGGAAAAAGTAGAAAAGGAAATGAGAGAGGAGGAATGGAGAGAGAAGTTGTTTTTGGAAGTACGGGGCACTACGCGTAAAGTAAATATGCTAGAGGGAACAATAGGAGAGGTGGAGAAAGCCTCTGCCGTCATGGATGAAAAATTAGAGGAACTCGCTCGCAGGCAGGAGAAGATCAAGAGCATTTGAATTAGTTGAACTTTTTTTAAAAATACCACGGCATATTTGGTAAGGAAAGTTCCTTACAATATATATCATCATTATCATCAGCCATTTTCAATCAGACGTCGGATGTAGGCATCTCCAAGCGCTTTCCAATTCTCTCTATTCTGAGCCTCTCGTTGCCATGTTACCCCTAAATACTGAATGATATCTCTGTTCCATCGGTCCCTTGGTCTTCTTTTTTGGTCTCTTCATGTCTCTGGTTACCNTCTCGTTGCCATGTTACCCCTAAATACTGAATGATATCTCTGTTCCATCGGTCCCTTGGTCTTCTTCTTGGTCTCTTCACGTCTCTTGGTATCCAGTTCAGCACTGCTGATGTCAATCGGTTGTCGTTTCCCCTTGCAACATGGCCCGCCCACATACATTTCAGTGATCTTACCTTATCTATGATGCCTGACACTCCTGTTATCTTCATAACCCAGGTGTTGCGTTTCCTGTCTCTTCTTGTGATTCCAAGCATACATCGTTCCATACTTCTTTGTGTAATCTGAAGTTGCTGGGTTATTACTGCGTTTTACACCCATGTTTCACTTCCATATGTCAAAACTGGTAGAATGCATTGGTTGAAGACCTTTCTCTTCAAGACCATTGGCATTTTCGACTTCAGAATATGGGCGTTTCTTCCGAAGGCACTCCAGCCTAGTTTCATTCTTCGATTCACTTCATTAATCCTGTTTTTCTCTCCTGTCGTAACCAGTTGTCCCAGGTAAGTGTACTCTGAACAAACATCAATGGGTACCTCTTGTAGTAGGATTGGTACTTGTGCTGCAAAAGAATTATACATTACCTTAGTTTTCGATAAGTTTATCCTGAGTCCTATTTTCTGCCCAGCCGCGTTCAGTTCTTGAAGTCTTGATGCTAGATCTTCACCGTTGGTTGCGAAGAGTACTATATCATCTGCGAAACGCAAATGACTGATGTGCTCTCCATTGATCCGTAGGCCTCTTTCCTCCCAGTCTAAGGTTTTAAAGACTTCTTCCAGAACGGCTGTAAAAAGAATTGGTGAAAGGCAGTCGCCTTGTCTCACTCCCTTCTCAATCCGGAATTCCTCTGTTTCTTCATGCAGCATTACAGAGGCTGTGGCGTCCTTGTAGATGCTGCGTAGAAGTTGGATGTACTTTGTATCTATCCCTTGTTTCCCCAGTGCCTCCAGTGTGGAGGAGGTACTTACCGAGTCAAAGGCCTGGGCATAATCCACGAAGCAGAGTACTAGTGGCATCTCGTATTCGTTCATTTTGCTGATAATTTCTTGCAGCGTGTGGATGTGGTCCATAGTGCTGAATCCCTTGCGAAATCCAGCTTGTTCTCTGGGCTGGGCAGCTGCCAGGGACGTCTTCAGACGTGCAGCTATTACTCTCATGAACGTTTTGTAAATAACAGGAAGGAGGCTGATGGGGCGGTAGTTCTTCAAATCTTCCTTGCTTCCTTTCTTGTGCAAAAGGACAATCTTTGCATGGTTCCATTCCTTCGGAATTCTCCCTTGTCTAAGGCAATTAGTGAATAACTGCGCTAGGACAGGAGAAATTTCTGTAACACCAAGTTTCAGATATTCTGCTAAAACTCCATCAGCTCCTCCTGCCTTTCCATTCTTCATCTTCTTGATGGCCTCTGTTACTTCTTCTGGGAGAATAGAGGGGGGATTTTCTGAGTTTTGTGTTTCTTCTTGGTTTTCCTCTTCAACATTTTCTGTCTTCTTGTATAAGTTGGTGAAGTATTCGGTTACTGTCCTCAGTATTGCTTGTCTATTGGAAGTTGTTGTGCCATCTTCTTTCTGGACGACCAAGATTTGTTTCTTTCCCATTGCTAGGCGTCGTCTGACCCTCTTCATACTCTTGTTGTTCTCTATAGCTTCTTGTACAATTCTTTCGTTAAAATTCCTTACATCTTCCTTCATCGCCACTCTGATAGACTTGCATAGCTCGACATATTCGATATTTTCCTTTGGCAAGTCTGAGTGCTTCAGTTGCTTTCGCTGTTTCATCATTTTCCTGGTTCTGTCGCTGAACTTCTTATCCTTTGGTCTTTTTGGTGTACTTGCTACTTCTTCTGCCGCTGCTTTCACGACTTCCATGACTTTGGCTTCCAGTTCTACTTCTTGAAGTGCTGAAAACCTATTTCTAAGTTCCAGCTGGAACTCTTTCCTATTTTCTTCTAATTTTCTAATACTTACCTCCTGTTTCCTGCTTGAGACCAACTTCTTTCGCTCCATTCTGACGTTAATCTTCATTCTGCATCTAACTATCCTATGGTCACTGCCGGTGTTGAAGTTGTTTAGACCTCACAATTAGTAACTGGGTAGATTTTTTTAACCAATATGTAGTCTATTTCGTTTTTTACTCTGTTAGGACCTCTCCAAGTCCACTTCCTTGTAGGATTCTTCTTGAAATATGTATTCGTTATGTACATATTGGTGAACTCTGCAACCTCGTTCATTTCTCTTTCCTACTACATATTTTCCTGTGACAGCATCATCTGCTTCCTGCTTACCTACACGAGCGTTGAAATTGCGCATGATGATTTTATAATAGTGATCTTCCTTGTCATGTTTCTTGCCGAGAGTCTGGTACAAATTTCAATTTCTTCTTCACTGCTTGCTGCTGTTGGTGCATAAACTTGGATGATCTGAACAGAGTAACGCTTTTTTATCTTAGGATGAGCTTACATATTCTGTCAGATACACTTTCTAATTTCTCCACATTATTTTTCCATTTCTTGTCAATCAAGAAGCTAAGTCCTCCAAGTCTTCCATCCTTTGTTCCCCTTTAATAGAAAATATGCTCTTCCTTCAGCGTAACCCGTTTTTCTGATTTTCTTCTTACTTCACTTAGTCCGATGACATCCCATTTTATCTTCTCTGCTTCATTGAGTAGTTCCAGGAGTCTACATACTCCTTTATTAGATATTATATTCTTTTCTCATTCACATGTATTACGAAGGAAATGGTCGGAAATGTTCGAACTTCACAAGTGTCGTGTCAAAAACTGTTTATTAAAATAACCAAGTATCCTATAATTATCATAAACCAAGGACTCTACCAATGGAATCCAATGTATAACAACATGACCTAACCTAAATTAATGGAAATCGGTATAAAAACAACCAGGTTTCAATGAATATTTTCATAACCATCAAAAACCAAGGATGCTACTTATACAAACCATTATAAACCAACATAAACTAGCATAAACCAACGGTAATGAATATAAAAATCAACAGGTTCCAATGAATATTTTCAACAGATTACCTTTACAAACATTTATATCACATTATTTACTCGTCTTTGACTCAACGATACGATTGGCTTATACCCATCACTTTCTGCCCTATAGACTGTTTCCATTTGTTTCATCGAATAATTTTAATTAACCAATCTTAAGTAACTCCAAGGAGATTCTTGTGCATACTTCTAAATTTTGCNCCAAGATGGCCGACCATTCCACTCAAAACTGAATTCCATTCGTGACGGAAGAGAATCAAAATCGCAGCCCAGGTCTCAGTTTGGTTCAGTCGTCGTCATCGGCGACGTGAGTGTGTGCGGGACTCGGCGGTGTCGTCAGAGAGGACTCGACAGACTGGACTCGATAAGTTTTGTTTTGTCATAAGGGTTATATTTAATTTTGTTAATTTGTTCTAGAAGTGGATTTAATATGTGAACAATTCTCTAAGATGTTTAAAGCCATTTCTTTGTCCTTCGGAACATTGTGATTTTACTCGACATCAATTAGTTCTGACAGATTGTCTTGCTACTTTTTTTTTATCCAAACGTGTAACAGTTTTTCCTATTATTACCGGCCATCACTTATTGATTGCAGGGCACATATATTATAGAAATTCTTATGTTCAGCCCAGGTTTTGATAGAACTCGGCAGATAGAATGAATAGTACAGAGGGTACGAGGGGATAGTTTGATGGAAAGAACATGTATTACGGATTAATGGAAAGAGATTTATAAGGCAAAGTATGGAATACAAGATAAGAATAAGAAAAGACTGCCAATCAGTAGTAATTCTGCTGAAATAACTCTCTAATATTAATTCATCATTGTGTTATCACAAAAGAAGAATGATAAAATAGTTCTGTATGTTATTCAAAGGTCATAATTCAAAACGGAAAGCATTTATACGATACTTATTTACTCAGTAACAGAAAAACTAGAAAAAAGAATACTGATTTTTTTATAATCGTCGGTAATGTAGAAATAGGTAAAAAAGACTAACACTCCATTGTTTCATTGTTCAAAAGAGCGTTAATGTAAAATATTAGCGTTTGCTTATTGCTCAATGTATAGTTCCGAAATCAGTGCTCTATTAAAACGAAAGGCGCTTAGTTTTTCGAAAAAAGCTAAAAATGTAAATGATAAATTCATAATACAGTGTTAATATAAAATAATATATTGTATTTTGTTAATATAAAATTGTAATACAATGTGGCAGAAA
>KZ308835.1:88212-99829 GCA_000376725.2 Ladona fulva
AACATTATGAAATGGTGCGATGATTGGCAATTAGAGCTAAATGTAGAAAAATGTTCAGTAGTTAACTTCTTCGAAAGAAAATCCATTATTAAAGATTATCCGTACAGTCTCCGTGGAATAAACTTATTAACAGTAGAGTCAGTGAAATATCTTGGAGTAACTCTCACGAATAACTTAACATGGAGTACTCACATCCATAATATATGCGGAAAAGCACTTAAAAAACTCGGCTTCGTAAAGAGAATAGTCGGTCGGAGCGACGAAAAAGTTCGCGAGCGATGTTATCTTGCGTTAGTCAGACCTCATCTTGAGTATAGTAGTGTATGGGACCCTGCCGATAAGTGTTGTATTAAAGAATTAGAAAAGGTGCAGCGAAAGGCGATACGTTTTGTAAAGAATCGCTACGATCAATCAGTGAGCGTCACTCAGATGGGGCATTCCATGTCAAGTGGACCAATTTTAGAGAAATGCCCTGCTCGACCATCACCGAAATGAAATTGAAATTTTGGGTGAACATAAATTCATTAAGAAACCCAGTTATCCTTTTTAGATGAATAACAGCATGCTCTTTCATATAAAGAGAATTGGAAAGTTACGAGAGGGTCTTGTTTTGTAAATGTGAACAGAAAATGCCCAATTTTTGGCGTCGTAACGAAATTCGTAATATTTCGTCAATTTTTAAACTAACAGAAGGTATTAGGAAAATGAAACTTTTTATTCAAACACTTTGTATTAAGTGGTTATCTAGCACAAGGTATCGCGTTAATGTTATGTTTATCTGCAGAGATATAAAATGCCAAACTTTACATTTTTTTCGCGCCACATTTTTCGGGCGAAGGTAACTTCACCTTTATCCCGATTTCTAGGGCCTTATATGCCCGTGATGAAAAACCAAATATACATTTCTAGAGGGATAAAAGCATTCTCTTTCTTTTAAATAATTTGAGAAAGTTTCAAGAGGGTCTTTTTTCGTAAACGTGAGCTGAATATACCCTATTTTCGGCGTCGTAACGAAATTCGTAATATTTACAGTCAATTTTTAAACTAACGGATGGCATTAGGAAAATAAAACTTTTTATTCAAACACTTTGTATATAGTAGTTACAAGGCACTAACAAGGAGAGGCCACGAAATATGCTCCGCCGTTTTGAACGAAATATTTTTTTATGATAGAGGAGGTGAAATGTAGCAAAAGTGAATCGGGGTCCTTGTAAATAAGCCTTAGTTTATTTTTAATAAATAATTTCCTTTTTATAATGTAAGTCACTTAAACCTATGTGGAATGAGTTGGTACAGTGGTTAGTGTTGGTACAGTGGTTAGAGTGTTGGATGTACAGGTAATGGATCGGTTTACCAGTTTGGTTAGTGACATAATTTTTTCATTCTTATCTTTTTCCATTGAATTAAGTTTTTTATATGGCTGTATGTAATCACTCATTGACGGACAAGAATTCATTATTTGGATTAATACATACGATTGTAACTGCGACTCAGGCTGTATTTTTTGTACTTGACCTTTAGAGAGAACGCTGGGCCAGGGGAAGAGGGGGCCACTCGGCTTCATCNGGTGAAATGTAGCAAAAGTGTAATGGGGTTCTTGCAAATGGGCCTTAGTTTATTTTTAATAAATAATTTTCTTTTCTTAATTTTAAGCCATTTAAACCTATTGTAGAAAATGTTGGTGCTGTGGTTTGTGTGTTGGATTTACACGTAATGGACCCGGGTCGAATCCAGTAGGTGACATTATTTCTTTCATTCTTATTTTTTTCCATTGAATTATGTTTTTTATATGGCCGTATGTAATCACTCATTGACGGACAAAAATTCATTATTTGGATTAATATGTACGATTGTAACTGCGACTCAGGCCTCGGAGATGTGTAGCAACAGGATAAAGGATCTAGATTGCTATCATTTGCTGCATATAAGAGTAAGTCAAACCTTCACTCGGTTTTCCATAGCTACGTTAGAAGATGAACACCCCCGACTAGCGGACGTGAACATCTGGACGGAAACTTAAAAATGGGAAGGTCGCGGTCGCAAGCCGTCGACAGGCAAGTGACCGCAAGGGTGCAATAATATAAGCGAGCTCAATTCCAGTGTTATTTCAAACCTTATGGCAAGGGATATTATTTTCGGTTCTTCTCATTGGTGCCTAAGCGATTACGCCCACTCGCTCTTCTAACTTAGTAAAATTACTTAAGTAATTACTCAAACTTCATTAAATTTGATTAAGCATAGTTTTTCGCCAAAATCTCGTCAGACTGTTCGTCCTGACAATCCCGTATACGTATTCAGTCCCTATTCTGATCCGTTCTCGTGAACGCATCGACTGTAGAGTTACGCAGGAATTCTGATTTTCGAATTTCCCGACGTTAAGCACATCTAGGCCTCGCCCACACCCATCCCCAATAGGCTGTACCCCCCCCCCCTCTGACAATGTTGACAGAGTGCACTGTAAAGTCCCCAGCACAGTTAGTTCCTAAATCTCACGTCGTCATCATCTTCCATATTCTACAATATACTACACTTCCAATAAACTACAATTCATAGAAAATCTTTATTTTATTTCGTTTTTTTGAACGGGTACCTTTACCTCTGTAATTTAGGAAACAAAGTTTCTACATCAAATTCTGCTTCAAATTATTTTCTTTCCGTTCGTATTATTAATTTGGCATAAAAACGTTTTCGAAGCAAATATTCAATAAAAATTATTGGAGAGGTCGAGNCATAAAAAAACAAATTTAATGCTGGGGGTAACGCATTACACGGCGCGGCCCGCGATCGTTTGCCTCGAGATGGGATGCTTTTTACGATTGGGTGCCTTCTCGTATTTTTGTCAGCATTTCGGACAAAGAAAGAGCTTTTCTTTATTCCTTCATCTGGTCATATTTCACTCTATGAAGAAAATATTCTTTCACCAGGTTGAAAATTGGGGATAAGTAACGAATTCCTTAACTTCAGAGATTCACGATACAACGAACAATCTACCCATGTATCTGCCATTTGTTTATTCTGTTTATATTTTTGCAATTTGAGTTTTCGACGAAAGGGGCATATTGTAATACACGTAATAAATAATGAGTGAAACAAGTGATGCTTGAAGATGATAAATAGCTTTTCAAGAGGATCGGAAATATACTGCGTGTTCCGGCAAGTTACCTACCGCTAAAAGAGAAGGCAAATTACGTTGGAATACGTTTATAACATTCAAAGCCGGAATATAACATGATAATAGCTAAAAGATTATAATAAGACTGCCGAATAGGCAACGGGACAGAATTCTTAGTGACCGTGGCGCTCAGCCGGGCCATGCCGCGGGATCGAAAAAGCAATCGCAATCCCAGGGTAGCAGGTGAATCGAAACAGTTTCTTCACATTCTGTATTTAGAAACCTTAAACATTGACGTGGTTTAAGAGACTCGATAGTTTAGCGCCGTTTTCCTAGTTGCTTTCATCACTTTATCTTAAAAATTGGCCGAAAAAGGTGTCCGCCATTTTGTAGCGTCAAATGAACAGAGGCCCATTTTAAGCACAAATATATAACGAATAATAAGATCAGAAATCATCCTAAAATATAACATAATCGGTTTTCCCATCAGCTTCCTTTAATCACGCCTGCATCTCAGCAAACTTGAAAGTTTTTCAGAAAAATCCGAGAACATTCTTTTCTGTGAAAATTGCCCAAGTGTGACACCCTGTATCTTCTTGACGCACACAAATAACGAAAAATAAAAGACAGAACAGCAAAATTCAATCTTTTTTGAATATCTATGCGAAGTGTCACGTTCCTCACTCTAAAAAATAATTTTTTGCCTCTTGGGGGGTTATTTTGCAACTTTAAAGAAAAATTCGGTCTCGGTTTCGGTCTCGTTCTCGGTTTCGGTTCATTAACCGAAGGAGCCCATTTTAGCGCGCGCGTAACCACCGCGAATTCGCCTCGGTTGGCTTTCGGCGTGAGGCAGCAGAAATGATGACGTCGCCGTCTCCAGCCAATGGGAGAGCGCCACTTCCTGGGAATTGTGGGAATTCAAGGCAGACGACGAGGGAGGTTTTCCTTATGAAAGGAATGTTAAATGCACAATGTAACTAACAATATCATTTCCAACAACGTACCAGTGAAGAATTTGTCTGATTGCATTGAAGAAACAAGTGTTTTCATTAATGTAATGCTCTGTTATTGAAATCTTGCCATGCAAACATCGGTATTTCAGTAGCATTGCATTAAGAATGTTCATCAAATATCTTATTCCGCACTTTGAAATGTATTCCTCGCTTGAAAATGTTGTATTAACTTTAAAACCCTTTGTGAAGAAGAACAAAAGCAAAGCTGAATAACTAGACAGCAAGTTAAATGTAGGATTGAGGAAGAATTGCGCGATTTGTAGATAGAAATTTCCATAAAAGAGATATAATGAACTTTTAATTGAAACTAAAATATAGATATTCTCTGAAAGACAGTTACTGCAACTGGAAGTTTATTAATAGTGAATATAATTACAAGAGAAAATGTATGGATGAATCCTACGTACAAATGGAATTGATGCAAGGGAGGGATTTAAATACATTTAGAACTATAGGAAATGAAATGATTTGGAGGACTTCATTATCATATGCATCAATAGAAACTATATGAAAATGAAGACAGGCATCAAGACCTTTGGTTAAATTAAAGTAGTTTTTAGATTTTACATAATTATACCAATTTGAACTTATTATTGAGTTAGGTGATGCATGAATGCACAGATTGAAGAAAATTATGCTCTAGAACAGAACTTTACTTATTATATTTCCTGGTGATGCTCTACAATAGTTCATAATTACCTTAACTCTATTAACTTGAATACAAGTTCATATACTAGCACAAGTTTATCATTATACTTACCTATCATAAAACTGATATATAATATTCTATACAGGTAATCTATAGTAGTTTACTAATTTACTCTCAGATAGTCTTGTAAAGGGGGGCAATGTCAGGGTGTCTCTGGAACAGAGATTGCTTAATGAATTGATTAATGCATTATCACTCACTCAGTATGGAGAAACAAATCACCTCTTCCCAACATGGATTTCAAAAAAAACACTCTACTGTAACAGCTCTAAAAGATGTGGTAAATAATCTTTCACATTCATTAGAGGAGTCTTACTCAATGCTAGGACTTGTGTGTGATATTCTGAAAGCATTTGATTGTGTTACCCATGGGATTTTAGTTAAAAAATTGAAGCACTACAGCATATAGAACACTAGTCTACTTTTCTCTGTAATTGGACCATTATTATGTATAGCATATGTAAATGATCTTCCTTTTTATATCAAAGTATCTTATATAGAGATAGCTATAGCTCCCATAAAAGGGAAAATTTCTGAGTCGTGGTCACAACCTAAATCAAACAATGTCTCAACCAAAAGAATAGCTTACATATAATGGTATGAAGATAAATAGGGAAAAATCAACATCACTTGAAACTAAAAAAATTAAAAGCGATAGAAATATCTATTATCATTAATGATATAGGTTTATTATGTAGATGCACAGACATAAGATTAGAAGAATATATCAAAATATTAGAGGTAACACTTGATGAAATATAGTGGCACTTTGTCCTGAACTTAATATGTTAAAGTAAAAGCATGAACTTAGAAAATATATACATTTACTAGTCAGTTTATATATTGACGAAATATTTTAGTAAATGTATGAACTCATAGTCGAAATATATATATCAATAGAAACTTAGAATTATACTTAATACGATGTGAATATTCACGTGATATGATGTGAGTCTGTTGTTTGATGAAAGCTACGCTACTGTTACGTATTATGTGAAGCGAATTTCCAATTTTTAAATGTCTACAACTAATGTATTAGAGAAATGTGTTAATCCAATAACTTCAGTAACAAGACACAAAGCTGCTGAACGTGTTCCACGCTGGGACAGAGGTTACTAGCAGACGACGGAAAGGCCACAATGCTGTCAGTTTTCAGAGCGAAATCTTACGACGGATTGTCATAGTGTAGAATTAGCTGTACATTGATAAGTTTATTTTATTCTTATATTATAGTGACTTTAAACTTCACTTTTTACTTTGTTGTCTGACGGTAATATTGTCTTGTTTGCGTAACTTTTCATTGTCCTTAATAATTTGTAAGTATTGGGCTAATGTATCACAACAGTGTTTGCTGTCTTTGTCCCAATTCTGCGAACAAAACTTATTATTGCAATACCTAATCATTCTTTAGCCAATGTTTGTACAGTTATACGTATTATTTTTTAATTTCTGTATTAGCTCGTATGTGTTGAACTCTTATTAATGAGTAGATCGATGTGGTTATGAATTTATTTTTAACAAGGATTCGTACTAACATTATACTGTAGGAGATATTAAGGTGAAAGAGATGGGAGGAATATCGGGCGGACGCTGTCTAAAGATATATTTTGAAAGAAATGTAGATTCATAACACCAGTTGTTGAAAAGCTGCTGAGAATAACTCAGAAAAACCGACGAATTAGTTTCATATAGCTACAATTCGAAGTCTGTAACTCAATCGGCTCATTCTACAAACATTAAAGTCAATATAATTACATTATAAAATTACCTATGCAAGCGTAGTTAATAACTAAATCAAGTTATGAGGATGCCGGCAAAGATTTCCGCCGCGAATTCGGTACCGAATCTTACGAACCGAAGCCTCAGACCCTCTCGGCGCGGCCGGCGAGAATCGCTGGCGAAAATCGGCACGAAAAGCGTCCAAACTCGCACATTTAGTATATCGGTTCAGTCGTGACGTCAGGCTGGCGAAACCGAAGCCGAGAGTTCGGTCTCGGCGGTTGCAAAATAACCCCCTTGGCCAGCTTTTTTTCATTCTAGTCTCCTGTGCGACGCCGGAAATAGGGCATTTTCAGTTCACAATTACAAAACAAGACCCTCTCGTAACTCTTTCCAACTATCCTTATATAAAAGTGCATGCTGTTATCCATCTAAAAATGTAGACTTGATTTTTAATCGCTGGCATATAATCCCTAAAAATAGGGATTATGATGCTCTATTACAACCTCACTTATCTCACTCACTGATACCTAGGAAGCAAAATAACTCATGATGGAAGAAGCAGAAGAGATATATTGAGTAGGATACAAAAATCAAAGATTGATTTTAACAACAAAAAGGGCCTATTCACTTCGAAATCCATCAATTTAGCATTGAGAACAAAGTTAGTTAAGACCTATGTTTGGAGTTTACTGTTGTATGGCAGTGAAACATGGACTATAGGAATACCAGAAAAGAAACGGCTGGAGGCTTTCGAGATGTGGTGTTACAGAAGAATGTTAAAGATCACTTGGACAGAACGACTGACAAATCAGGAGGTTCTGAGAAAAAATATATGAAATGTGGTCTCTGTGGAACACCCTGAAAAAAAGGAGGGATAAGTGGATTGGACATCTACTGCGGCATGAGGGATCGGTGAAGACCAGAATTGAGAGAATGGTGGAAGGCAATAATTATAGAGGAAGACCAAGATTAGTCTATGAAAAAAATAACGTAGAACATGGAATGTAAAAGCTATTTGGAATTGAAGAGGATGGCGGAGGATAGAGACAGATAGAAGACTGTGGCCAAGCAACACTGAGGGATTGATAACCAGAATAGAGTGTTTTAAGCAGGATGTAAAACTTGTTATTGCTTGCCCGTCGAAAAAGAGAAGCGAACGTTTTCATGGATCTTTAATATAAAAAAACGTGCTTTCAACCTTAAAATGAGAATAGATCTTCTTTAGTTTAGATAAATATTTCTGCAGCTGAAGATGGGATAATTAAAGAGCACGTGAACAATTGCTGTGTTACATCGGTGTGATTCTTGCTGACTTCGTTGAATGATTGATTACTGTATTCTCGTCGTATTTTTGCAGTCATAGCTTCAAAACGATCAACTTTTGGAGCAAAGACGTTGCCCTCTTTTATTTGTTCATTTTCGTCATTTTCATTAAAAGATGTGGCAATATTTTAGATTTTAGATTTAGATTTAGAAACTTACCCCGCGAGCCGCCAAATGGCGTGTGGCAGGGGGTGTGTCAACACCAGATATTCGTACCTAATCTATCCTGTTGGCTTCTCTAATACTACGTGGAAAGAACGACCAAAAATAACTATCCGTTNGAGCATGCAAGTAGGTATTCTGTGATGGTATAACGCAATCAATCTTTTCCAGTGTAATTATCAAAAACAGCAAATGGTATTTCGTGATCTTTAACCGCGAAACGGTGAAACGCGCGGTAAATAACACCGCGAAAGACGAGGCGTGCCAGTATACGGAAGAATGAGCTGCGTAACATTTGCCGATATTCCGATGACCGCCTCTGCTGTCTTCTTCCGAAGAAGGCTTTCAGAGCCTCAGGAATGATCCTTTCTTCTTAATCCCTTTCTTCCGTTATGATGGTCGTGTGTGAGGAGAGGAAGCGGTGGAGGGGCGACGTACACTAGCGCCGAAGATCTTTCGATCTATTTGCTATGCAATGCGTTGGACATGTTACTAAAATTACACGATTATGGAAATTGTTTTATACGCACTTGGAAAGTGCCAGGATTCGAAGATAAAGGATTAAGCTAAAATTATATCCGATAAGATTTTCGTATCACTCCTTAATGCCGAGTACCACTACAATGAAAGAATAGATTTTTAGGTATGTTCTCTAATTTATTTGTCCGTTATGGTTTGCATGAACCTAACAAAGTATATATGCAAGTGTACAACATCTTTCAAGCATCGAATAATGAAAACAGAAATATTTTATCTATATGCATGCAATCATGGTGATGTTATTTCCAACAGCCTGCAAACGGATTTTCAGGCCTTGTATCCATTGGTCTTAACGTCCCTTAATGGAGCTTCGAGTATCGAGTACTTTTATATTTATCTGAAGCGCCCAATAAAGGAAGCATGAAATTGTATCTGTTAATTTTCCGCTATTTTTCATGAGAACAGGCAAACTAAATAAATAATTTTTACAACAGGAAAACTAAATAAATAATTTTTACAACAGGAAAACTAAATAAATAATTTTTACAACAGGAAAACTAAATAAATAATTTTTACAACAGGAAAACTAAATAAATAATTTTTACAACAGGAAAACTAAATAAATAATTTTTACAACAGGAAAACTAAATAAATAATTTTTACAACAGGAAAACTAAATAAATAATTTTTACAACAGGAAAACTAAATAAATAATTTTTACAACAGGAAAACTAAATAAATAATTTTTACAACAGGAAAACTAAATAAATAATTTTTACAACAGGAAAACTAAATAAATAATTTTTACAACAGGAAAACTAAATAAATAATTTTTACAACAGGAAAACTAAATAAATAATTTTTACAACAGGAAAACTAAATAAATAATTTTTACAACAGGAAAACTAAATAAATAATTTTTACAACAGGAAAACTAAATAAATAATTTTTACAACAGGAAAACTAAATAAATAATTTTTACAACAGGAAAACTAAATAAATAATTTTTACAACAGGAAAACTAAATAAATAATTTTTACAACAGGAAAACTAAATAAATAATTTTTACAACAGGAAAACTAAATAAATAATTTTTACAACAGGAAAACTAAATAAATAATTTTTACAACAGGAAAACTAAATAAATAATTTTTACAACAGGAAAACTAAATAAATAATTTTTACAACAGGAAAACTAAATAAATAATTTTTACAACAGGAAAACTAAATAAATAATTTTTACAACAGGAAAACTAAATAAATAATTTTTACAACAGGAAAACTAAATAAATAATTTTTACAACAGGAAAACTAAATAAATAATTTTTACAACAGGAAAACTAAATAAATAATTTTTACAACAGGAAAACTAAATAAATAATTTTTACAACAGGAAAACTAAATAAATAATTTTTACAACAGGAAAACTANGATTGAGAAGAATTGGGTTCTGGAAGGTAAGTATTACGGATAGGATCGAATCTATTTAGGATTGGTGTTTGAGTTGGGAGAGGAGAGGTGGGCAGTGGATGAGGTCTTTTTTTTGGATTGTTAACTAGCGTAAAGCCGTCCTCGTCTATTACGCGATTAGCACTACTACTGCAAGGATTAGCTAAGTTTAGGCTTGTTTGCTCATTTACAATTACATTGGGTATAGAGTCAGCCTGCACGTCACTTACATTGTCTCCTGGAAAGGCTTGTAGGATTTCCCTCCATTCGTGGGGTGCTCAAAATAATAAATGAGACTAATAAAAGCATGTTCTTTCTTATAAAAGCAATTCGAAAAACATATGAAAAGGTCATCTTTCGTAAGGGTGAGCTAAATATTTTCGGCGTCATAAAGAAATTCGTATTATTTACACTCAATTTTTAAAATAAAAGAAGGGATTAAGAAAATGAAACTTTTTATTTAAACACTTTGTACAGAGTAGTTATAAGGAACAAAGTTTCGTGTTTATTTTCTGTTTATTTCAAAAGATATAAAATGCCAAACTATATATTTTTTTCGAGCAATAATTTTTTGGGCCGATTTTGCTTCAAATCTTCTTCGCAGAATTTGCTCATAAAACTTTTCTTATTATTTTTTGTGAAAGAACAACAAAGGTTGTGTAGGAATACCAAGTTTTGTTTTCCTCAACGT
Source organism: Ladona fulva (assembly GCA_000376725.2). Classification (NCBI taxonomy): domain Eukaryota; kingdom Metazoa; phylum Arthropoda; class Insecta; order Odonata; family Libellulidae; genus Ladona; species Ladona fulva. Next base: position 98,874 of record KZ308835.1, read on the forward strand.
AGTACTGCCTGAGATAACGTGTCTCAAAGTTTCTAATAATCGATGGATAACTAACTGTGGAAGGCCGTGGCAGGGGGTCAAACAAATGACTATATCTCAGCAAATATTCCATCGATGGATGTAAAACTTGGCAAATGTTCATAGAGAATATGGGTTTACGTTCACACAAAACTTCTTTGAAATCGGTGATGATCAAGCTGGGCACTTCTCTAAAATTGGTCCACTTGACATGGTATGGCCCAACGGTAAAATTCTATGAGTTTTTCTTCCTAATGAGAGAATTCTCGAGTAATAACTGTTGAACTATGTTTCACATTAGCAAAGTTGTACGGACGATTCAGTTAATTTCTTCTTGTAATTCCATTCATCTACAAGTACGCCGTAATAATGTCTTCGTTATTGTTTGAGTTCGAGATTACGACTGGAAAACTGATAGCGGGGCTCTTGCCACCTATTACCGCCCAATTCATAACGTTAAGGTTATGATGGAAGCACTTGGGTGGAAATCATTTCAGGCGAGAAGATAAGATTATCGGTAGAAGCTTTTCGAAAAATTAATCGGTTCAGAATTTTATGGCGACGTAGAAGATTCCAGTAAATAATTCCAGTAAAAAAAGGAGCCCGATCTCCATAAGGCATCGACATACCGCGAGGAATCGGTCGCTAAAACTGACTTACTTAGTTACTTTTGGTCGTTTACATTTACATAAATACCCCCGCAAACCGCCGTATGGCGTATGGCAGGGGGTGTTAATACACCAAAGTCCCTAATTATTCATCCTATTTACGCGTCTAATACTATCTGGAAAGAGAGACCAATAATAACTATCCGTTCGTGCAATAATCTCACGAAATTTTTTCGACATCTGGTCTCAAAAATTGCGTTCGCTAAGCGCAGGAATCACTATGTCGCGTATTTCGTCATGTAAGTCACTACTCAGGAATTTCTCGAACAA
>KZ308835.1:102925-176004 GCA_000376725.2 Ladona fulva
TTGTGGAACTAACGCGGGTGGGGAATGCGTTGACTCGACCGTCATCTAATGAGAAGCATTTTTTTAAATGCTGTTTAAGAATGTTCGCTTTATCACTGGCATCTGTTACTGTCTTTCCATTATTATCAACAAGGTGCAAAACGGTCGATTGTTTGCCTCTACTCTCACGAACGTATGACCAGAACTCTTTTGGATTCTTTTCCAGCGATTCGCGCAATGTAATAGATCTATATGCTTCGAATTCGCTACGAGCCTCATTCTTCGCTTTAATNTAAAATGTCGAAAGAAAATGTTTTAATGTTTATATTTTATAGAAATTCGCTTTATTGGGGCAGCCGCTTAATTGGGCCAAAATGTCTTAGTCCCAATGTGACCCGATTAAGCGGAATTGACTGTATATCCAAAAGAGCATTAGTGAAAAATAAATAAAAGTAACTAATGGGAGCTGCAATAGGACAAGGTGCATGCTTTGGTCCTGTTAGCTCTTGAAACAGTTTGATTTGGGTGGGTTATCATTTTCCAAAGATAGTCCTCCCAAACATCTTCCCTGGAATGAGTTGGAGCTTCTCTACAAGAAATCTTCCGACATGGAACCCTCAAAGGAAGATACTCTCTGTTTTCATAAAGAAGTGAGCCCACCAGGAAAGATAATAGAGTCATCAATGTCTGACAGACTAATGCCTTCATCATCCATTTCCGATGAAAACTCCCAGTTGTCACAAAATTGAAATAGAAAACTTTCAATCTTTTCTTCTTATAAATGCTTCACAATTATCAGTTGTAAAATCAACAATATCCAAGAAATAAGAGTTGTACAATGAATAATTTTATGTATTCTAAAATGCAAAACTAATTTGTAAAATTTGAGGAACTATGTGAAGTATTTCAAAAACAAAGGAAATACTTACTTTTTCTTACTTTCTAATACGTAAATATATATGTAAATCCTATACAACATAAAAAAGGCAAAAAGAAACTATAACAAAAGAGAAATCAAGGCTGCAGTCCTTCAAGCAATAACAAAAGGAACTACAGTGGAGAAGAGAGCTGATGATGCTGTGTGGACAAAATGTTTCACATCCCTCAGGATGGATAAGCATGAGAAATATTGAAGAAGTGTTTAGAATACCCAAGGTTGAGAACTCTATTTATTAATTAATAGTAGTACAAAGTGGGATAAGAGTGCGACAGCTTACATTGCAACTAAGCACACAACAATGCAGCAACACCAGATAAACCGTGACAGAAAAAAATACCCTGTTTTTCCAGTCAACAATCCCTACACATACTGAATTGTTGCTGGAAATTTTCATCAACAGTGATAAAGAAGCATCACAGATACTGAAAAGTGTTCATGAAAGCAATGTGAGGAGGGAAGAGAGGGCCAAAGCACAAAAATACTCAGCTGATAGATTGGCCCGGGGCATTTTTCGCACATACCCCATGGGCTGATAGATCGGCTAGCTGGCACTAAAAGGGTTAAAAATGGCTTGCTTTAAAAACTTTTGCAAGAAACAATGCATGTTATTTTTGCTAAGCACTTTGAAATTCAGGAAAATGGGTAAGGGTGACTTTGCGCAAGATGGTGCACACCCAGGAAAAATCCCAAGGAAGAATGGACTTGAAAAAAGTCTGACGGGACCAGGAATCAAACCCAGGTCTCTGAATGGCTTGGAGAAATGTTCTGCCGGGATAGCTCAATGGACAGAGCACCTGACCAGTGAGTCTTTCTTAATTTGAAAATAGCATTATGTATTTAATGACACTTCTGGAGCATATTGCTGCTAAGATAATGATAATCAAATGTGAACTATAAATCATAATCAACATTCACAACCTCAGTAAATGGAATATGCATAATTAATTGTTACTGATTTTTTTGACCAATGTAAGCTGGGAAACAAAGTCATAGAACAATGGTTTTCAAAGTCTTACAAATAATTTTTACCTGCAAATTAGGATATGGTTTTGATATTTAATTTTAAGGGGCAGCAAATTATGTTTGCACCCTGGTGGCAGATAGATCGGGCATGGTTCTGAATCAGACAATATCAATGGGTTTTCACACCATATTTAACATGTGACGGTCAAAAGATTAACTTTCATTTAAGAATACTTCTTATCAATTAATGTACATATTATTTAAAACAAAATAATGCAGAAAAAATTATCACTGTAAAGAATCGCCTTTTGCAGATATTCTGAATAACTAACCAACAAGAGGGAAAAAGAGTTAGCAATGGAGATCACAGTAACTAATAATTGTATGGTATATATGTACGATTGCAGTAAGTATGGGATCAATTTTTCAATCTCAATCCCAGGAATGAAGATTAACTCTTAATTAAGGGGTGCCAATGCATACTCTTAGTTTTCCTGAGAGATGCAGGTGTAGCTCAAGGAAGGATATTTACCTTCTTTAAGTCAAGCAGTTCACAGTGTTTCCCAGGGATTTCCTATTTTATGGTGGGGCCACCATAAAATAGGAAATAGGAAATAGGAAAAGTAACAAATATTTTCTACAATAGATGACAATTTACTACGCTACAATCAAAATGAAGCCTGTGAATACTCAATTGTTGATGGAATTAAATTGAAAAACAAAAAAAAATTGAAGAAGAAAGTGATGAAATGATGATTCACCTGTGCTTGTATCTAACCAAGACGTAAAGCCATGATGATTAATGATTTTACTACGAGTATAAGTTGCTTGCAAGCTTTATGATAATAGATTTTCCTAACTCTCATTTTGCACACGTTTCACAACATTTTAGGAAGTCCCTCCTCCCTCAATTCCGACGTTTAAGCCCCCTAGCATTGAACCACGTAACAAATANTTAGAAGAACTTGTTAGGTAATAATGTTTCTTCTACACACTCCACACGAATTTTTGATCATTTGCCATTATCAATCATAAAATTTGACATTCTCTCCAAAGAGATCTAACCTCTAAATTTCTTTTCACTTCTTTCATTTGTAGGCCTAAATGGCACTTTTATGTCAGTAATATTTTAAGATTAGTAAGGAGTCTTCTTTGGGACAAAAAAGTACCAATACCTGAAAAAATGACCATGTACAATTCTTACTTTGTGCCTAACACATCGTATACTGTTTAGAAACTTCTACGCTGTCAAACAGAGACTTCAATAGAATAAAAATAGACAAAATTAAGTTTCTAAGGACAATGGTCCAAAAGACAAGGACAGGCAGAAAAATGAAGACAGGAAAACAGGCTGGATGCTAAACATCACTAATTGAAAAAATCAGGAGATCCTTGTTGGAATATTATGTGGCGAGGATGAAAAAAACAACAAGAGCAGCTAAGAAATGTTGGAAATGGAAATACCAGGGAAGATAAGAGTTGGCAGACAGAAGCAGGGAAATGGATCAACCAATTAAAACAAGACATCCAACTGAGAGGGAGCATTGGGAGGAAGTACAACACCAACATGTACACCATTATAGGAGCTGATAGAGGACGCTCTTGTACAGCAAGCGGGTAGCTGGAGTTGCTACATGATGATGATGAAGATGTAATATTATGATTACATCATTGACTCCATGGCTACAGGATAAATGAAAGAGCATCCCAACAGATCATCCTCTTGGAAATATAGAGATAAGATGTTTACGATGGAATTTTTGACCCAAAACAGCTTGTGCTGTTATTAACTTTGTAAGATAACTCAAGGAATGGGAATAAAAACACTCAATAAAGCTATGACATACTTCACCTAACATGCCAAGGAGATAAAATAAAAATTAGAAGTTCACAGCTGTATATAAAATGCTCAGAGCAAGGAATACTATTGTATAGTAAACAGTGATTCCTCCTCCAACAAGTAAAACAAACATTTCATAATCCTAGACTGTACATATCTTATAGAGTGGAACTTGTCTATATTGGAATCCACCAGAATGTATCAGAAAAATAATCGATTATGGACAGAATTCCCTAATATACAGATTCAAGGTACTGGATAGGGATTCATATCCTGCAGATGAAAATGGAGAAGTTTTCCTAAAATGGGCTTATTTCAACTATAAACAGGTTCCGCTATACACAAGTTTTACTAAGTATGTTACCAATCGCTGTGATAAGTGACTGCGGTGACTTGTGGCTTTAGTGCACCTAAATTTTGGGACACCAAACTAATACCCTAGGCGCATCATAAACTAAAACTAAGACTGGGTAGCAGAAAATGTGTGACAAGAAACAATAAAATTGAAAGCTTTGAATCAAAAGGGATTTGTTCATAAGACCAAAGTGATAATTGAGTTGAGCAAGGGTCATTGACGGCCGAGCAGAATTTCTGACACACATTTATCTATTCAATTGCCTATTCTCAAAGAATCTTGAGTGAATATCAATTGCTAGGAGATCGCCCTTCTGATACAAGCTGAAGGAAAAACTTCATGCAATGGATAGATAAAGCTTTTTCCCAGATTCCAAATTACTTGCTCCTCCACATCGCAAATAACCATAGAATAATTTTAAGAAAAAATTCTCAGCCTTAATTAACTATCCTTTGTTAATAATCAACTCCGCTGACGTATCCAGTATGTGCAGGAATACGAAGTAGAAAGCATATGATTAGGTAAAAAATTTTCTAACCAAAAGAATTGAGTTTCTGAGATTCTTAAAAAGTGAATATTGGTAAATATTGCGAAGGGAATATTTACCTGAATATTTTTCTTATTCATTTTCTGTTTATCAAGAAGTTCAAAACTAAAACAAATGAAGATATGGCTCAGGAAAATATTTACCTTCACAAGTATTCCCTATGATACGAAGGATTAAATCATACGGAGCTCACCTAGTAATGATTGAACCATGAGCAAAATAATCATTGTATATACCTTTACAGGCATAAGAAAATGTTTTCAGTCTCTTGCCATTAAATAATGGTACTAGAATTTCTTACTATTAAGAAATTCCAGTATTAATGTTACCTTCTTCATCTTCTACTTTAATATCTCTGTACAGGGTTTCGCATCTTCTCTCTGTTTGATGGTACTCCTTGTAATTTATTTCAAGCTCTACCCCAAATGAATCAGCAAACCATAAAGGCGCAACCTCTTCTTTTAGAAAGGGATCCAATCTGAGAAAATAAGATAGAATTAACTATGTTGCAGCTTTAAGGCTTCAATAGGAATTATATACATTTTCAGTTATAAAACATATAATTGAAAGTTATGCAGAAGTTATATTAAAATGATACTCACTTTGTATCCATTGTTATTAGAGTTTTGCCGGCAGAAGAACACTAGACAACGTTGAATATGCTCATTTGCACGATTCATACCAATTCAGACCGCGGAAGACACGCGTCTTCCGTCGCTTCCGTCAATTCTGTTATGTGCTGCGGGAATTTCAAAAGCTCAAAACTCGCGTTGTATGTCTTGTAAAATTATAATGAACGAAATAACTCATGTATGTAGTATGTGGACTGTTGCAATACTCCAGATTTAAGCTTAAAGATTTTTTAGTTTGTTCACGAAAGATATTATTTGCTTATTCCTTTGTATTTCGTTCATGAATTGGAACAATTCGCTACGATTTCCCTCTACCCCTTTTTGGCATATAGTTCTCGACTTATTTTCCATTATATAAACTACGGCTGCATAGAAAGTGTGAGAACGATTTAATAAGGAACGAAGCGATTAAATTATTAATCGATTGGTACAGAAAGAATAAAACTATTAGCTGGCAGATATGTAAACGCGTACCCTTTTGACTGGTACAGTTTTAAAGGGAATTCCCTTAACATTACAATGCCGAAAACCTTATCCCACTTCTATGCAAATTAGTATCAACTGTTCTGCCACCAGCATATTACATGTCTAGCTGTAGTAACAAATGTATTAAAATAAGTTGAGAATTTAAGCTTCAGTGACTCGTAATAGCGAAAGTAAATTCTATACTAATTCTGAATAGGATAAAGATTATAATAGTTATTCTGTGTTACATTACGATCCTCGAGTTTAACAATAAGGTTTGCTGTTTGGGTCAAATTATTTAATCAGAGATGAAATATTGAAATCTTAGGATAAAAACAGACTTTTTTTAGAACTTGTATACCATTTATGCCCTACATGTGATCCCTCCTTCAACTTCACCCTTTTTACATGAAATGTTTACAATACAAAAAGTCTATAATCAACGTATGTACATACACTACACTACACATGTACATACACTTACGCCTTATAGAACTGGCCGCTATCGCTTAAAATAGAGGCGGGACGCATAATTACCACAAAAATTTTTGGCAGGTCATAGATGAAGATGTAGGTGAAAATGAAACTACGGTTATATAGATAATTTAGAAAGCATATTTACTTCAGCATTCATTATTTATTCATTAACAAGCTTATTTTAATTTCAAAATTAAATTATAGGTCGAATCCCTAAAATCCTAAAATTTTTCTTTTACATTATATTATTTAATTAGTGCCTTTTATCATCAAATCACATGTACTTAAATATTATTCGTATTTTCGATGAAAATAACTCTTCATTAGAAACACATTGAAATAATTATTGAAAATTAATGTACACACGCGAGGTAGAAGAATGAAATCTAGCATTTCATTAGAATGCCAATGAATGAATGAATGCCAATCTTATCAATATTATATTCAAAATATATTAACATTTTCCAGGTTAACAATTGACGCATTCTGGCTTAGAATGATCAGATTTATACAACAATAAAAAAAGTTAAATTAAGGCCGGTCATTACAGGGTAGTTTTAAGTAATTACCAAGATTTTCAGAAAGTGAATTTTCCGTAACTACTGCGGGCCATGTGTGATCCGCTGATCTGCATGTGTGAATTTGTAACAAAGAATCGCAGTCTAAAATCATCCTTTTTGTAAATAATAATTTCAGTCTTTTTCACTGAAAAAGGTATTCTTATATTATAATCGCAGAGAATATCTTTGGAAAAATACGTTAAAATATAAGCAGGAATACGATAGAATGTACTCTAGTCTTATTTTCTGCACTAATAATTTATTATGAATGTACTTCTCATCGCCAAACATCGAAGAAAATCGATAAACTTCGACGTGAAGAACTTGAGTAGATTTTTCGAAGCAAAGATCAAATGACTTCTACTTTCACATTGTCCTCTTTGTATCTCCCGCGAGTCCGGGATCACTCCATACAGTCCAACCAGGAATATAATCCTGAAACTGGTCGTCTAGGTGTTGATCGGATTCAAGAGAAATGGTGTTTCCTCCAGCCAAAAGAGCTCCCCACGCCCCGAATGTTCCGTAATCGATGATGGAATGATTGCATAGAGACATTAGGGCAAAATCATGCCCTATCCCGTTGAATGAATTGTCATCCTCTTTTGTTCCCAGGTACACATCCTCTCTGCCTGTGTGCTGTTGTGAGAGGAATCAGAGAATAATGGTTTTGAAAAATTACATAACATTTTTGCACTCGGATTTCGATTAATAAATCCCATAAACGAAATTATGTAGGCTTGCTGTAAATTGTAACACACAAACTTCCCAAAAGATAGAAGTGACAGCTATCTCATCTCTTTCCGCTAATGACAGTTATGGAACATCTTAATGAGCTGATGAATAAGAATTTATTGGAAACTCATCCGAATTAACAATATTTCAGAGTTTATCAGATGCAGTAGACTGGGTTAGTATACGTAGATAGAAAAACTTAGGTTAACTCGTTGAGACAATTCACGTTACCGGACAGTTGATGCTAACTTCGTTGATTGGAGAGGTAAACTACATTTTGTGTTTAATACAGATATTTTCCTCAAGACTACTGACGTTGAATAAAATATATGAAAGTATTAAGTCATTCGATTATCATAATTAACGTAGTTATCTTTCCATTTTCTCTTGTGAGCAATTGTATCACCCTTATGGATTTAGCGTTGACTCTAAGTAACTTAACTGCAATTTTCCTAGTAAAACATGAAAAAGAACCAAAGAATCTCATAATTGGATTAAATATAAGTGATCGAAAATAGTGAAAAATGTCTTTTTACCTGAAATCCGTATGAGTTTATCTTTCTGGCTCCAAGATTTGCTTTGACCCATGTGGGGTCATCGCTGACTACTATGAAGACTATAGGATCATCCATTTGCTTCCTATAGTAATCCATAGCTCGCCGGAAGTAAGTTGCAGTTGCCAAGGACTTGTTATATACTCTGGGTAGCCATTGGGCGAAATCGGTGCGTCGAACATGAACTCCGACAAAAGTGAAATTGGCCATCGTACAGTTCTGCTTACGTCTCTTCCACTGTATCTGTCTTCCCAAGAGAATCACGCAATTGGTTAAAAAAATTTAAAACCTTGAAATTAGTGACAGTCTTCCATTTCTTTCTCCCCGCCTTTTTAATTCTACAAAAGTTCCACATCCCACGTCCATCATTATCTGACTAAGACCAATCCAAGTGTAAGTCGCCCTGTATATTAATATATCGGATTATCGACCGTGTCACCATCACGTGGGCTTTTCTAGGAGGCATTTTATCTGCCACCCATTAATTCGTAGTAGTAGTATTGTTAAAAGTGCTTCGACAGCTTAGGTCATTGAGCCCCCACCGGAAATCGATCCGGGTACCGCTTTCACCGAAGTAGAACGCGTTGCCCACTTGGCTATCCGGTAGCCCTACATTAATACGTATCAGTGGCGTAGCGTAGGGGGGGGGGGCAAAAAGGGCGTCCGCCCCGGGCGGCACTTTGCTAGGGGCGGCAAAATCTCTATCGTCGAATTAATATTAAGGAGACTAGAGAAGATCCAACTCCGCAAAAGCAGCTTATTTTGCGCAGTAGGTAGCTAATACTCTTCATAAACCCCAATACTCTTAATAAACTCTTGTCTATTAACAACACGTGCACAAGTACTTGCGAATCAAAAAGGTTGGATTCGCTAATTTCGTTCTTTTTCGGTGTGTATTGCCTACACGGAGGATGATTGCCCCGCGATGGTTTTTGTTTGTTTAACGGAAAAGAAAAAACAAAACGGAATAAAAAGTGGTGGATCTGGACGAATGAATGGTTGAAGAAGAAAAGACTTTAGCCATGACCGTTTAGTAACAGAGGTCGAAATAAGTTCAGCAGTAGACTACAAGAACTATCTTCCAATGGATGCAGATACTTTTAGTGGTCTGCTAGAAATGACTGCACTTTTGATCGAAAGAAGTCGTACAGTCATGAGGAAACCAATAACCACAGAACACCCCCTGCCATACGCCACTGGCAGCTTGCAGGGTAAAAATCTAAATCTAAAATATAAACAGAGATTATTAGCCACTTAGAGATACATTGTAAGCGGTGACTCATTTGAAGAGCTGAAATACTAATACTAATTCCAAACTGCCATCGCAGCCTAAACTTCGGGGAATATAATTGTTGAGGCGTGTAAGGCTTTGAACCTTGTCCTAAAAGGTTATATCAAGGCAAGTAATGACTGTCTTTTTTCAAAGATTTATTACAGAAGTTATTAACAAAATGTAACTTTTAACATTTGTTTTACTATTCAACCAAGATTGATATTGTTTATCAGTAAAATGTTCGTGACCTGTGTTATACTCTATTGATGACTGTGCAGTCTTTTTTTCGGGTTCTCGTTTAGTGGGGAGCACGAGCTATTGTGTCATGTGACTGGTACTGTTGAATATTGTGAAGTTGATGTTGGATATGACGAATGATTATATATAATGCAAAAATTGTTCTAGAGCAGGTGTCTATGTGTGACGAGGGTGGTGCTGAATATGGTGAAGATTGACGTAATTAGTGTGGCATCTGATGGTAACCTAGTGAAGGGTGATTATACGATAAAGGGGAATGGTCTATAATAATCGAATTTCTGTGAAGACTTCCCAATCACCCTTCAAGAAGAACATCGTCGATGAATTTTTGGCATATGATTGCTGGTCTGGTCGCAATTTAGCAAATTCTTTGCCCCATCCCTTAGCTATGATTTGGGATTCAGAGCTAGGATATTGCAGACGCTGACAACTAGTATCCAGTAATCTAGTCCTTTTAATTTCCTCCTCTTCTATTGCCGCATTTCCCGGAAAGTGGGAGACCTGGGTCGAGTCCCAGTCGTGGCGCTATTTTTCACACTTGTTATTCCTTTTTCATTACTTAAATATATTTATAAATTGAGAGATAAAAATATTGAATTTTAAGCAAAATAATTGAATTTTTTCCGATTCTGACAAATGAAAATGAATGGAAGATTGTTGTCAATCGGTTTGATAAAGGGTGGAATTTTCCGCATTGCATTGGTTCCATTGATGGTAAACATGTTATCATACGAAAAACACCAGGAACTGGCTCCTATTACTTCAACTAAAAGCATTCAACATTGTATTCATGGCAGTGGTAAATGCTGATTGTGAATTAATAATAGTAGACGATAGATTAAACGATATATTAAACCAATGAAAAAAAATAATAAATTATTAATATAGCAAGTTTTTCATTCCTTTTTCTCATGAATTTAGGAAAACGATACGTTTCTCTTACCTCATCAGCAACGGAACGTAATGTTTGTTGGGCCTCTTCTACAAAACGACGGTGAAATCGGAATTCCTTTTTCAATGGATCCCCTCTGAGGGCAATTACTGGCTCAGGAACAATGATCCACCTGCAGAAATATGACACTGACATTATGAAACAATTCAGGATTATTTTGGGTATATTTAGACCCAAATTGTTTGATATATATTCCAGGTGAAATCAATAAGCCTAAAATCATCAAGTTTAATATAATTGTACATAGACAAGGATACTAAAACTACGAAACCAATGATGAGGTACTTCTGCGTCACAACAGAAGTTAGTCTTAGAAGGTTGTCCATTCTTACAAGAAACCCTCTACAAACGCATACAAACACAAACAACCATCCCCTGACAAAGATTCGAACCCAGGGTCTCAGTGTTGCAAGGTTAAAATGCTAAATATTACGGGTCTACTTGTCAGTCGAGCGAGCGTCGGTCAAGCGAGGGTCGGTCAAGTGAGTGTCGGTCAATCGAAGGGCTCCCAAATATTACACAACTAAGGCCGGCAATTGTCTTTGAAATTCAAACAATAAATTTTCAAATGAAATTGTGATGTGTTGCCCTATGATTTGCGTTACATATATGCTCTAATATCAGCACTAAATTATTTATTAATTCTCTTGAATATCAATGCCCTTAGACCATTTGAATTATTTGAAATAGTCTTATGTAGTTATGAAAATAATAAAAGAAATTAATGCATACGGTGAGAATGACGGGTCTATATTAAATTAATAATAAAGCTAAGAACTTTTGATTTTATCAATAAATAGTGGGCACTCGACAAATGAGTAGAGTGACACTTTGTGGGCAGCCTCCCATAAGAGCGAACTCAGGTGGTAGAGCGTTCACCTGTGAAGAACCAAGTTACCGCCAGTTGAAGCGTTGAGTCTCCTCTTGAGAGTTTCCAAAGGAAACAGTCTCCATCTCTTCATTGGCTCACCAAATGCTTCTGGTTCCGTTGGGCATCCTCTGGGAAGCACATCCTCCAAATTTCCCACGCTGAGATCTGTCGGTGGATTTTAGTATTAATGGAATATTGTTAATTTGTCTTCCAAAATTTGTGTTCCACATAATATGTATCAACATTTTTCCTGGGAAATAAATTGAAATGATTTCCTGCAGAGGAAACTTATTTATGGGATAAAAATTGCAATCTCTTCCTCCAAAAATCATTCTTTCTTTCCTTCTTTTCACCGAGCTTTTTAAAAGCCTGCATATACATGCATACATATTGTATTCTAGTTTAAAACGTTATGATGATACATATTCGTATTTGCACCAAATTCTGAATAGTGTTAAATGGAAGATGGAACTCTCTAGTCCCAATGTTGCCCAATAAAGACATCTGTATTCCATTGTATTGTATTACCCCGGATGATCGAAAGTTCTCTCTACGCCATATTAACTTAATATATGAAACTTTTGCGAGCTTGAAAATCTTATCCAGGAGCTATCAGGTCCAGTTGTTGAACCAGAATAGAGAAATTATGATATGGCAAGAGCAAGATAAGTGATGTAACAATCCAAAACATTAAATGTCGTCCAAATTCCACGGATAGAAGGGGTTGTTGGACTTCTTAAGTCTTGAAGGATCGTTCGTTAAATGGTGATTATGAAGCGTATCAGAAGCAGTCACCTTGGAAGAACCTCTTCAAGTAGTTGGACAGTTTCGAAGGGACAAGTGGGCGCATGTTTAATGCGTGTCCGAGGGCCCACACAGCCGCATACTCCCATAGCTTGTTCCCCAAGCGTCCTCCATCTTGAACTGTCACCACACCTTCCAGACGGCACCTCGGCGGCAGATGCGTCGTTGCGGTACCAACACTCTCTCTTCTGGTTGCTATATCATCTCCGCCACCTATATATGATAAAAATAATACCTCAGGATTTAAATGCCTTCTTTGTGCAAAGCATTTCAGTACGTTCGAACGAAAATTTCATCGCAAGCTGTTGCTTAACCCTCCCATATCACAATATTGTTTATGCCTCCTCGACTCTGTTTTATAATAGTTAATACTACACTTGCATTATATTAGAAATGGAGAAAATCGTTCTATAGTCACAGGAAAGATTTAACATCTCGGAACAAGGAAACGAGGCAACCACGCTACACACGTGCATTGCCCTACATATAGCTAATTGTATACTTCGCTTTTCAGTTGCAAACTTTGCATGAACAAAGGCGCATTAAGTTGAATGGCCGGACACGTGTCTGTTATTTTTGTGCAAGGAACGTGTTCTGAAAGTTTCGTGTAAATCCACGTGGCACAAACCTGGTGTGTCCTTGTCAGTCATCAAATACAAGGAAGCTGCAACAGCTACCATTTAATTTAACGTTACTTTAACAGGTCGAAAGCGGGAGAGTTCAATTGACACGTGTCATTGTGTCTACGAATGTGTTGATTAAGGATCTGGTTCCCTTTTAATTGTAAGGCGGCGGAGAGATTTACTTCACAGCGGAAACTGGAAGATTACGGTAAGGTCACGCATGGAATGGAAAGAGTGCCTTAAAAACGAAAAGAATATCCTTCCTGAATAAATTAAAACCCGTCTTATAGATGCTTCAGGAAATATCCCGTTCGGAATCATAATGGTCAAGATAAGTGCTTATTTAGACCATAGCGGAACTGAGCCATTCTAATTAGAGCTTTGTATTTCATCATTCCGTTGTTTAGAACGATTTTCCTGCCGTTGAGCTGTTCTTTTCGCGATGCTGTTGTTTATGTGGGAACTTATAGCGAGACCAACCTTACCAGAGAAGGAGAACATACATTGGCAATAGTCGAGAGTATGTTTTAATTTCCGTGGGTTTTATCTTGGATTTCGTTACGTGATTTTTTTGGCATTCTAAAAGAACTACAGCTTTCAAATCTCGGATAAATTTTAAGAATGAGAGAAATGGATTTGCTCTAAATTTTCTACGATGTGTTCAAACATTCAAACATAGCAAAATTTTCTAGTCATTTTATTGAGCTTTGATATGAATTTTAAAAATTAGACATTTTAAAAACTTAATTAAATTTAGTTTATATTTAAAGTTTAATGTATTTCTAAAAGTAATTCATAACTTGAAAATCGAAAATTACTAATAGCTCATAATTTTCATTTTAATTATTATTAGTATAAAATTATTAATACACTGTGTTTTATGAAAGAGCGTTCGAGGTTTGATGTTGATTCATTCTTCGTATTATATTTGGATTTTAGAGTGAGCAAAAACATTATTGCCGCAGTCAAGTAGTATTACTAGTGTGCAAAAATAGTAATTACTTTAGTTGTAGGATAGGAAAAAAATATTAATCATAGATCATAATTTTATTTTAACTACTTATGCACTTACTTTTCCAATTTACGCAACTAATGTTTCACGTAACTGATTTTTAATGCAACTAACGTATTATTTAATTTACGATTTGCGTAGATATTATTTTAAGCAGTAATATCTTACTTAGAAAGAACAATATCTTGATGTGAACTAATACTCCAATTTTGGAATCTATGGATGAGTAAGTCATCGTCTTAGGTGGGCCACAGTGCTTAGTTAACCTTCAGTATTACAATTATGACGACCGATACCTTTACCGCAATTAATTGTGATAATTAAAATATTCATAATGAAATTCCAATTTCAAAGATGATATAAACATCGATTATTCAGTTATGAATAAATTAGAGATAATAACTGTGCTGAAAGTATTACTTTTACTGAATATACGAGGGATTTTGTTATGAGATCATCCCCGTTTCTTTCGATCACAAAATGGGGCAACTCTCAAGTGCAACTTGCGGAGAGATTTAGTATATTTACTTGGTGATGTTCCATTGACTTCAAACCCATCAGAATGACTGATATCTGAACTGCTGCTCGGTGAAGTTGATTTTTGAGTAGGCTGAGGCTCTTCTTCTTGAGGCTCAGTTGGTATTAAATCGTTCACTGGACGTAGACCACTAAAAAATTCAGCAACGAATTATTGAGGAAACACTGAATTTTATGAACAATTTTTAGAATTATATGTATGTTTCATCATTTCTCAAACGGAGATAATTTTTCTAAAATTAAATCTTTCTTGGAGTAGTCACCTTCACTTGAATTTCCTTAGCTCCTACTCAAGGGATTCACGCAGTTATCTGACACTTATTTATACGCATAACAGGTATTTTGTCAATTCCAATCACTCTCTTTAATGTAATAGTATTATGGATTATTTGAGAAATTTTAGAAATATACGAATTAAAAAATTTAGCTTAGTTTTTGTCCCTAAGAACTTACAAAATGGTGAAATAATGAGGTTGTAGTATTTTTAGAAGTGCTTCGATAGCTGAGGTTCTTTTGTACATTTAAGCTCCTACTGAGAATAAAACACGGGTCCGCTTTCACCGAAGGCGAACGCGCTACCTACTTGGCTATCAGGGAGCCCCGTCAAATGATGGTAAAGCTAGATTGGAGAAGCATTCATGAGATTGAGTCGGAGTTAAATTTTTGTTTAGGATTCGTTTCAATTCCTTAATATGAGAATATAATAGGAACATAATTTTAATGTATTAAGAATTATTATTTCATTCATTTTCACAAATTTTTATTTTGAATTAAGAAAAATATTAGTGTTTATTGTTATGTAGTAAAGTAAATTGTGTAAATTTGTAAGTATGATTTTGAAAAATTCATAAAATAATACTTAACTTAGTAAATGAAGTAAATTCAATGTACGAAGGTGTTATCTCGTAGAAGGTTATATTTTCGCGGTTTAACTCTGCGTCACCTTTTCCGCGAGCGATTTACAGCACCGAATTTTTAAAAGTTTTATGTCCAGAATATAAAATCCACCACTAAAACTTTCGAATGTGAGCCATTTTATCTTTAACAATGACCTCAGAGTTTGGGCGAATTGTGTCTTTATCCTCACCTAGCCGAACAATAGTCACGATAATTATCAATATAAATAATTATTTATTTATTTGTAAGTATGTACGTTGCAATTTTGGTTGGCCAGTAATAACAGTGATAGTATGCAGAACTAGTTTTACAATGTCATCATTGCTAGAATATCGTAAACAGAGCAGCATTACTGTATAAGTACAAAATAAAGAATGCTTATAATAGTTAACAGGCAATATTTCCTCTAATTGATGGACATTGTAATACATAAAAATTTGATTCTCACCTCCGAAGCGAAGATTTTGTCGAAGGAAACCTCGCATCTGGTATATCATCCATAAATTCCTGCCACGATATTACATTTTCCCTTTCCGGAACGAGCGGCAATTGTTCTTCCGCGGGACGAACATGAATCTCTGCCGCCTTTTTTTTTGAAAGAATAGAGATTTGATTGTTAAAATGGAAAGTTCAAGTAAGAGGGGGAATCAAAGAATCATTGCATAGTCACCTTATAATCTCCTCCGTCATCAATCGGAAGACCTTTTGAAGTACATTTATCTGTTGTCGTAGAAACGCCATCAAAGTAAGTGGGATCATTTCCCGAGTACACAATAGGTTGTGGATTCACCTCCAATCCTGCGTTATACTTCTGGAAAAACCTGCCGGTGAACATTTCACGTCTTCAACAGATGGAGGTAAGGGACTATTTCTAACCGAATTACAGTTTTTATTACACGAATTTGGGGTTACCTCAAATTGCATCTGCAAGCAGCCAATAACAATCATTTTGTTTTAACATTTTAGTTTTAAAAAGTACTAAGCATATTAGTGTGTATTTACAAAATTTCTTCTAAAGTCTCGTTTGAGGGTAGCCATTCCTTAATTTTTTCAGGAAAACAGATTCTGAACTTACATTATCAATCTCTACTTGGATCTCTACACCGAATTTACGTAATTTAGTTATTTTGAGTTCACTGTTTTCATATACCAAATGAAAACTCATTAACTACACTGTATACTGTATGTTCGTTCAATAAATATAAAATTATGATACTTTTCAATTTGTGAGACGATACATACTCATACTTCCATCCTTGGAGCTGAGAGCGGCGGGTTGCATTATCTAGTAATTCTGTTTTTGCGAAATGCATGGGTTGGTTATTCCCTGCCTTTGGTGAAGTAGAAGAAAATTGAAGTAAAATTTGACAAAGTTATGGAGGTGACAACTCTTTTACATGGATCGGAATTCTGGTTACAAGAAAAAAGACGTAGGTATTGCAAAAACTGCCGCGATGCGTCACTAAATACGATAACCAAAGATAATCAACGCAACGTTAGTATATAAACAAGACGCTATGTGCCACGGACCAAACAAGAATGGCTTCTCTCGTACCTCCGCAGCATCGGGGTATCAAGAGGATCGAAGGACATCCTCTCAGTCGAAGCAATCACCAGCGGCTGCACCAAAGTCTCTTCCAAATCCTCGTCCTTATCCGCTCTTCCAAATGGATATGTTCCAATAACGAATATGGCTGCCAGCGCAAGTCCTCCCAAAAGTACCCTCCAGGCTAACTTCATTCTTAGCACGGAATTAACACCTGAATTTAAATCGTAAGATAAGAGAGTGAAGTTACTTGATGGTTGCTAAAATGAAGCTTTAGGTAGAAATCTTCATTACTGGTTGTCATCGAGAATATGTTCAAGTACATGTGAATCTGCAGACAAAATTTGCGTTAAGAATATGTTCTCTGGTACAGGTTTTGAATCCTTGGAGGAGGGGAGATGTTGAGTTGAGATTAGATGCTAGGTTAAGGTTGTTAAATAAACTCAGAGATAGCACCATATGTATGAATTAATGTATATTACGCGACATCAGAATGACTAAACATGGGAAAATCAAGCAGAAAGAGCGATTTTCATGTTCATTTTCAATCCTGAAGAAATACCAGCTCGTGTATTCAAGGAGGTTGCGGAAAATGTAGTACCTTTTCTTAAAGTAATATTTAATAACTCAATGAGTGAAGGTAAAGACCCGACTGATAGGAAAATTGCGAACGTCACTCCAATATTTAAAAGCTGCGTTAAGGAGAATCCAACGAATTATCGGCCTATCTCTCTAACATCATTGAGCGGAAAAATAATGGGGCATATAATTGCTTGTTCTTCAATGGGCTTTCTCGAAAAGTCAAATTTCATAGTTAGTAATCAACACGGTTTTCATAAGACTCGATCTTGTGAGTCTCAACTGGCATTATTAGTACACGATATCCTAAAATCTGCCGAAAATAAGATTAGATTAGGAAGGCGTTCGATAAGGTCCCTCATTATAAATTATTGTACAAATTAAAAGTTGCAGGAATCAATGCAGAGGTAATAAATCGGACAAAGGACTTTCTCTCCGATAGAGAGCAACGCGTAGTGCTGGACGGTATTAGTTCTAACGTGGTGACCTCGGGCGTCCCGCAGGGTAGTGTAATCGGACCGTTACTATTTTTAGTATACACTAACGACTTTAGCAATCTTATTGATAGTAAAGTTAGGATATTTGCGGACGATACGGTAATTTACAGGGAAATAGAGAGTAAAGTGGATAGGCTAACCCTGTCGAATGATTTAGATAACATTATGAAATGGTGCGATGATTGGCAATTAGAGCTAAATGTAGACAAATGTTCAGTAGTTAACATCTTCGAAAGGAAATCTATTATTAAAGATTATCCGTACAGTCTCCGTGGGATAAACTTATTAATAGTAGAGTCAGTAAAATATATTGGAGTAACTCTCACGAATAACTTAAAATGGAGTACTCACATCCATAATGTATGCGGAAAAGCACTTAAAAAAAACTCGGCTTCGTAAAGAGAATTGTCGGTCGGAGCGACGACAAAGTTCGCGAGCGATGTTATCTTGCGTTAGTCAGACCTCATCTTGAGTATGCGTGTAGTGTATGGGACCCTGCCGATAAGTGTTGTATTAAAGAATTAGAAAAGGTGCAGCGAAAGGCGATACGTTTAGTGAAGAATTGCTACGAAAAATCAGTGAACGACACTCAGATGCTCCAGGACTCAAAATGGGAATCTTTGGAAGTTAGAAGATTTCAACAAAGGATCAATTTACTGGATAAATTCAGAGAAAGCACGTTCAGAGATGATGTAGCAGATATAAAGCGTTCACCATGCCTACATAGGCCGTTCCGATAATGCGAGAAAGATCAGAGAAATAGATGCCAGAAGAACTCATTTTTTAGATTCAAGAACTCATTTTTTCCGTGAACGATACGCGAACATAATCGATTAAGGAAATAGAGTCACGGGACATGCACCCCCTGCCACACGCCGAAAGGCGACTTGCAGGGTACTCACATAGACATAGACAAGTATGAATTTTGATTTCATTCAGACCCATGGGTATTATGAAATGTATTTTCATCTGCCTATCTTGAACTAGAGTTGATCAGACGTAAAAGCAATTATTATTCTCTTATAATTATTAAATTCTGGCGATATTTGACGGAACCTATCCATGATTAGTTCAAAGAAAGCACAGTCTGTCTCCGTCCACAGAAAATACATTTCAAAACACACGACCGGTTTCGAGGGTTCATCAGGCAACATTCATCAGGGGAGAGATGCATAGCAGAATAAAATTCATTCACATAAACAAAGAATACGACTTTATTGTTTTTCCAAATACTTATATTTTCTGTGGGCGGAGTCAGATTGTGAAATGAAAGCGAAGAAACACTTCTATTTAACACTTTTAATGTTGAAGGTAAGACGTGCAAAATGCTAATTGTGAGAACGTACAGCGTGACACAGAGTGAGACAATACTTTCAGGGGCATGATAATTCTGAGATTAAAGCTTTGAATATCGATATTTCATTCAGCGAAAGTTCTTCTTACCTCGATTTTAGAAGGCGACACCCGTTTTGTCAGCAGTCCCAATCCACGAGAAAGTTGCATTAGACGCGCGTGAGTGGGGTCTTTGGAACTGCCTTATATCCTCCTTGTTGACCGAAAAAATACGGTTTAAGAGAATCTCTCCCCTTTGGGTTTGCTAAAGGCGTTCTTCATTTGCTTATCTTTACTACGCCGCGTGCGGCAATTGAGAACAACTGGAAGGCGCATTAGTTTTGAAATTAGTAAGAAGGAAATGTCCTCTCAGGTGAAACCCAGATTTTCTGCGCCTTTTTCGATCACGAAATAAAGTATTCTAAAACACTAATCTATAGATATTATATACATTACTAGGTTAAACAAGGAATAGTCAAGCTTTGTCAGAGGGAACCTCGCACAAAACTGCCCAAACACATGTCCGTGCGGTCTCTATAGACTGCAGCCCAAAGAGGAGTGGAGCTTCAACCCCTACCCCATCAGCTACCAAAAGCTTTCGAGAAACAGTAAGGCAAGGAGAGGATTGATGTAGGTTGCGATTGCTTTCTTCAGTGAACCAGGAGTCCAATAACAGAAAAATCCAATCAAAAGCAGTACGAATGACAATTTCCATAGCATTCGATAAAGAGAAACCAAAATTAATGCCATTATTTGGCATCACCCATACCTTTAGTGCTTTCACATTATTAAAGCCGTGAATAAGATAAAGGCACAAATAGACGAAAGAAGTATCGGTACATTTTCTTCTATTCTGAGTCCTAAGGCAGAAGAAAATGATTCCATTCTTCTTATGAAACAATAAATATACACATATGTGTAAATATGTTACAAGTGTGTATATTAATATACGTATAAAAACCTAATAACGTAATAGCGGTTTCCTTTTATACGCCCCGCGTCTCCAGGGCTCCCGTATTATGAGCGATATTGAAAATCACCGGAGGGAGAAGTGTCAAGATAAAAATCTGATGAAATGTGCTTATTATGAACTACATATTTTAAACGTCTGTACATAATTTTTCAGTAAGAAAGTAGCGTAAGAAATAGCATGACTTATATCGTTATAGCCTTTCCTATTCTTTATTAGATAAGAAAGACACTATTGTCGCAGAACATCAATATTGCTGAATTTAGATATAAATATTATTATTCTATCTTTCCATCAAACTCTTTTATTAGCATTCGATCTATATTGTCGGATGCTTACCACTTTTAACTGCATTTAACACCTGAAATTAAATATTGAAGCCCCAAAAGCTACAGTTCGGCTTGTATTTTATTAATTTTTAACATTTAATTCGGTTATTACACAATGCCTAAACCTGAGTTACATCTCAGAATATTAGCAGTCAAATACCACAGTACAAGAAGCAATCTTAAATTCCCTCCCAACCTTCAATATCTCACCTCCGATTCAGATTTCGTTACGCTACGTTCTAAAGGAAGTGACGTCACTATCCTGAAATCCCCACCCATCCGTCCCAAGAACAACATGCGGAAAGAATAAGTCCAATTAGTGGCGAAGAGTGCTCTCTTGCGATGGATGGAATCTAAGCAACCGTGAGAATCAACAGAAGGCATCTGAATGCCGGAAATGTTTACCAAAGATTGCTTATAAACATCCTAATTATTTCGAAATATTGAGTTTGCCTTACATAAAATATCTACATTTTGCATATAATCAAGGTTGGCCCGACGTGTATTGCCATATTTCCACATGCAGTGGTACCTCGACTTACGAAGCGCTCAACGTACGAACATTTCGAAGTAGGAACTTTTTTCGTGCTCCATTACGACCTCAAGACACAAACTTAATTTTGACATACAAACCTTGGTGCTTTTACAATCCCTGTAATATGTAGATGGTGACACCCAATAAACCTCTCCCTGGTGGAATTTTTTGCCTAACTTGACAGAATTTACAACAATTTACACGATTTGACAAAATGTACGTGCATCACCTTGATCTCCCTATATTATAGTAGGAAACTAAGAACGATAATGTGATTCCTATGAGATTTTTTTGATAAAGATGAATTTTTACGGAGATGGTTCTTAGAGAGAGGGACTACGTGAGATTTGCTACTCCATTAGGTTTATCTCGTGTTGATTTTAATATTCTACCAATGTGCGGGAATTTAGGCAGGAAAGATCCCTAAAATAATCACGCTGTCTCAGTGTTTAGAATCCGGTCGATTTTCACACATGTAACCTATGCTTCGTTTACGTTTTTCTTTGGCATTTTCAGAAGAAGAAATTCTGTAAGTGATAGAGAAATCGACCAAAGATATCGACCATAGATAAGTCCTTTCTTATGGAAACGAAACGAGGACATGTTCTCCCTCTCCAATTGCCGTCCTCTGTCCTCCATGAGTTTGATTTTTTCCGCCTTCTTGCTCCCTCTGGTCTGGCAGCACTCAAATCAAGGAAAATCATTCTAAGGAAAGCATATTACTTTTAAAATTGATGAACAGGATAGGGAAAATAATAATTAATTATGATTTTTACTTCAAATAGTTAAAGCTGCGTCTTCTGTAGATCGAGAACCTGTGGAATTAAGTTTTCATCATAATTGCACTTCTCTCATATTGCTTTCAATCCATTTGGAAGAACACAACACGCAACAAAGACCAAAGACCCAAAGTCCAAGACCAAACAATCTCGAGTGGCAACAAATGTTCGTTTGTGGGCGCTTCGTGATTTCGAGGATATTATTTCACCCAATGTTTTGTAAACTGAGCAGTGACCAGAGATGGGGCGCAAGAAAGACAATCCTTTCCTTTGTTCGCCGTCCAGATGCGATAACGATGATGACCATGCATGGGCTCTGGCCCTACAATTATTCGATGTTTATAAGAAAGCGAAGAGCCTTATCTTACATTCAGCGCGATCTGGAGACGGTATTTTGTAGAGATGAGACAATATATTGAAAAATACAACCGAATAATTATTCGATTGTTTTGGCATTTATTCGATTTTTTTCATTCGAATGAATTAATTTGTTTTGCGGGTCAGTGGTTTTACAGGGGTAACAAATTTCTTTAATTTTACCACTTTACCATGGAAAACCTAATTAAATTTGATTTTCACATTTCCGTAGAAGCAATATGTATCTTCATTTGCACAATTTGAAATATTATTAAGCCTGCTTAAGGGGAAATAAATTCTGGAGAATATATCAATGAAAATGCGATTAGAAAAAAATGCGGAAAAATAACGTAGCTCAAGACCTTTAAGATATAATTTAGATCTTATTTAAATATGAAATGAACTTACTTCTCCGAAATTTCAGGTTGACCTAAAAGTCAAATCTATCGTATCGTTACAAGATCTATATATTTTCATCATAATTTTAAAAAAATAAATTATATGGAATTTTCGAAATTCAAATTAGTTTCATTGAATCAGAAAATAGCCGGAGTTTGCTAAAACTATTTTTATGGCTAGGTTTGAGAAGTAAGATGTGATAAAATATCTTGCCGAAATTGAGATAAATGAAAAAAAAATGTCTACACATATGAAGCAGACGCCAGTTATAGTTTATCAGTCCTCTCAGATTTGATTTGGAATTGCGGAACTGAAAATATTATACATAAAATATCGAATGAAATTATTATAATATCGAATATATATAATATCGAAATAGATATAATATCGAATAAAATTATTCGGATAGAATCATTCGATTGAAATTATTCGGATAGAATTATTCGGTTTCGAAACACTTTATTCGAATTATTCGATTGAAGCGAACAGTCGAATTATTCGAATGTTTTTATTCGATTGCTCCCACCTCAAAAACGTTTCAAAAACAAAACCTAGTTCAGGCATAATATGAAATTGCTCTGGAAGTTGCAAAAAAAAGCCCCATACAATTGCAGAAACCCTCACCAAACCTTGTTTGTTAAAGTCGGTTTAACTAGTTCTTGGAGGAGCGAGTGAAATTAAAATATGTAAAATATCTTTGTCCAACAACACAATTCAGAGACGCATTTCAGACATGTCCATGGATGTGATGATGAATGATTGTCCATGAAACAAATTTTATCTGAAATAAAGGCATCTCCCGTCTTTTCCTTTCAACTTGATGAGTCCACCGATGTTAGTTCATGTTCCCAATTACTCGTTTTCGTGAGATATATTCACTTAAGGACATCAAAGAAGAGTTTCTGTTTTATAGAGAACTAAAAACTACTACGAAAGGTAAAGACGTCATGGAGATGATAAGTTCATTCTTTGAAAGTGGTAATGGCTTACAATGGAAAAATTTGTGTGGAGTGTGTACCGATGAAGCACCAGCCATGCTTGGATCGAGGTCGGGCTTTCAGACGAAAGTTAAAGAGCTTGCACCCCAAGCAAAGGGAATGCACTGCATTGTTCACCGATTTGCCCTTGCTACCAAGACTTCCAAAACCTTTGAAGTACTCTACTCTTTGGTTACAATTGTCAATTATATAAAATCTAGTGCTCTCAATACTTCTGTTCAAAGAACTATGCAACAACATGAACTCTGATCACGAAGTTCTTTTTTCTACACTGCTGTTTGCTGGTTATCAAAAGGAAATGTTGTCGGCCGAGTCTTTAAATTAAAAAACGAAATCAAACAGTTCTTAGAAATGGAAGGAAAACATGAGCTAATGAGAAACCTTAATGATGAGACCTGGATCCAAAGAGTAGCTTATTTATCTGACATCTTGGATCAGCTAAATAAGCTAAAGTTTCCATGTTTTCTATTATATATTAATCCTAAAGTTTCCATGTTTTCTTTTCGAATATTGGTGCCATTTGCTTCTACTTACCTCTGCAAAAGTAGATTTTCAACTCTTCTGCAGGTCAAGACAAAAGCCAGGAATAAGCTGGATGTTCAAGATGACATGAGATTGGCTTTGACAAAAACTCAACCAAGAATTATAACACTTGCTGAGCCTATGCTCAAGCTCAATAATCACATTAATAATTAATACTAAATAAAAATATCACCATTTTAGTTTAGTCCGAAAATATATTGTCAAACCCTTTATTTTATGTTTTATTTATCAAATATTGCGGATAAGAAAGGGGGTCGCGAACATCTTTCAAAAATCTAAAAAGGGTCGCGATTAAGGAAAGGTTGGGAACCACTGCTATACAACAATGAAGGCGAAGCCTTCTACTTTAGCGGTCTTTCGGCTAACACGAAGAAAACTGCACAGAGTTAATTGATTGCAGAGTGGCAGTTCGTGGTATGGACTTCGCTTTCTTTCCCATACGGGGAGTACGATTCCCTTTCTCAGAGGCGAGGTATAATGTTTATTATGATAACTCTTCCAGCGTATAGCACTTTTCTTACGCTGCTTTGATTTCACTCTGATAATTAATATGCCCAAGACCAAACAATCTCAAGAGGCGATGAATTTTCGTTTATAGGTCCGGGCACATCCGAATTTCGAGGATACGAGGCACAGCAGTGCGACCGGGCAAGACAAAGGATATACTGCATTCATTCATCTGTGCTTTGATCGCTCATTCTCGAGGATGCCGCTGAAGATGAAGATTTTGTAAGCTGAACAGTGACCAGCTAAATGGTGCAAGAAAGACGATCCTTTCCTGTTTGGCGTCTAGATACGATAACTTTTTTGACCATGCATAGGCTCTGGCTTAAATGATGTTTATAAGAAAGTAAGAAAGGTCGGCCAGAGGATCGTGAGAATGCCAGAGGCGCGAGCCAACATCATATTGATACCTCAAACGTAAGAAGGGGACCCTCGATTAATAAGTTCATGTCAAAAATCTTTCTACTGCTACGTTTGATCGTCAGTAGTTACGTCTCACCACTCTTTCACAAGTTCATTGTAATTTATTTATTTATAACACATCAACATACAGCACTAGGCCAATTATGGTTGAGGATCAACGATAATCAAATCAACTTAATCAAAGACTCCCTTGTGAATGAGAAGTGTAAAAGTTATCTGAACAAAATGCTTATCTATAAATGATAATCGGTAACCTATTTCGTTCGCATAGATTACAAAAAGGACAGAAAATTGATAATAAGTATTTATTAGCAATAAAAATATCACATCATATATAAGTACATGCTATACTTTCTTCTGTTTACAACTTTATTTTCTCACTAAAATATAACACAAATTATAGTTGAAATTGCCGTAAATTATTGTAGCGTTAGATTCTGTTAATAGGAATGAAGAACGTCGAATAATAATAATTGTCTTAGAATATCTACCGCGAAAATTTCCCTCTGGTTTCGATTTCACTCGATAAATCAAACTCTAAAATCGGGAGATTTGAACGACTGACTTTAACAAAGGGCGCAATCCATTCCAAATTCGCTTTTGTTAGGTAGTAGAAGTTTTCAGGAACTAGAGCGAATAATTAGATAATTAAATTATAGTCTTAATTAATTTTAAACTATAGTCTCAATTACTTTTAAATTAGTTTTAATTTACACCATAAATGGCAAATTAAACACACAATCTAAGTCAAAACTACACTAAGGTAAAAAGGACGTGATTGAATAGGGGAATGAAATATTCTTGACACGAAAATACGAATCTTCATGATAAAATTTAAGTAAAAACAATGTCCAGTAGAACGAGTCAAACATCAGAATGATTGTAATATGAAACTGAAGGATCGCACACGTATCGATGGTTATTTAATGTTTTTATTGCTGTTGTACTGGTATTTTAGTACTGCAAATGAAACAGAGAAGGACAGTAATATTGTAAATACATTGTTATCTTACGTTTAGTATCACATAAAATGCGTAGAATTACAGCTTGAACGAAATCTGGTACCAATTTAGATACGCATCTTCAGATATACACAAGCTCTTCATTACTTTCGAATTAAAGCACGAACCATTATTCGATTCCTTACGTTGCAAATAATTTGCTGCGTAGTTTATAACAAGTTGAGAAATTAATTAATACTTGGGCTTTTAAAGTGAAAACACAAGTTTTGGAAACAAAGTTTGTGGTGGGTTGGGAATTTACCCTTCACGTGAAGGTTTAATGTAAGCTCAGTCTCCCGCTCAAGCCCCTCATCGTTAAAACTTAATTTACATTGAAAATAATCCATATGCAATAAATATTTAAATTATTTCCTCCTTCCTGCTACTTATTTTGACTAATTTCAAGCGAAGCTTCAACACGTGTTAGTTGGTTATTGTCTAATGAAAATCCTTCCTTAAAAAATTCTCTATCACAATCCTTTCGGGAGTAAGTCCTATAAAAATAACAGCAAATCTCGGCACCGCACCGCTCTCCTCATTTCGCAAAATATAAAAAAAACCAACCGACGCTGAGGAAGAACCACGAAATTCTGCAGAATACGACATGTTTTAACAGTTCTCCTTTCAGCACCACTGGGTGCATTCTTTTTTCCTAAAAGCACCGATATCATTGGAAAGAATGCGCCCGCCATTTTGTTCTCCCGATGAAAATATCCTCCGGCAAATTGCAGCGACAATCCCCCTACATTATCCCCCATCCTCCTCTTATCGACGAAGTGGAGTGCTCCTAGCGCCTCTTCCGGCAGAGGAAGGCCCTCCCCTCGCTCCCGGGGGTGGCTTCGGCTTGTTGATGGTGTCCTTGCAACGCGGGATGTGCCTTTGGGCTGCCGTCTCATTGAACTTGCGGCCGCAGTGGGGGCAAGGGGTCAGGTGCGACGTGTCCATGGGGGGCGGAGGCGGCAGGTCCGACAGCTTGCCCCCGGCGGCCAAATGAGCTTGTGCGGCTTTGGCGTCTCTTATAGAGCGAATGAAGTCCTCATGTTGACGTCTCCAGTCCACTTTGGGCGCTGCTGGAGCCTGAAATGGACGAGGATATGAATTAGTCCATGAGTGCAAAAACCACGGCTAATTTACTTTTAAAAAAGTGTCGTCATGATTATAGGTCCCTTCATATCTCCCCTCCCAACGCATTTAGAAAAAATCACCCTCGATTATTTTTCTAAATCATGTAAAGAGTGTGTAGTAAAATTTTCAACTGAGCAGCATAATATTTGAGGAAGGATATCGATTTTTAATTCGGACGCTTATCAATGATTAGTAATCACAATCGTGATTGTGGTTTACGTCAATTCAGATTAAGCAGGAGATCGATGTTGACTCTTAATGTACATCATTTAAAGGAAAAATGTTGCTCTTTCGAACGATGTATAACATGTCCCATTATAACGGCAGATGATAAAAGATGAACGCATCAAAATCCAGGTCTTTAATATTTTCAGTAGTATTTGGGACAACTTCTGTTTTCGCTAACACCATATTCGCAGTGTGTCCGTACTAAATTAGCAGATGAAGATATTTTGCTATTGTGAACATATGTACAACTTACGTCCCTAATTGGTTTTAAAAGGCAAATGGCTATCATTAAGACGATGTTTCCGTTTGATTTTATTACTAAATATTTTACTTGTGTTTTTTTAGCATTATATTCTAAGACTAGCGGAGTAATTTTAACAATCTTCATCAAAATTTGATCGCGTCTAAATCCGCCAGCGTTAATTCATTCATATTGCTATCAAAATTAATAATTACGATAGGAGGCTTAGCCAAGGGGTAGTTTGGGGGTTCAATTTTCCACGAGAACAGAGATAATAATAAACGAAAGCATGCGAGAGGTTGGCCTCTCACAATTATGCCATACAAACACCTCTGGAGATTCACATGCTCTCTGGAGGTACACATGCTATTAAAAGTATACACGCTATGAAAGTTTCTATTTTTGTTGGATTTTGGGCGGAAGTATTCCTGCCCCTTGATTGCAGGCAATGCAGTGTTTGCTCAATAACTCTAATTCCCCCACATGGACAAATCCTGGCCCCCAAGTATGATGATAATTTATCTGTAGAGTGAACAGAGAGCGAAAAAAAGCACAGAGAAATAAATATCAGCGACTGAGTAAATGCGCAATTTGTTTGTCAACAAAAATTTATATTATTTATTCTACGGATAGGAAATAGGGAGAAGTATGAAAAATTTTAACCGTTTGAGAAATAAAAAGATATTTTTATAAAAATAAAGCTTGGTTTAAATCGAACCTCTCAGGCGAAACTAGTTTGGAATTACAATAACGATTCCAATTAAAAGAGTGCGATAAAAAAGAATGTTTTCAGTCTTAGCCTCTGATAATGTATTTATATCCGTATTAACGGAAAATAACTCTGAAACACACAGAGAGATTTGTTGAACAGCGCCTCTTTTGAATGTAATCCTTACAACTCTCGCAGAAAGATCATTTCCTCGGGTTCATGGTGTTTTCCATTTTAAGAATGAACTGGAATTACCTTCGGTGCCTTTTTGATGTTTTTGAGGTAAGCCTCAGCCTCGGTTCCTTTGACCCTCATCTTTGTCGGGTCGAACACCTTCCTCTTCTTTTTCGATGTCTTTACGCAAATTTCCTCGTGTTTCGGCAAACGATCTTGAGCGAAATGTCGACCGCAATTGCGACAAGTGGGCAAATCGGACGGCGGTGCAGCCGCTGATCCAGCCGGTGGTCCTTTCTGAAAACAGAGTCGAAATTCACCATCAGTAATAATTATAAAGGTATTTCCACCATTATTGATTTTAAGTTGCAATGAAAATGGAGAAAAGTATTACGAAACGTAGATTTATCGATTTTAGCATTAATTAATTCCGTAGGTCAGGAGGATTTTATCTACTCTACAAATAATCGCCTATAGATAATCTGCAAGTATATTTCAAAGCTGATTACGTAGTAAAAATCAATCCGTGCTTATGACGAACCTCTATAATGAGTCGCCATTCTTCGAATATCTTACCGCCCGGGTGCACACATCATTTGCAACCCCTAGAAATTAAATACCATAACCTGATTCCTTACCTTTCCTGATTAGCAAGTAAAAATTATTTTGAAAGAGTAAGAAAAGCCAGTGTTTTATGATTTAGTTTCCCAACTTTCACTGGTCACCTAACACCAGTAACAATTAATCATCCATATTCCGTAGCGTGGTGTAGTAAATTGTCATTCTGAGTTAAGTTAATAGTTCGCATAACTTTCGAGTATCATTATCACCGCAATGCACATAACTTAAAATGATATGAATGAAATCTATTTTTCGCAACTAAATGTGAACGTTTCTAATAAAAATCGTGTTGTAACATAAATAATCACATATTAAGGGAATGGAGGCAAATAAGGTATACAAAATAACATTTAAGTTAAAAAATGTACATTGCAAAGATCTTATAACAGCGAATTCTTGAAAAATATCATCAAAAACAGGTCCATCGCAAATGTCCTCTGTGCCGATGAGAGCCAATTTTTTTACCTGTCTTAGCTCGTTGATGAATGGAAATGGTTCTTGATGGGATGAACGGGATGTAATGTGCGGCAGAGAGACTGAGATGACAGACAGTCTTCGAGCATAACATAAAACCATAATTGGGCAGAAAATTGATTGAACAAACAAGAAAATCAGGACATTGGCATCGATCCAGAAGGTAGCTGTTATGAAGATGTTTTAACAAGAAGGTTGATGAATTGAACATTCCAGGGTACACATGTGGATGTAGAGAATTCAAGACGTCCAGGTGAAACAAATTATTGAGGCGAACAGTAGCTAAGGGAGAACCTTCAGGTTATAAGAAAGGGAGACCTCAGTGAATTGATGAAAAAATTTCAATTGACAAAGAAAAAGATGACAGTAAACGAACGGTTTCCGCAGACTCCAGTAATGAAAATTCTTAAATCATGTTAGCGGGCTAACCACTGGTAAAACTGATGCAATTAGAACTGCGGGTGTACTTTCAAGACTATAGAGAAAAAAAAATCAATACGACGGTTTATCTCCAATAAAGAAAATCCATTTTGGAATTATTTGTAGCACACGGAATGTTTTATAGTCTTTGAATTTCGACAAGTATATCTGGTTAGATAAAAAAGTAAAATTGTAAGGCAAATTTTAAAAGGTCCTATTCCTTTATTTTTATGGCTTGTATCAATATGAGCGAATATTCACCTTAAATGAAGAGCAAAAGATGCGAAAAACGCGTATGCGTGAAAAGAGGTCTGTTTTTATGAATGAAAAAATTCCTCTCTTGTCTTTCGGTACAGTAGAGAGAAAAAAATCTGATTTTCAATTACTTTTGTTTCGGACTGGTTCATGGCTGGCGGAATGTGAAATCTACTTAAGTGTGAGTTACAATGTGGAATGACATTCATTTTAGTCACTCCATGTTGAATACTATGACAAGTATTATTTAGGGTCATTATGCCACGTGGTTCGTGGACTTATTCCACTGATAAATACAGGCTGTAAAAGGAAAGCAAGGGGAAATCTCCTTAATCCTCATCTTGTCTAGTAAGCTTCATTCCTCTCTCTTTGCTGATGCTAGAGAGGATGAGGTTCCAATCAGCTTTCGGGCTGAATACCTCACAGTCATAGAATGAGACTAATGATAAGACATTCTTCAAATCGGATCAAAATATTGCTCAAATGTTAATACGGAAGAAGTTAGAGAACGGAAAACGACTGTAAGCAATGGTTTCTAATTAGCAATCTCTAAGAACGAACATCTGCAAATGGATGATTTAGCTTTAAAATTACCTCACTTCTCGTATTGGAAAATCACCTCATTCAACTCCAAAGTATTCTGTGAGTAACTAATATGTGAAGGGTTTAATTAGGTTTGGGATGATGACTTGGCTAACCGAAGAACAAATAAAAAGAGAGAAAGAGTACGAATGGAAGGCAAAATGGAGATGCAAATAAAACGAACACCAATTGTATTTCTCTTGAAATGGCAGTGCAAAGCGGAGAGAGGCGTCGTAAAGGAAAAGGGAATAGAGAAGAGGAAAGGAAAGCGAGAAACGGAACGAAGATGGCGTGACAAGATGTAATTTCCGGTCACCTCTTAGCCGGATTCATAACGGATGTAGCTTCTACCCCTGCCAATCGGTGGAGAGAATTAACTCTAATTCGAACTACGCGTGCAAGGCCCAGATATACGCTCTACACGATTTATTATGAGAGAAAAACAAAAAGGGATGAGCGTAACCATTAATGACAGATCGGAAGATTCCTACTTTGCGCTTTGCGATAACGCCGTGTTTCTACTACAGTATTAAAGCGATGAAAGGAATACTAAGTTTTTTATTCATGTAGGAAACGTTCCACTAAGCCAAAAGAAGTAATGCTAAGGAAGTTTAAGGAAGAGGATACTATAAGTAAGACTCTAAAGTTTTCAGTTGCATTGCGATTAAAGTCTAAAGGGAAAGGAAGGCCGATTCGGATGGATGGGCAGATCGTATCAACAGGAGGAGAGAAAAAAACACTCATAAACTCATACTATTGATTTGTGTGAACAGATTTTCTCTTTTGACACATCCAAGGGCGGATTTAAGCTGAGGCTCTGGGCAAAGATCAAATCCGTACTATGAGTTATTAGAGCAAACATTCGAATTTTTCAAAAATTACACAAAATTCATGCCATGAAAATCCCAGTCACTTCACTATGTTAATAATAAACAAAATATTGAATTATGAGTAGAATTTGTATAAATTAAAATGAATGATGGCTATTATTATATAGTGACATAAATTACTTATTATATTATAAAACCATATCATGACTTTACGTATATATAATTCTTTCCTGAAGCGAAAACGCAAGAACCCGNATTTATTGTATTATTATTGAATAGAGATATAGTTTACTTATAAATTCGATAAGTGACAGTGAAGTGACTAAATTTATAGTGCAAGATTATTTTACTTCTTTCCTGAAGCGAAAACGCAAGAACCCGTGAACACGTCGTACCTCCAAATAATTTGAAACCATTAGTAGAATATTACTGAGGGTTCATTAGCACAGTATTATTGAGGCCCCCATAATGAATAAGGCCCTCAGCTAGCGCCTATTGTGCCTAATTATAAGTCCGCCCTGGGCATATACATACGTTCCTTCATCCATCCCTTCTAATTCTCATATAACTTACGTCAAGGGGCGGATTTATAGTAAGGCGCAATAGGCGCTAGCTGAGGGCCTCATCCATTATGGGGGGGCCTCAAAAAGACTGTGCTTATGAACTCTCAGTATTGTATTATAATTTTCTTGTTTTACGCTTCAATGAAGAGTTTTATATTTGTAGAGTAAGTCTACATGATATATTAAAGAATATAACTGTTTATGTCACTGTATAATGTAAAAAGGAATATCCAACATTCATGGTAATTTCTAGAAATACTATACATTGTAATTAAAAATTTGCTCATCTACTCTTGCCGTCGCGAAGCAACTTCGATTTCTAAGGGATGTATATTTGTGTATTTTGTGAAAAAATACGTATTTTTACTCAGAATTTCTAGTGGGGGCCTCGATGTGATCCTTGCGCCTAGGGTCCGTGTTAGTTCGTAAATCGTAATTCGTAATTAAGACGTAAGCAGGGGCTTAAGTCTACTACAAAAACGTTCACAACAGCCACTTATGGTAAAAGTCGACCATAAAACACATTTCCTTGAGGCAAACAAACCCGAGTTTCCTTTAATGTATCGGATGTCATTCTCAACTTTTTTGGAAGATCAACTCTCTACACAAACGCAATACCTTGCCCAATGAATAGAGATCATTACGAAAGCAGTAGGAAATTAAGTTCCCCCTCCTCAAGAGGAAGTATTTCGTACGTGACATTAGCAATGCCTAAACATGGACTCCGTAATAGACGACACATCATTAGACTGAAAGAAACAATGACGTATTCCTCTTACATGTTTGGGCGGCGACTTCCTCTTTTAGCGCACGAGAATCCTTGTGACCGCCCTCATATTCTTTACCCGTAGAGAAGGTAATCCAGAATCGCCTTCACGTACTTTCAAAACCTATATTTGCGACTAATAATGCTATAATATTAGACTGGCACTTAAAAAGAAGAAGGATATAGACTGGAAATGTGTAGTGGAGGAGATGTTAGATAGATGTGGCAAACCGAATGCGGATTACCTGAAAGTTGCTCATTGCATGATTATAAGTGAAGCGCCGAATTTAGTGAAAATTAAAAATAAGTTTCCTAAACAATTTACACCGAGAAACATTACACAATCTACCACTAAATTCTAGAGAGCGTTCCAAGATTTATTAATGCATATTATTGAAGTTTTTATGGCTTATGTTAAATAAAAATGAAATATTTGACCCTTGAATTATGAAACGTCGTTCAACCGTGCGTTAGACAGAAATTTTGTCAGGTATTTGGATTATAGTATATAGTATGTACAGGTTCCTGCCTTACCTTCAAAAATTAGTGACGTTTCCTATGTATTACTTGTTTCAAGTACCCCTTCCCGAAAAATTCAATGAACAAATACACAAGCATCCATGTCATATGTATGTTGGTTGCCATTGCAGAACGAGTAAACTCTGCGAACTAAACATTTATTTATTTCTATAATCTAAATATTGAATACTAAATATTATAATCTGCCACACAACATTTCCATGAAATAACACCGAATGATAATAGTAGAAAATGCTAGCAAATCGCTCGATCATACAAAATACGATATCATATGAGATTTCGTAACCATTTTGATATTCGGGGAGGATATATACAAATATATACTCATCAAACTAATATGTTTAATCGGAAATTCATTGAATTATCAATAATTTTAATTTAAATCAACTTATCATAGTTTTTATTTAATTTACTTTGATATATTGGAAGTGTGTCGATTTTTACATCAAATTCTAGAGCTGATTCTCTTGGGATATTTAATCGAAAATTAATTTTACTGGTTGAAATCTATTTTTATAACCTTATATAATTTCTCCTAATACGATATTAGGTTTTTCAACGTAACTACGGAAATGTATGTATGTACCTTCATAGCTGAGGACGTCTTAGCAGGATGCGATGGTGATGATATCGATGCAGTGGACGATTTTGGTGAAGTCCGTGGTTTTGCGGCCACACCTGACGCAGTTAGCTGCAGGAACAGAACAGAAAGTTAGAATTTACTCATATTTCTAGTGGAAGACTGAGTCCTCGAATATACTTAAGACAGTTAAATGAAAACGACGATATCAACACAAAGGTAGCAGGAGTCTGTAATGTCTAAGATTCTGTTGTGCAGAATATTTCCTTTGCTAAGTAATGCTTTTGAAGAAATCAATCAAATCAGATAAATTTCAATCACATAACCCAATGATAGAATAGAATTATAAAAAACAAAGAAGAATACAAAGTAAGAGCACTCAAGTAATATAAGACGACTGGAAGATTTTAATTACCTCAAACAGCATGAGGGTGAAGTACTTGTTGATTTTTTTTATTTCAATAATACGCAGAAGCTTTTAACTAAATATTAATGGAAGTAAACCAATTCGTTCACCNACATCTGCAAATGGATGATTTAGCTTTAAAATTACCTCACTTCTCGTATTGGAAAATCACCTCATTCAACTCCAAAGTATTCTGTGAGTAACTAATATGTGAATGGTTTAATTAGGTTTGGGATGATGACTTGGCTAACCGAAGAACAAATAAAAAGAGAGAAAGAGTACGAATGGAACGCAAAATGGAGATGCAAATAAAACGAACACCAATTGTATTTCTCTTGAAATGGCAGTGTAAAGCGGAGAGAGGCGTCGTAAAGGAAAAGGGAATAGAGAAGAGGAAAGGAAAGCGAGAAACGGAACGAAGATGGCGTGACAAGATGTAATTTCCGGTCACCTCTTAGCCGGATTCATAACGGATGTAGCTTCTACCCCTGCCAATCGGTGGAGAGAATTAACTCTAATTCGAACTACGCGTGCAAGGCCCAGATATACGCTCTACACGATTTATTATGAGAGAAAAACAAAAAGGGATGAGCGTAACCATTAATGACAGATCGGAAGATTCCTACTTTGCGCTTTGCGATAACGCCGTGTTTCTACTACAGTATTAAAAAGACGAAAGGAATATTAAGTTTTTATTTAATAGGCGCTAGCTGAGGGCCTCATCCATTATGGGGGGGCCTCAAAAAGACTGTGCTTATGAACTCTCAGTATTGTATTATAATTTTCTTGTTTTACGCTTCAATGAAGAGTTTTATATTTGTAGAGTAAGTCTACATGATATATTAAAGAATATAACTGTTTATGTCACTGTATAATGTAAAAAGGAATATCCAACATTCATGGTAATTTCTAGAAATACTATACATTGTAATTAAAAATTTGCTCATCTACTCTTGCCGTCGCGAAGCAACATCGATTTCTAAGGGATGAATTTTGTGTATTTTGTGAAAAAATACGTATTTTTACTCAGAATTTCTAGTGGGGGCCTCAATGTGATCCTTGCGCCTAGGGTCCCTGTTAGTTCGTAAATCGTAATTCGTAATTTGTAGTAGACGTAAGCCCCTGCTTACAAAACGTTCACAACAACCACTTATGGTAAAAGTCGACCATAAAACACATTTCCTTGAGGCAAACAAACCCGAGTTTCCTTTAATATAATTGGGCAGAAAATTGATTGAACAAACAAGAAAATCAGGACATTGGCATCGATCCAGAAGGTAGCTGTTATGAAGATGTTTTAACAAGAAGGTTGATGAATTGAACATTCCAGGGTACACATGTGGATGTAGAGAATTCAAGACGTCCAGGTGAAACAAATTATTGAGGCGAACAGTAGCTAAGGGAGAACCTTCAGGTTANAAAGAATATAACTGTTTATGTCACTGTATAATGTAAAAAGGAATATCCAACATTCATGGTAATTTCTAGAAATACTATACATTGTAATTAAAAATTTGCTCATCTACTCTTGCCGTCGCGAAGCAACATCGATTTCTAAGGGATGAATTTTGTGTATTTTGTGAAAAAATACGTATTTTTACTCAGAATTTCTAGTGGGGGCCTCAATGTGATCCTTGCGCCTAGGGTCCCTGTTAGTTCGTAAATCGTAATTCGTAATTTGTAGTAGACGTAAGCCCCTGCTTACAAAACGTTCACAACAACCACTTATGGTAAAAGTCGACCATAAAACACATTTCCTTGAGGCAAACAAACCCGAGTTTCCTTTAATGTATCGGATGTCATTCTCAACTTTTTTGGAAGATCAACTCTCTACACAAACGCAATACCTTGCCCAATGAATAGAGATCATTACGAAAGCAGTAGGAAATTAAGTTCCCCCTCCTCAAGAGGAAGTATTTCGTACGTGACATTAGCAATGCCTAAACATGGACTCCGTAATAGACGACACATCATTAGACTGAAAGAAACAATGACGTATTCCTCTTACATGTTTGGGCGGCGACTTCCTCTTTTAGCGCACGAGAATCCTTGTGACCGCCCTCATATTCTTTACCCGTAGAGAAGGTAATCCAGAATCGCCTTCACGTACTTTCAAAACCTATATTTGCGACTAATAATGCTATAATATTAGACTGGCACTTAAAAAGAAGAAGGATATAGACTGGAAATGTGTAGTGGAGGAGATGTTAGATAGATGTGGCAAACCGAATGCGGATTACCTGAAAGTTGCTCATTGCATGATTATAAGTGACGCGCCGAATTTAGTGAAAATTAAAAATAAATTTCCTAAACAATTTACACCGAGAAACATTACACAATCTACCACTAAATTCTAGAGATCGTTCCAAGACTTATTAATGCATATTATTGCAGTTTTTATGGCTTATGTTAAATAAAAATGAAATATTTGACCCTTGAATTACGAAACGTCGTTCAACCGTGCGTTAGACAGAAATTTTGTCAGGTATTTGGATTATAGTATATAGTATGTACAGGTTCCTGCCTTACCTTCAAAAATTAGTGACGTTTCCTATGTATTACTTGTTTTAAGTACCCCTTCCCGAAAAATTCAATGAACAAATACACAAGCATCCATGTCATATGTATGTTGGTTGCCATTGCAGAACGAGTAAACTCTGCGAACTAAACATTTATTTATTTCTATAATCTAAATATTGAATACTAAATATTATAATCTGCCACACAACATTTCCATGAAATAACACCGAATGATAATAGTAGAAAATGCTAGCAAATCGCTCGATCATACAAAATACGATATCATATGAGATTTCGTAACCATTTTGATATTCGGGGAGGATATATACAAATATATACTCATCAAACTAATATGTTTAATCGGAAATTCATTGAATTATCAATAATTTTAATTTAAATCAACTTATCATAGTTTTTATTTAATTTACTTTGATATATTGGAAGTGTGTCGATTTTTACATCAAATTCTAGAGCTGATTCTCTTGGGATATTTAATCGAAAATTAATTTTACTGGTTGAAATCTATTTTTATAACCTTATATAATTTCTCCTAATACGATATTAGGTTTTTCAACGTAACTACGGAAATGTATGTATGTACCTTCATAGCTGAGGACGTCTTAGCAGGATGCGATGGTGATGATATCGATGCAGTGGACGATTTTGGTGAAGTCCGTGGTTTTGCGGCCACACCTGACGCAGTTAGCTGCAGGAACAGAACAGAAAGTTAGAATTTACTCATATTTCTAGTGGAAGACTGAGTCCTCGAATATACTTAAGACAGTTAAATGAAAACGACGATATCAACACAAAGGTAGCAGGAGTCTGTAATGTCTAAGATTCTGTTGTGCAGAATATTTCCTTTGCTAAGTAATGCTTTTGAAGAAATCAATCAAATCAGATAAATTTCAATCACACAACCCAATGATAGAATAGAATTATAAAAAACAAAGAAGAATACAAAGTAAGAGCACTCAAGTAATATAAGACGACTGAAAGATTTTAATTACCTCAAACAGCATGAGGGTGAAGTACTTGTTGATTTTTTTATTTCAATAATACGCAGAAGCTTTTAACTAAATATTAATGGAAGTAAACCAACTCGTTCACCTGTGACATTCCACGACAATAATTTGAAGACTATCGATACGCAAAATGGATGAAAGAAAACAGAAAATCAATTTATAAATCACAAATATATAGAGATTGTATTATTTACTATTTATTGTATTATTATTGAATAGAAATGTAGTTTACTTATAAATTCGATAAGTGACAGTGAAGTGAGTAAATTTATAGTGCAAGATTATTTTACTTTCCTTCCTACCAAAATAAATAAACTAATTTTGTTTACATAATCACCTTAGAAACAAAAGGATGACATTAGCCATTGCATGTCGGATAACTTTGGCTTGCTTTCCACTTATATATCGCAACGGAGATGTAGTCGTCGAAAGAAAAAGAATTCAGTGAATGTAATTCTCCTTAAAACTACAAAGAATACACGAGAGTGTATATATCAAGAATTAAAAAGGCAAGTAAACTTCACATCGGAATTAACCATACATTTAAACCCTGTAAGCTTTAAACCAGTGGCTCGTGGCATGGGGAGGAAAGCCAGCTGTAAGATTTTATAAGAAATACCAAAGACCAATAAAGAGGTAGAATATGAACCAAATATGTAAATTAAAGAAACTCTCCTAAGTTTATACCGGAAAGTCCCGGCACTATCATACCGTAAAAGAGTTTTCAGGTTTGTAATGGTTTTGCGGTGCTGTTTTGGTATAAAGGGGATACTTCGAAAGAGAAATGGAACTTTAAATCTTCGCTTCATCAAAAGTGAGCGTGATTTGGAGGACTTAACTTCAAAACGAAAACGTGATCACCAGTCCAATGATGGACAACATTTTTGCTATCGTACAGTTGCTTGATTAAAACTGCACTTGAATCTCAATTATTTACACTATTTTCTGGTCAGTGAGTAATTTTTCTTCGGAAAAAATCTTCAACAAAAAGTTTTTCTTCCAAAAACCATTTAACAAGCTACAGAACTTAGATATTCTCTCCAAGGATAACCTTTATGGAAATACAATAACAAAATCACTAGCTCCCTTAAACTCAAGACTGAAAGAAAGACATGCTCTGTAAACCAGTGTTTATAAGGTGATGGTGGATTGAAACCTATCGACACTGTAGGAGAGAAAATCTGATTACCGAGGAAAGCTTTTCGAAAAATTCATCGGTCCAGAATTTTTAGGCGAAGTAAAGGATATTGTCATTCCAGTGAACAGCGAGCGCGATCTTCGAGAGGCGACGACCAAGCGTTACAAGGAAATAATCGCTAAAACAGATAGTTACTTCTGATCATTCTTTCCGAATAGCATCAGAGAATCTAATAGGGTAGATTAAGTAAGCTGTTAATACATCCCCTGCCATACGCCACTGGCGGCTTACAGGGTACAAATGTAAATCTACAATCTAAAAAGCCGTAACTTCAAGGAGATCCACGCTTAAAATGTGAAGAAATTATTGCAATTTAAGGGTCACGCAAAATATGAACGTTTTACTAGCACCGAAAAAAAAACCGGTTCGAACCGGTTTGCCGGTTGCTGTCGGAACGAAAATAATTATGGTTCGGAGTCATGGTTCGTAGCTGTCGTAACTGGAAAGCCTTCACATCAGGGTATTTTGATATCTCGGAAAGTGGGAGACCACGGTTCGAGTCTCGGGTACGTCAAACTTTCTTAAAAATCAATCAAGTGTGCAAAGCGTCACTCATTGCCTTCCCAATGACGACTGAATGATAAGTGTTGCATACAGAGGACCACGTTTGACGGACGTAAGAGCCCCTCCAGTAGATAATTGGTTCGATTCCATTTCCTCACCTTGGCAGGAGAGGCGACCTTCTTCTCTTCGTTCACTTTCGGCTTGGGCGTCGCCTCTTTCCTCTGCATCACCGGTTTCCTCTCCTCCTCGGCCGTCCTCGTCTTGGGCGTCGGCTGCCTCGTGGGCGTCGGCGGCCCTCCGTTGCGAGTAGGCGCCGCAGACGTCCGCGTCGCACCTGGACTCACTTTCGCCTTCTCTTTATCGCGCAGCATTTGTTTCCGGAAGGAGTCCTGTTAGGCGAACAATGAAAACATTATTGACTACAGAGACTGACGTTCGATGCACCTGCTGCAAACACTTGGCGGAATTCTTTTAGACACTAATGATAACAGTGTGTTCTAAGATCCAAGGCATTCCTAGAGAGCCGTGCATATTAGCGATAAAATAATTAACAAACAGACTAGGTACACACAAGCTGAAGATAAATAACAATGCAGTTTGCATGAAATATCAAGCTCACAAATGAAATATTTAACACTTTTATTTATTTTTAAGTTACACATTGAGACAAGAAAATCATGGCGAAAGATATTTTTAATGTTTACAGCGCATTATCATAAGCCGGAGACAAGAAGAAAGAGAATAAACATCAAAAATATCTGATCATAAAAAAATGAAAAGCAATGAAAAATAGTATGTCAAATCTATATTTTAGCGATACCGAAATTTGTTCTGGGACCATGGTTAAAAGGAATAATTATCGAATGTGAATGGCTATCGATTGCTTCTTTTCTTTACCTCTTACAAGAGGGATTACAATATTTAGCCTAACTCATTCTATCACAGTAAATGAATGAGGAAAAAGTAAATGAAAGATACATTCACCTTTATTTTTCTGTACTCTTAAGACTAACGCAAATCATTCCATTCACTAAGTAAGGAAGAGGGAAAATTTTCAATTGCCAACACATATTTTATAGCGTAAATGTATACAATAAGAAGGTAAACAAGCGGAAAACGTATAAAGTTGAAACATGCACAAATGGCCATGCGGTGAATTCGAGGAAGACTGAGAAAGTTTCCCAGAAACTTTGAATGTTCCACGCGATTCTAGGAACGGTGAACATTGGATTGCATATCAACGATAAATTGTTCTGATTAATTCAGAAGTTCGGATCCTGAGATATCAAGCGCACTGCTTATACAATATGCCGTTCTGCGCAATTTCAAGAGAATGCAAGGATGTGGAGGCTAATTGTACGGACGAATTCCCTGAAAAAGGCCAAACATCTATCCCTAACCGTATACTATTTGTCTTCAAACTGCTGACAAATTTCCACAAAATGGGACTAATTTTTCTAAAAGAAAGGAGAACAGAATTAATTACCTCACTCAATCCCACTGCAACAGTCATTTAAAGACGGCGTATAATTTCGACACATAAGAGTCATCTTCAGTAAACATTGACACTAATCGCTTACTTTAATTACATTTACATTTAAATAAATTTGGTTTGATTTTCCTTTAAAAAAGTTGGTTTCCGTGTTTTAATTTGGTCGTGGAGTTTCATAATGCTACCGCTTCCTCAGTTAATCTTGGTTGTACCTAACTAACCCCATCCACATGTATTTCTTGTTTTGATTCCCTGTATTGTATTCATATTATTGTATGTATTGTAATTGTATTCTTCTATTTTTATTTGTGTATGGGATTTTATTTTAAAAGGATTAGTATACATTTCGCAAAATATTAAGAAATGTCTGGTAAAGTATTTTTCTGTTTGTAAACTAATTTAAAAGGGAAATGCCGTAATTTAATTTTATTATTATTATTTTGCTCTTAGA
Organism: Ladona fulva; assembly: GCA_000376725.2. Classification (NCBI taxonomy): domain Eukaryota; kingdom Metazoa; phylum Arthropoda; class Insecta; order Odonata; family Libellulidae; genus Ladona; species Ladona fulva. The sequence continues at coordinate 144,693 of KZ308835.1, forward strand.
GCCACCTAGATGTTTCAAGACACTAAGCTACTACAACTGACACCCTTTATAGCGTCAATAAAACCCTAAAACAAGGATGAAAACTTGTAGTATTTTGTAGCAGTTCAGCGCAGTTATCTTCAATTCCTGAAAAAAATCCGCGCATTTTATAAATTTTGTTTTCCAATTTAGTTTACCACGTCAAGTGGAAATAAATCGAGAAAGATTGTATTTAGTATTTAAATACAATCGCGATTAAATTCGTATAGTACCAAATGTTATGAAGTTGAACGAAATGAATTTATGTAATACGACACTCAAAGATGGCCTGTAGAGTTCATATGCCGTTGAAAGGTACGCACGCCTTCCTATGAAAATATGTTCAATATACTACAACGCCTATGTACAGCTAATTTTCGTAACTCTAAATAAATATATTATCTACGGTCTTCCGCATCAAAGAAATTTTTTTCGTCAACATTTTATGCAGATTAAACTCTACAAAAAATACATTCAATGACTAGTTATGACGATTTTGAAATCCCGAGTGATTTTGCGAAAAGAATGGAAATCGTGAGGGCATTCAGACGCCTCAAGTTTCTCCGTGAATTTAAAGAGCATGCAATCGAAGTGTAGCCGACTCTCGTTGCGTGTAATTTGCCAGATTAAACAATCGACTGAGCCGCACACGCGACTACTCAGCGATTGAAAATACATGACTGTTAAAAGGTTTTAAAAAGAGCCTCAATTCCCTTGGAATTTGAATGTTAATTCTCCACTTGAGGATTACAGCGAAAGGCCCCTGAATATGCTTACGCAGTACAGGAAAACGATGGCAAAATCTATATCTGCTTCGTTACTGTCAAAAATATATTTCATTTTTGCTCCGTTTTTGGTCACTATAGCAATGATTAAGGTTTACTATTTCTGTGATATTATCTAAAATTCGAAATACTATGATTACCAAGCAACCATTCATAGCAAATATGGACTACATGCATACAGGCGTGTGATACATATCACTCCTGCTATTCCATTACGGATTATATTAACACATTCTTTGTATCGTTAATGCACAATATATACTCCTTGATACTTTTTCATCAACAATATTTCTTTCGTGCAATTTGCGTAAAGTTACACTTTTGATATTTATATTTACAATTACATACATATTATAAATACTATATTTATAGATACATACCACTTGATATAAATATACAATTGTACATCTAATTTTACTGATAATAACAATATAGTCTAAAACTTTTCTAAGAAAATATATCTATATAATTGAATGTGAACTTGGAAGAGCTTGCATTTGTCGATACCCACGAATTGAAAAGACCGATTCCTCGCGTTTGAGAAACAAATATTTGCACACTATGACGCGACGTAGCACTTCGTGATATAGTGCAGGATCTTCTAAGCGCCGCTACGTGCTTATATCGGAGTGAGAACGTGGCTTAAATCGTGACTAAATGATCATCGAAAGATTCCAAATATGAAGCCTTCCTGAACAATCTGAGCGGAGATAATACGGAGAAACAAACTGAGCTGAAATTATTAGCTCTACATAAAAGTCTACACTTCTAATAAACTGCAGATTTGAAAGATTTTGGAGTAAAAAGAATAGTAATCAGCAAAACTTTTCTAAACTTAAATAGGACATACACGTGCGTGTTAGGCGTAAAACTGTTACTATTATACTCAAGCCCTCTATCTGACATTTAAAAATTAGTTTTTTACAAAAATATTGCATTTTTTTACGAAAACATATTCTGAAGATATTTATCTTAACTTGATTTAGATATTTGATTAAATTCTCCCATTCTGCTAAATATAACCGATGCAGATCCCACTCCTGCCTTCATTTCCTATCGTCCCATTCGTCTTAAGTTGTCATCTATCTCATCAGTTTTACTCCTGATTCTGCATTTCCCAAATACTTGTCTTTCTTTCCTATTAGCCGAGTCATAAACTTAATTTTCTTCCCTAAAATTGTCTCTGAACTTCTCTCAAAACAATTTATCTAAAATCTATCTTAAATAAAAGAGCGATTCATGGTAATATATTTACGAGTATTAACTATACATGAATTGATAAAGCATCTTCTTTACTTTACTATTTTCCCATTGAAATGTTATAACATGAAGGAATATTTGTAAATTTTAAAGTACTCATTCATAGAGAGAAAATTTTCAATTACCAACACAGATTTTATAGCGTAAATGTATACAATAAGAAGGTAAACAAGCGGAAAACGTATAAAGTTGAAACATGCACAAATGGCCATGCGGTGAATTCGAGGAAGACTGAGAAAGTTTCCCAGAAACTTTGAATNAATATATTCTCGCAAGAAATCGATTTCTAATAATTTTCCCAACCGAGGATGGTTTTATGAGCGTAGAAGAAGAAATTATCGTTGTGTTTAACATCGCTTACTCTGAGCTAACAGCTTAGCTCAAACCGCTCTTAAAAGCTGTTTTATTACTCAATAAAAGCGTGCCTTGAAGTAAGCGGTGGTTAACACCGATGATAATTCCTCTACGTCTATTCTTATAAATTCCTCCTCGGCAGGAAGAATGACAGGGAAGCGATTTCTTGCGAAAATGCATTCAGATTTTAAACCGGCACATATTTAAGGAAAGAAATTACAAAAATGCATTAAAAATCGAAAAATTTATTTCAATATTCGCCAACATACGCCTAATAGTTTCATGAAATCTCATGACTAACATTTTCCTCGCTTTCAAAGAGGTGCAACAATTATCGCAATTTATTTCCAAGCAAGACTGTCAATGTTAGGGAAATTGAAAACGAGCAACAAGACAATTACATACGAATCACATCAAATGATTGAGAATATCGTCAATAATTTACACAAGATTTTTTGTCAGTCGTTCCCTCATCGATTCTTACACTCATCTCACATTCTCAGTCTTAGATATCGTCGGGTCAGTCAAGCACAAATCTTTGATCAAATTTCTTACCATTAATGACTTTTTCAACGTACAAACTCAGTTTCTAATACAGTTCTGAGTTTTATGACGCACTATACTAAAGAAGATTGAACAAAATTAGGTGCTTTCGTCCTCAATTGCCTCTTATTTACTGACACGACATTACAAACATCCAAGCACGACCCAAACAAGGGTTTTGAGGAAATGACACTAAAACATTGAAAGTGAAAGTGCAGGATGGAAGAATGCCAGAAAGACGACAGCGATGGAGGTTAATACCAAGATTTTGAATGAGAATAAGCACGTATCAGAATATAAGTGAGATGAAATTGGAGAGGAAAATAACTGGCGCTTGAAACTAAAGTAATACAATAAACTGGTGGTGATAGGTACGCATATTACTTTAAAGCTTTGCATGACACCCTTTATCGCTGGAATCATTTTCAATTATTCGAATTGAAAGGTATTTCAAATTAGCCTGCCTTCGCATAAAACATTCAAATTATAGACTTTTCTATGGGAGTTTTCAAGGTTAAAACCCCTTCAAGAGGGATAAATCCTTTAAGAAAAATATCACAATGTAGTTTCCCAATCTCGGAAAGAACAATTACCTTGCCACATAACTGTACACATCTCCTCGTTTTCTATCCAGTGAAATTTTTCCAAGGGATTTTTTTAACATCTCTTTTAATATGTAGCGTGCATGATTATAATATTTCCTGTAAGGTAGGCACATTTTCGTTCTCTCGACTCGAAACCCCCCATAGATAAATCCTGGCTACGCCTCTGCTTAGATCTCAAACTCCCGTTCATGGAAAATCGAAGACACACGAAGATAAGGAAGTAAATTTCGTGTCAATTATGCATCCCACCGAAAATCTGAATATTTACTTTGACGTCGCCCCGTCTTCGTTGCCTATAGACAAGGTCATTCACAAATCAGAGCATATGGAAGACCTAAGATCGGAATTTTGTAATTGAAGGTATAAGAGCGAATTATCATCCAATATCGAAGGACCCTCGTGAAAAATCGAACGATTAACATTTAATGTTACGAAACGGTGCCTCCTCTTTGCTCAACAACTTCATAATCATAGCTCAATTAAAATTTCTTCCCACATCCATCGCTACCCGCAGTTGCCACGGGGACTCATCAGCAGACCCGCTTCTTTTCTCCAATCACAGACCCATCTGCTCCCTTTCAGCACCCAATCCCACTTGGATTTTACAAGAGATCCGTGGGTTTGCCGTGGGATTGGACGCCCTTCAGTGTTCACCTTAGGCAGGTCGCCTTCTCCTGTGAGTCATTCGCGGGGAATACTCCCACGTGCCGACCCCATTCGACTCCCGATTAAACAAAGAAGGAACGACGCTGCACAAATATTTCCAAAGAACGACAACTCCAGCAATTACCCACTGGAATTGATTCGTAACAAAATCATCTTAACTGTGGGGTTCCGTTACGCATGGTTTGGTGTGAGGTTACCTTTTCTATGTTCCACGATGGAATAATAATAAGGCGGAATAGACGCTTGCTGAGAACCTCACCTATATGGATTATGACTGTGCTAATGAACAGCAGTTACGTAATTGTTCTTGTTTTTCGCTTCAAGATTTATATATTGATTGATATATTTGTTGAGTAAGTCTACATAATATGTTTATAGAATATATTATATTTCTTATGTGTTTATATAATATGAAAAATCATTCCTTGTATCCATACAAAAACTATGCATTGTAATTCAATTCAATGCAATGCAACGTTATTCGATTTCTTCCTACAATAGTGGTACGAAAGAGGTTTGTGTGGGATATTCGAGTATTTTATGGAAAAATTCGAATTTATACTCTCATAATTCCAAGCTTGAATCTGATCTTTTCGCCTACGGCCTCTGATAGCTTAAATCCGACGATCTATATAATCTAAAGCCTCGTTTACACCTAACGATCTATCGTACGATTTTTCTTATCAGATAGATTGGATGTCCAGGAAGGCTCAACCACTGTCCACACCTTCCAATTGTCCATCAAATCTTTCCGATCAGAAAAATAGTACGAGAAATCGTTAGGTGTGAATCGGACTTAAGGGACTGCAGTCTTCCCGACTTCAACAAGAGATTCCCAATTTTGATGATTGTTTGAGACCTTTAATTTCTCTTTCGAATTCCCCATAGCGGGCGGAATTAATAATTAAGGTCTAAATAAATTTCAAAGAGCAACCAATGTTCATACAGAGCCATATCAGCAACTACTTCGTTAACGAATTAAAGCCACTGGAAACTTTTGGCCTTGCTCTCTATGACCAGGTAATAGAAGAGAGGCTAATCATATAGAGAGGCTAATCAGAAGGTAGGCCAATCATATACAGTACCAGACTATGCAAATAAAAAATGTGGAAAAGGATAAATTTGATAAAAATCTAAGGGCCAGGGAAAACAGAAGACAATCTGTGTTTTGAGAAAAAACAAGAGCTTTGCGTGAAGGGCAATTATGAAAAAAATCGCTATTAAAAAGTATGTCTTTTCGATCATAAATGGAGGAGTTCAGCAAGTTTACATTACGAAAATTTCATCATGTTTTCGAGAGTAAACAGTGAATTACCAAGGATCCACGGGATAAAGCAAAAGATGGAAATAGCAGAAAAATGTGCAGAACAGAACAAATTTTGATAAGATAGGATTTCTTGAAGAAAGAGAACAAATTAGTGTTAAATATGGAAGTGGGACTGGAAAAAGTAATTGAGAATGCTGGAAAATCTGGAAGAAGGTGGAAGAAGAAAGGAATTCGATGGGTAATGTCACAAGGGGCAAGATTAAGAAATGAAAACTAAGCGAATATGAAGTCTTTGGGAGAAAATGGATAAACAAGGAATAGTAACTGTGCGCGGGAAGAGGCAAAGACGGTTCAAGGGAAAGTATAGAAGGATGTTGAAAGCTGACGAACCATAAAGAAGATACAAAGAAGTGAAAAAGTACTTATACGTAACATTCCTGATAGCGGATTTCAGTCGGGCGCGTTCGGGCATATGTATCGTAAATTTCATACGCAGTGGTATGTACTTTAATCAACGACGGTAACCCGTTTCAAGATCGTCGTCGTTAACCTGAACCGTCGTTATCCTACTAGGCTCGATTTTCCAGAACCATAACACATATTGGTGTAGTTCTTCCTCCGTCCTCCTAAACATGATTGAGGATTTCAATTTAGTCACACATTTTCACCATTCAAGGCATTCTTGTCCAAGGATATGTTACGTCTTGCAATACGCGTTTCACCTGTTAGAGGGCCTTGGGGTAATTGGTGAATAAAAGACGTTCGGTGAGTCACTTGCCAAGTGGAGACATTTGGCCCGAATAAGGCGTCCGGAAGATAGTGAGGGATGTAATTACCGTGGCTTGAGTGCGTCGATGATGCTAATAAATTGCGCATCCGCATTGTGCTGCACAATAGACATCGGCTGAGTCATCCATAGAGACTCTGCAGATGACGTAAGCTGCAAATTATGATTATGACAATTGTTTTTCAGATTTTGCGGAATTTCGTAGAAGTAACTCTGCCTCAACCATTTTCATAAATTTGACTCTACAGCATTTGTCGTCACGAAGGATTAAATTGGGATAATACGAACGAATTAGATGTTTTAAGACACTCCGTATCCGTATGTCGACAGATGGAACTCGTGTTTGGAGGCGAACGGGAAGTTATCGATTTCTAGGATTTACCATACCCGCATTTCGGAAACAAAGCTACCATTCTCAAGGGATCCACAATGATAACATCTGTCCTTATTCAATTGAATACGACTTTAGGATACACACGAATGGGATGAATCGACCAACAGGTGCAATAATTTGTTATTACCCAATAAATAAGTGATCTTTGTAGACCACCAGGAATTAAACCCGTGTCGTTTCCTGGTTTTATTCCGCAATACTCTCGATATAATTTAAAAATAATTTTACAGAGTATATAATTGTCATCTTGATATAAAATTTCAATCAGTTACTTAATGAATACTCATAAGAAATTTATTTTGATAATAATTAATTAATCACAGAATCTTTATGTAGGAGGTCTGCGAAGACATGAGAATATAACAGCTCCCGAGGTCTTAAGGTTTAGAAACACAGGACTGAATTTCCGCGCATTCACAAACAGATGACATTTATCAACTGGTTTAAGTAAACATATTTTCCAATTTAATCTTTACACTTTCACAAAATACACAACGAATTATTGATTTAGCGTGTGGTAACTCGTCGAGTACGCGGAGAAATAACATAAATAAACTTATAAACAGAAAAATAACATAAAGGGAACTCCGAGAGAGTAACCACCACGAATAGCAGCTAAAACACCAAAAATATAGCACTGGAATAGTAAATAGGTACCAATAAAATAGAAAATATAATAGTTATTATAAAAATATCGATAAAAAGTAGTTAAACTATATAAGTAGCTCGCATATATTTTTACTGGTAAAATACCGGATCAGATGTAGCACTGAATGTACAACTTTAAGGTTTTAACATGCATAAAGAGATTAATGAAGACATCAAATGTCCTTTCTTCAACGTGATCATGAGCGTTGTAAATAGGTTCAAGTAAGCCACGCCTGAATCTACATTTATTTTACAAAAAAGGGTAATCATCTGGGACAAAGCAAAGTCGAATTTATACATAAGTCGAAACCATGGTCGTTTCTTAAGAAATGGTGTGGTTTTTTTAAGTTCGACTTTTCTTTGTCCCTAATTGAAACTTTCGACAAAGTCACGGCCCAAGCAGTTGATTCTATCGAGGATAAACTTGTTGAAAAGTCAGTCAATAATCGAAACCGATGCTTCCTAAACCATAATTTCTTCGTAGGTATTAAATATTTTTAATCCTTTCATTGATAAATTGTGACGCTATATTGATTTATAAATGAGGAAACGCTTGCGTTGCGATTACGTGAAGGATAAATCATAGATATATAATTTTAGATTATATTACGTGAAGGATATATTATAGCTAAGCTATTACAATACGTTTTAATCTATATCTAAGCTAAGATAAGATGTCTCTGAAACCGAAAGAAAGTCGCTAACAATAGGAGAAAGTCACTAAATGTAGCGGAAATCGTTTAATTGGAAGCTTAATTCTCCAATTTTATTTACTCTGTTTAAATACTTATTTGGGAGAGAGTATATGAGGAAAATTGGGGCTATCACGGGGAACAAATTTTGCCTTGATGGGCGTATCACTCTCGTATGAGAAAGATACGCTGATTTAGACAATTAAATTATAAATATAGTATTAAATTAATTTAATTTTAGAGCGAAAAGTGTTATAAAAATTGAATAGGAAAGGTATCTATTAGTGACAAATACTAACCGTTACAAATCTTTAAGAAAGAAACCGGTGTCCCACAGCTGCGAATTTCTATGATTTAATTCATTAAACCATCAAATTTTCCAGAATCTCTGCACAACTAACAGAGATAGATCATAGAAGCTATAATACAAGAACGTTTCTATTTCAACAATTTTCTCCTCATTTATTCCTAATGTTGGACGTAATCATTTATTAATTTGCTAATAAAACCATATCTTTGAATTTTACCATTTCAGTTCATGAATAACGGGAAAAGTTTATTATAACTCCACAAGAATCGCTTCCATAGCTAAACTGAAATTTGCTCCTGAGTAAGAAATCCACAGCAAAAGTGGCAATAAAGGTGTAATGCTCTCTGGCTCCGTTAGATGGCGCGCGGCACGCCCTCAATGGCCAAGAAGAGTATGACGCATGGGAAGAGACTCCGCAGAACAGGATGTGTCTTCCAGGAAGTCAACCAGATGCACCGCCGACGGCATTTGGGTCACAAGTGGGGATCGCAATGTGATGATGCCTTGGGAGACATTTTTCATTCTCCAGAGAACAAAGATTCTCCTCGAAAAAGATCAGATGAAGCAGCACCGTTTCTCCCATTTACATGCTGCTCGTTTGCAAGATGGATTGTTATTACTACAGGCGTAGTCACAAATTATCTCTGAAGGGGAGGTCCTGAGTCATGGAGTAAAATATTGCCTACATTCCTAGGGCAGGAAAACTTCACCCCTTAACGTAACAAAGATGGAATCAGATTTATTTCACTTATATTATCTGCGAGCCGCCAGTTGCGTGTGTAACAGTAAATATTTAAACAATTAAAGTTACTTCTCATAACCTCGATATTTTCAAGACCATTTCGACTATGGATGGGGGTTAACACCCTAAAACTCACCCCTCTGTCTACTGTTATCACAGCAACATGTAGGAAACTTTTCCAAATTTTATCTCGAAGCAAGAGAAAACAGTCATATATATCCGTTAAACGTTGGACAAGGATTCCTGCACTATTTCTGCTTGGGAAGTTTCCAATTTTAAATGAAAAAAGTCTCAAAAGAAGCAGCGTAGGTCAAAAATCAATAAAACCGAGAATCATCTCATGCAATAATACAAGGCAAGAAATATTACATCTATAGTATATCTATTCTACTTTAAGGCCACAACTATATTCTTCATTACGATTTATTCTAAATAAAAATAACTATTATATTTTTAAGAGTTGTTTAGCTGATCTTCTTAATTTTGCCTTTCCTTTCAATTTTCTTGATCATGTCTGATATTTTTATCCGCTCTTCAATGTTTACTTTTCTGTAATTGTTTCCCTAATACTTTCATCTCTATAAAGTTCAAAAATTCTAAGGCTAATTAACTGTCTGTTTTGTAACGAGCGCAATCTCCGAGAGGCATCGACGAAGCTTTATCAGGGAGTAATCACTAAAACAGATAGTTATTCCTGGTCGTTCTTTCCGTATAGCATCAGAATCAATAATTGACTGAATTTCGACGTTAAATTTTATCATAAATTTCAATTTTTGATTTTTTTATTTCTCTTTATAGCCGCTTAAGAATGTTATTAGTATGTTTTAACGCTCCTGACAAACTATTCAAAATTTTTATTGCTGTATTTGCTTCATTCTTTTCGTTTTTATTTCTTAATCTTCATTATTCCATAAAGGTTTAACCGTGAATTTTCTTTTCCTCGCTCTCTTCTAGCACATCGTTTTCTTCAAATAAAAAATCAGTTCATTATTTTGTCAATCAAACATTACGTCATTCATTTATCCCCGAAGTTCGAAACACTAAAGTTGTTATTTGTTTTGGTCATTCCAAACTGTCGTTGTTATCAGTATCGCCGTTTTCTTGCAGCCAATTTTATTTCCGTTTCTTTGGTTCGCCGAAACTCACACGGTCAGAAAATGGTTATTCAATGCTTAGTTTAGTTTTATTTGAAGGGATCCTTAGAATCCGTTATTTATTAATAAATAATTTTAGTGTGATTTTAATTGTAAGATTTGCAAGGATATGTCTAGGTAACATCATCAATTGCCAACGCAAATGCCCTGTGAGCCGCCTTGGACATATGAGGTGAAGAATTTCGATTTGGAGGAAAGAAGATGCTAATGCGATTTCACAGTTTCAAGATTTTAATTTGAAGTCCAGACAGGAGTGAAATGTAAATCACGGAACCTGAGAGACACGCGACGATCCGTCCGATACCGTCACGAATCGTGACATAAATACAAGAAGACGTACTTACGATGCTTTAGAGCTAAATCATCCATTTGCAGTTGTTCTTGGAGATTACTAATTAGATACCATTACTTACTGTCGTTTTTCGATCTCTGACTTCTTTCAAATTAACATTTGCGCAATCTTTTGATCCAATTCGAAGAATCTCTTATCATCAATCTCTGAATGTATCATCATCAATGTCTGTGAAGTATTCAGCAAGGCAGGTTGGAACCTCATCCCCTCCAACATTAGTAAAGAAAAAGGAATGAGGTTTATTATGCAAGATGAGGAGTGAGGTAGTTTGCGCTTGCTTTCCTCACTGAGACCTAATCCAATAAGCAGAATAAGCCCGCGTTAGAGAAGCGCAATTACCCTAAGAGTAACACTTCTCGTAGCATTTAAAAAGAGAGACAATCATGCCATTGTTCAGCATCACTCATACCTCAGTAGTTTTTTTTTATCTTTACAGCCATGAGCAAAACTGGGATTATAGTAAATTAAAGATTCATTTTTCCTCTACCAAATCTTCCTGTACCAAATGACAAATATTCCATTCATCGCGATATGGCAGAAAAACAGATCAAAATTAATTAAACTCATTTCTCTACTCCTTGACCTGCATATTAATATTTACTGAAAACAAACTTTTTACTTAATAATCTATTGCATTTATGTCAAAATCCTGGCTACAGAGCCGCATGCGACCACTCTTGGCTATTTCATTTTTTAATTGCAACATATTACGGAAGAGAATTTTTACTGTATATTTTAGATCTAGAGAAGGCTTAGTAAAATAAGAATAAATATTTGTCTATCAACTACAATGGTAGTTTACTGTACTGAGCTTTTTATTCTTATATGGCCACTTATGTTGCTATGCATATGAACCAGAGCCTCCATACCTTCAGCCTTTTCGCCTGTTTAATCATAGCGAATTATTCAATATGTTATTACTACCTCTTCATTCATATAACTAGCTACCAATAGGAATATTTCCACGCGCAAATGCTATTAACTGCATTTTAAAAAACAGTAATTAACTATTAGTTCCATTTTACACTCATTCATTTAATTCATACATACATATGTTGTGCATACATATCGTTAATTTGTAATTATATGCAGAGCTACGAGTCACTACAAAAGCTTTCCGTATAAACGATGTTCTACATAATTCAGGAGGTCCCCGCAGCGTACATGCAGAAGTTTCCACATCAATTTGACTTTCAGATATATTCAAACATTCAAAACAGCGAACGGCATAAAGGCAACATTGATTCTTGGTTTCTTTGCACCAAATTCCCCTCGTTTCTGCCTTTTGCGCGATTTGGGAATGACGATTTTTTTCTCTCGATATAAGTTTCCACCTCAGTAATTTATATATTTGTTTCTCGCAATCAGGAGATATTTCTCGTGCTAAAAATATTCTAGCTAAACCGTCACATGAGGAAATTGACTCATTTTATTCCTACCGTACGATATTATAAACAACGAGAAAGAAGAATCATAAGAAATTTTAGTCAACGCCTGGTTCACAAGAATCTTAGCCAAAGACGTTTTCAAGAAAAATTAAAAGGTAATATTTCATAATAGGACACAGGAATATACACGCGAATATATCTCAAGCATATCTGAAATTTTGCATTATAAAAATAGTCGCTAAATGGTCACATTTACTCGTATTCAAAATTAAGTAGAACATATTATTCCACGACGCCGAGAGAAGTTGTCAATTTCTTCATTCACATTGGGATTCCTCCACACTGAAGGACTTTCAATGAACCATGTTAGAGCATCTGCCCATAGTGAGTTACATCAAAAGCTACTGAAGTGCAACGAGTAAATTCTGTACAAACGATCGGAGTATTTCAACGGCAAGTACCGCTTTCAGAATGAATAATTTCGCCACAAATTTTCCTTTTGAAGATGTAATGTTCAGACAACGTCAGTAAAGACCTTTTGTTACCTTTTTGCAGAAGTTGATCAATCTATTTGATCAAGTTGATCAAAATTTAGTTCACATTCAAAAGTAGTGCGAAAAATGGCAACTAGGTTTTCATGTAAGTAAATACTCTGTTGTTAATTTCTTCGAAAGGAAATAATTGCACCAAAACTACCCGTATAAAATTAGTGGGATGAATTTAAATGTAGTTGAATCACTTGAATATCTAGGAATCACTCTTGGAAATAAATTAAACTGGAGCTCACATAGCCGAAAAATCTATAGTAAAGCGACTAAAAGGTTCGATTTTATAAAGCGCATTGTTGGTAGATGCGATGAAAAGTTATAGAACGATGGTATATGTAGTGAGTATATGTAATCCAGCGAATGAAACGTAAAGGTAGAATAAGAATTACTCAGTACTTTAAAGTGGATCATAATTTTACGATTCCATTTTTAAATTCAATATATTACAAAGCAACAGGAAATTGTACAAAAACAATTTTCAATCTGTAAATTCAAACAAGAAAGACGAGAGAATTCTGATGCGCCGAAAATTATCACTGATTATTTTGATTCATCTATCGTTGTTTTTTTCTGAACCACCATTCCGTGAGTAGAAGGGGGTTGAATAACAAGAGAGAGACTTACACAAATTTATTTTGTGACTTAACTTGTAATTTTTTATTCTTGAAGTACAAAATACTTTGAACGTCTATGTATTCATAGCGATGTATGAACTCTAACGGATATCCTGAAATTTGGTATGCAAAGTCAGCGGAACGCGTGAAAGTCAAAGCAGCGCATCTCTTAAATTCAAATCAAGCTGCCAAGCACCAAGCACCAACTTGATACGCATAACGTTTGCTGTAGAGTTACTGTTTAAGAAACTGTATGCAAAGAGAGTAGGCGAGCGCACACTGTCATGCAAAAGACTGCGAGGCTAAACTTGAACTTTTTACCTAAGGAAAGTCGCATGGAGATAAAAAATTCTCAGTTGGATGAGATTTCCAAGGAAAATAAATAGTACGAGTAAGGCGTCACAGAAATGTGCCACACACTGATTCATCTCTGCGAGACCTTGGCTGATAGATTCTCGGATTTACACTCCTTTCCTATATATAACCAAGAAAAAACAAAGCTTTTTAGCATTTATACGTAGAAATATACATAAACCTCTCCAGTGGGAATTGATTATATAAGGAGTAAGAGAGGATAAAACAGAACAGAGCAACTAGTAACAGGTAATAAATGGATTAATGAATTGAATGACAGATAAAAACGGTGCACACCGTTCCACATGGAATAAATTGAAGGAGACGTAACCAGTATCTAGGTTGGTTTGGATTTACGGAAATTAGGAGAATTCAAATTATTCCGAAGAGAGATTAACAGAGACAAAAATCTTGCTGGATGAGATTCTAAAGAGATATTCAATTAAAGAATAAAAGACTATACGAAAAGATCCATAAAGAAATGAACGAGATTTGCGTTACAATAAGTGGAAGGCTGAAAAAAATTCGAAAAAGTTGTTCAAAGAACAGAGATGTATGTAACCCCAAGAATTAAAAGCGACTCTGTGAATGGATTTGAAGAGAAACATAAATGCAAGGACAGTAAAGTATGAGGGAATATTGAGTATAAACGATACGAATGACATCCTTACTCCTTAGCGTGAATAACGAATGTAACTACAACTATAATATACTCAAAGGTGCGGTTTTAATGATCGAAAACGCTATCGGTGAACTAAGAGACATCAAATTTTGTCCACCGAATTGGATTTTCATTTACATAAACCGACTAGTCGAATTGTTGCGACGAATTCCTAAACTTTCCTTCAAATGTAACGCTTAAATAAAAACTCAAAGGCGTTAAGATCGTAATATTCTTGGCATCGAAGCCACGTCCATGCACGTGGGAAGAGAGAAAGAGGGAAAGCGAAGAAGGCGAGGTCAAATTCGAGGGCGACTGTCCGTGGGCGACCACAACAGACTGAGGACGTAAATTCCTCCGAGAGACGCTTTAATTCTGGGAAAGATGGAGAAAAAACAATAAACTCCGGCAGACTGGCGCGCTATCAATTTCTGTTGGGCCGTAAAAACGACTTCCAGTGGCCCGATAATGAAGTGCTCTCGATTCCAACAGAGCCACTTTAGTCTGAATTTAAATATAAAAGTTTGCACGTTCGTGACCTGAGTTCTGAATGCTCACGGAGACGATAAACTTTTTCTCAGAAGTATTAGACGAATTATGTAAATTTCACTGTTCTTCGATTGACCATAAAGACCATAAGTAAAGATAATAGCCTTCCATTTCACCAATTACATTGGTAAAAATAAATGTACTTTACCCCTTTCCAAAAGAAGTACGCTTTCATAAAAATAAATAGTTATTTGTCATTTCGTATTTTTTCATCATTGTGCATTTCTGTGTAAGCAAGCAGAAATTTCCGATTCTATCTCACGATAGGAAAGACAGTGGGTATTTGATCTAAATATTCCAGCATCTTATTTCCTTTTCTTCTCGCTTATTTTCCGGTGCCATCACAAGCATCCACTTATTGGACTTATTGTATTATTGGATTATTATCCAATAATACAATAAGTGGAGTATTTGGCATAAATTGGACAATCCAACAATTTTTAAAGTGGAAATCCGAAACAAATTCTCAAAAATATCAAATCGTAGATTTTGATTTACATTTATAACACAGAACATTCATTTACGAACTAAGGTTCTCAGAAAAACGTAAATTCTAAGAAAAATCAGCAGCCTGATCCTTTTTAGGATTGACTAAATTACTAAATAAAAACAATATTAAATCCGAAATAGAATAAGTTGATAAAATAAACCATAATAAATACCATCATGCATAAATTGCATAACTTATCACACTTATTCCATTTATACTATTTACAATTACACAAATTTTGCTTGAAGAGGAACCTAATGGTAAAAGGGACTCTAAGTGTTGGCTATTTACAGTTGGCCACCTTACTTGCTAAATGAGTATATACGAATATACTAGTTTTAAATCTCATATCATTTTCTGTATTCTTTGTAAAAAATTTTGACAAGAGTTAAACGGAAGATAAAGAAGTTAAAGAAGAAGAAGGGACTCTTTAGTCACAATTTCGCCCTATAAAGACGTTTCCATTGTACTGTATTGTACTTAAGGGAAAGATTAGATGCACATACTAGGCGGCTGATCATCTGCGGTAATACACCAAAGAAAAATCTCTGGCTTCTTAACACTTACTACAATGCATGTATCAGAGCAGCAAGATGTAAAAATAGGCTCGTGCCGCTTAGAGAGATACTGAAATACCACCGCATACAGCGCTTCCCTGAATTCATTTTTAAAATATCACATAAGTTTGCAAAAAAATCTTACCACCATCAACAACCCGCTTCTCCAACACATCTGGCACTACACTGCCACATTCAAAAGACGCAAACTAAAGAAAATTAGAGAATCAAAGATGGTGTTAAGCTTACTTCAACATGCTAACAAGAACAAACAATTTTGTACATAATTAGCTTAGGATTTCACTAAAATAAATTTTGATAGACTAATGTCTTTCCTGCTTAGATTAGGTTGGTCTTAGTTTAGGTTAGATTATCTGCTATTCAACGTGTCACCTTGCAAATGTTTTTGTGGAGCATCTTCATGTACAAAGCCTTATGGGGGTTGAGCTACCTACCAGAGTAAATCACTCATAAAATCTTCCAAGGAAGATCATGAGATACATCATCAGGGTCTCACAAAACCCTCTACTAGACGGCTGAGGATGGATGAATCTATTGTTATTAATATCTACTGTGGTGAGAAGGTATTAATCCGCGACAAGAATTTTCTATTTTTTTAGATTTTGAAGAACTATACGTTTTCCTTCCCTAAGTCTCGCGACACTTATCGATGAAACAATACGAATCTCATTTGCCTCGAATATCTGCAAAACAAAAGAGAGAGGACGTTGAACTTGTTCCACTCTGAAGGATGAGCAGCAGACCATTCAGAGGATAATAACATAACATTCGCGTGTGAAGACTCATTCACTTAGCAAATTGCTCGAATCCTTCGCTCGCTCGGTTTTGATGCGACTGCCAATTTCAATTTTAAGCAGACAGCTCCTTCAATGATAAGTAAACTGCTATAATTATATATCTTGGAACAAATCTCTTTAAAAACATGGTTGCAGTAGTAAAAAGTAAATAAGGGATAACCAATCAATTAGAAGAAGAGAATTTCAATGTTGAATGAGAATCTAACGAACGAAACACTTCTTTATGAAGAGAATTATTCCGATAAATTATAAAATAACTTTATTAAAGACAGCCATAAATTTGCTACCTTGTTTGCATTACATTAATCAAAACATTCTACTCTAATGATGGCTGAGCAATTTTTATTAAAAGTGACTTACTTTAATTTATTTTTCAATCCAGGTTTATTATTTTACCAATAGACGTGTTTTGGCTCACGTCCTAAGCTCTAAATCAATCCTTGTTCGGCAATCGACATATTAAAAATCAATTACATCATCATTACATGAGATAATACAAACTGACTCAATATTACCATAGCAATCGTCTCCGATGTTTTGTTAGATTTCGGTTTATCATTTATAATCATAACTATTTCATCGCTTATGAAATCTATCTTAAAAACCTATAGTAAGTAACNCTCCATGAATTCACACATTGATCCGCTAAGCTATAGTATTCCTTGAAATTATAATGAAAATTTCGGGGAATCGCGATCATTTTTTAATTAGGCCGGAAATAAAAAACAATATCGATTGTGTGGGCCTCAACTTGGTGGTGTTCCATGGCTACAGAAGCAGGCTGACAAAAATAATTTATTTACTCAAAAACACCACGAAAATACAAGTTATACGACCCGAGTTTGATGCATGGCATCATCTTCAGGTGCAAAAATAGAAAAAAATTTATTCGATGGATTTTTCTATGTTTGTACCTGAAGACGATGTCATGCATCGAAGCCCGGGTCATATGACTTGTATTTTTGTTGCGTTTTTGTATAAATAAATTATTTTCTGTCAGCTTGCTTCTCTCGGAAATTAAAACTTCGAAATTTTATAATACTTTCGAGGAAATAGTACGAATTTACAATTTTCTGCCGGATAAAATCATCTTGTTGATCTACTTTTAATTTAATATGAATTACTCAAGCAGTAGGGCAAATGCTTCAATTTTGCGAGTGATACCGTAGCCTTGAAAGAAGTATCGAATAAGCAGATTGGCATACTTCCGTCGAAATAGAAATTATGTGTAATAGGGGCAATTGTATTTGTAAATGCATCTAATATTTTTTAATGCATGCGTGAACATCAAACACTTTGTACATTCCATGTCCAAAGAGAAAGGCAATCTAAATGAACGTGATTTCAAATACATTTTTTAATTCCACATTCAAGGAAAAAGGAAGTCTGGATGAACGTGATATGATATCCAGTAGCTTTTATATTGACAATAGCTACATTCGGAACAATTTTTATGATCTTTCATTTCCGATAGTTTCAGCTTCAATTTAACTAACGAGTTATTATCCGGAATTCCATGACGATAGGCAAATAAAAACAGGAAACATATTTCTCCAGGAAACTAAACCCTGCTTACGTATAAAGAAAGAAGAAAATCTTCGCAGAATACGATTATTTATGTTTGGTGCGATATTTTTGCATAGTTTTTCTTTGTATTAAACTAGTATCTAGTTTCCTAGAGTAAAATATTTTTATTTTCCTACATCTACAGCTTCATTTTTCAGATTTCTTTGCATAACTTGTGGTCTTGTGTTGATTCCATATCAGAAAACATTTTTAATGTGAACATTATATTCTCCTCACTCATTATGTTAAAGTACTGACGTTTCATTCAATGGATGAAGGAAAATGCTTTCGCCGATACTTCATAACGTGAAAAACGAGTGTATTGAATAAATTAGAAAGTCCCTTCACCTCAGATATGATTATAAGAAGTTAAGTGGGTAGCTAATATACAGGTGGCCACAGTTGAATTTAAAGCTGCCAGTTCGTATACAAAGCCTTCGTCAACCGAAGACAGCGTGGGAGCCCAATTTAATTTTGCAGGATCATAGTCATTCGTATTGCTGAACGGATTATTTCTCGAAAATAGGATTCTTTAAATAGTTCGCTATTCAGTATTCAATCTCAAGCGATAATTTATGAATGAAAAGTGACCTTAAACGATTTATTAGCGTGAACAATAAGCAATTTACTAATCATCAGTAATTTTTATCACATAGCTTCCATATATACGAACTGTAATGAGAGAATAAGAAATGAACTTCCATATGTACGTTCGAGAACTGAATTTATCCCTTAAAGGTTCGAAAATCCTTCTTTATTGAACGTCATCGCCAATAATTATATAATTGCTGATAATTATCATTATAAATGAAAAGCAATGCAGAAACAATAGAGAGGCATCTCTGTAAATCGTTGAAAATGGAAAGAAAATAAAGGTAAAGGAAGCGACTTCTATAGATTATTTTAATTAAAAATAATGTGCATTTTTGAGGAATCACATTACATTCAAGGAGAAAATTAATATTTGTCGATAGTTCATTATAAATCTTCACCATGTACTATCGTTCATTTTAGTCTCAAATGAATGATAACTTAAGTAGAAATCTTCCATGTTATCCGGGAAAATAAAAGCTGTGATCAAACCGACCAGTCTCGAGCAAAACTTTTTCTGCAAAGTTCATCCACACTAAGTTAATTTCTGAAGTTCTTTTGGAGGTCTGCAGTCACTAAGAACGGAAATTAAATGCAAAAACGTATTGGACAAAAATGTAGGCAAGTGACGAATTCATCGAGCATTTGGGAACGAACGTGTATACATATTTTTACTCGACAAGGTTTACGAAGAAGGGAATCGCTAAATAAGGTCGAAACTAATTGCGAAGACATATCAGTGACAAGGTAGGATAAAAACGAACATCATCATCCCGTAACTTGCGGCCCGCTAAAATTCTGCACATGGTTTTGAAAACTTTACTTATTTAAGAAAGTTTGAAAGTTTTAGAATTTGAGAGGGAACTGTAGTAATAGAAATGCGTCCTTTAACGGTTCAATGGCAATGAGTGAGAGATATATGCAAAGAAAACAAATATATACTCCCCACAAATAATTTATTCTAACGACCATTGTTTCGATGTTTCATACCATCTTCAGGTGCAGTAGCTTTACGTGATAACTTTCATTTAAAGCTTCTGTACCTGACGATGGTGCGAAACACCAAAACCATGGTCGTTAGAATAAATTATTTGTGGAGAATATGTCTTTTTCTTTGTGAATTATGATGATTCTCCACCAATTATCTCTGAACTGAATTATCTCTGAACTCTGAACTGAAAATAAATCGATTTGAACACAAACAACTTTAGCTGAAGACATTTTAGAATATTTCCCTTTCATTTAATTCCAGATCGCAAAATTCTTGTTACCGAAAAAAATCTTAAGGCGTTAAATTATTTATCAGTTTGTGTTCTTATGTTCAAATAAATATTCTTTGGAAAGTTGAAATATTTAGCATATATTTTCACAAAATTCTTATCCGCGTAAAATTTTACCCGCACTTGCCGGAGTTTGTCAGAATTCCCAAAAAACCAGCAGGAAGTAAAAGATGAAATCGTAGGATATGAAAATTAGAATATGCGTAGACAGGAGGTAGACTGTACGAGGGCTAAATTGTTCTTGTGGTGTGGTGTGGTGTCATATTAGATATTTTCGCTTATTCTCGTTTAATTTCTATTGTTTCTTCTTACTAAATGTAAACTACTGCAATGTATATACGTATTTTTTGTATTGATTGTAATTTATGTTTCAATACTTCTCAAGTGATACACAGTTTCATTCATATCTCTTAGCTTGCAGTATCGGTAAGTTTGAGTAGGTTTTTCACACTACTAGGTATGTAGTAGGTTTTTCATCTACCTTGTGGCTATCCAGCTGTGGATATATATTTCTTTCCTAAGTTACTGCGTAGGTTTTTTACATCCAGAAATCTTTTTTAAGTTTTCCTCTCTATTTTTATTTACAAACTTATATATGCTTTTATTAATAACACTGACGACAGATTAGATGGATGAAGAGACTTTTTAGTCACAATCTCGCCTTAATCATATATTCCAGAGAAAGTTCTGAATAGGAAGATATTGCATATCCGCTCCTCTCTTTTTGATTGATCCATTTCCAATTAAATACATGCAAACAGTAGCGACTCCGTGTATGTGTGTAACATTAGTAAAAAATAACTGTAATTAAAAAAATATTTTGATTTTTCAAGCAAGTATTATTCAACAGTTCGTTTTTATCACCGTC
This sequence comes from Ladona fulva, assembly GCA_000376725.2. Lineage (NCBI taxonomy): Eukaryota > Metazoa > Arthropoda > Insecta > Odonata > Libellulidae > Ladona > Ladona fulva. The sequence goes on from KZ308835.1 coordinate 165,554, forward strand.
ACATACTATTTAATGACTATCTAACGTTGCGATTTCACGTGCTTCGAGTTATTGTTTACATTCGACTGTCCTTGCTTTCCGATACGCGAAACCTTGTCTCTATTTGTCTCTATCGTCATATCGGTGTCGATCATTACTCCCGCATCCTTGTACTGAGTCACTAAGGCCGTCCGCTGACTCACCGATGAAAGGTACACGAGTCTTACATAGCTTCAGGTGTAATACTATCTTCATTTTTCCCTTACCTTGCCGTGGATATCTACCACTGATACCCCAAAGCCAAACTTTTAATCAGGTCGACCTACTTACAGGGTTGTCTGTGAAATTCGTTCTCTTCCTCACACTTCTCGTCAATTTTGCGATTTCTATGAAATAGGAACTCTAGACATTCCAACTCTGAAACTTTTCCTCCAATATTTACGATGAAATACATCCAACAATTTGAAAGCTTTCAGCGATTATGCCACTCGAAGTAAAATTAATACTATATTTAATTTAATAGTAATAATTAGTCTGAAGAAAGGAATTTATAGACAGCAAGAGCAGCAAAATATGTCATTTACAGGCAAACTCACCGGAGCAATAACTGTAGAAAGACATAAGAAGAGATGGCAAATACCAGGACCGAAGGAGAATAAGTCTACATCTACATAAATAACTGCAACCCTTCTTTCGGCGTGTAACATGGGATGTAAATACCAAGCGTTAGAGTTACCTCTTTGGCATATTGTAGTCGCGTATCGTTCGTGGAAAGAAAGAGTCACTAAAACGAAATGTTTTAGAATCTATTTCTCTTATATTACGCTCGGATCGGCAGAAGTGGCTGAAGGGGGTCGCATAATACCGATTACGTCTTCCGCAAATGTGCTTTCTCTGAAATTTTCAAGCCTGACTAAGGTAAAATAACATCGCTCTCTAACCTTTTTATCGCATCTATCTACAATACGCTTAATAAAACCGAGCTTTTTAATTGCTTTACCGCAGACTTTTCGGCTCTGTGAACTACAGTTTTAAGTTATTTGTAAGAGTGATTCCGATATATTCAACTACTTCTACTCGGCAAAGGTCATTCTCACTTGCAGCTCCACTCTGAGTCAAGTTGACATTGAGGTGCGTTACCAGCGATGGAGTCAATCGATCAATCTCCATTCAGGTGTCCCCTTTCTCTTTACACTCCACTGAATCATTTCCGCTGGGCATCTCCTTCGCAGACGCATCACGGCGCCCGTGTTAGTCACGGCCATCTGAGGGAATCGCCCAGACCTCCATTCTCTCACCAAATAAAAGAGTGTTAAGGTTAAGAAACGGCAACCTTGCCCCGAGGCAATTCAAGAACCGTACGGGGACAAACCGGTTTCCATTGGTCTCCTTATGTTCATATATAGCCTCGCGAATACGGTCGGGTTATGTTTGCGCGGCTTAAAAAACCGAAAGAAAGAAAAGATACGAGGGCTGGGGCAACATTTGGGCGCCTTCCTTTACCGCTGGAAGGTGACGCTGAATTGATGGACTTGTCACGGCTACGAGATATTTCTCGCAGCGCTGATGACACGTCATTTGTTTTGTTACGGAAATAAGGAAAACGCCGAAGACGGAAGAAATTATCGAACCGAAATTAACATCAAGGTTACAGAAAATAGGTAACAGGGCGTTTGGTGCGTTACGAGTGAGTGATAACGAAATGGTAATAAATAAAAAATAAATAGAAAAATATACGTAATTAGAAATAATGAAGTAAAAGATAAATAAATAAATATAAGAAGCAATATTACAACCTATTTACAGATTTTTGAGACATCTTGTGGTATAAATTGAATTATTTAGATTTACATTTATGCCCCGCGAGCCGCCAGTAGCGTATGGCAGGGGGTGTATTAAAACCTTAGCTAATTTACCCTATTAGCTTCTCAGATGCTATGCGGAAAGAACGACCAGTAGTAACTATCTGTTTTAGTGATTACTTCCTTTCAAAACTTTGTCGATGCCTATAGTATTTGTACAAACAATATCATAATAATTCATCTATATCCTGTTACGTATACAAGTTAAATTGTGCTTAAATTGATTGTTAGATCAATGAAGAAGGAACACGAAATCATTTGGAGGTATAAACTGAGTTAAATGCTACATTTTCCCCTCTAAACAGAAAATGGTAGAGCATAAAAAGTAGAATAATAAACAATTGTCACGATGAAAACAAGCAAGGGTTTTACCACTGAAATATAACAATAACAATGCGACTTTAATCGGGCGAGATTGAGACCATCAAGTCTCTTCTTATACCTAACCCTTACTATATAATGTAATAAATATTACTGTAATGTATGTACTGTAATGAATGTACAGTAATAAATACTACTATACATTCATGAGGTAGTTCACTGAATACGATTTTTGAATCCAAGTAAGATGAATTTTCCATTAGATACATCGAAGAGATGAAATTGTAATGCATTAATTAGGATCCGGAATCAAGGAAAGAATGTGTGAATATTCATTACGACCGCATTCTTCTTTTTAAAGGGCATGCCATCTTATATTTACATACACACCTATTGATGATTGGTGGGGGGACAATATCGACGAAAAAATAGCAAACGGAACTTAGGCAGACCGAGGAATTTCTCACATTTTTGATGACGGAAAAGGCAAAATGTTTTAACCATGGAGAGTTGAAAATATATCGTGTATTTCGCGATTTGGCAATAAAGGTTACCCCTGGTTAGAATGAAGATCTGGTTTTAGGGCACGAGAATTATAAATTCTACGTCACGGCACCTTCCAAATTGAGATACCAATTCTTTTTTTTCAAAATGTTGCTAGATATACGTACACTAAAAATACCTCAAAGGCCGTTAACCTCAAGGGAAACATCGCTGAAATGTTGATTAAAATAAAATAGGTTGAATTCCCCTTTTTAAAAGTAAAATCAATTCAGATGTAACATTTATTGCTTCCGAACGACGAGGAAGGTCACGCTCTCGAGAAAGGGGTACGCGGTTCCGGGTTCGACTCCCGTTCAAAGACGAAAGTACGGCATTAATGCAACTGTTCAATATTATACCCGCATCCTACATTCTGTGACCGTAAAGTACCGTTCGTTCGAATGCGAGCAACGATTGAGTCGATGTGCGTATGCACGATGTATGATGTCGTTTACCAATAGCCTTTTTTGTTGAATGGGAGTTTCCATGAGAGAACAAAATTTGTTTGCAATCGCCCATATTGTTTGCAAATGCTTGAAACTTTCATAGTCACGACCTAAGATCCTCGTTTTATGCCATTCCCGAGTCACTTATTTAATCGAACGAGAAAACATATTCCTGGGTGGAGGATCGACGAATTTTACAGCAGGAGCGCGTATTCGATGTGTACACGAACAGTTTTAAGATTTAACTTTTCCACTAAACGTGCAAACAACAAGCTTTTGACCGCTTTTTAATAGTTTTATTCCACGACCATGCGCAATAACGTCAAGAAGGAACCAATCCTTTGTCACAGTGATAAATGTTCCATTATCTCCAACTTAGGCTTTCGAAGATCGCATGAAATCGATATGTTCCGGCGTTACTCGTGGAAGGCCATATCACAATCCAGTGATTTACAACTTTTCGATAATCATTGATCACGTGATCTTCAACGATAGAAAAGAATAAACTTGGTACTTTTCTCTTAATTTCTTTTTTCTCTTTTGTCTTTTTTGATCGCATGATCCGCGATTTTAACTAAAGTAACTGTCACTGGTACTTTTATTTAAAATTGTAACAGTATAATATTTCAATCTTTATTTCTATATTTATCTCTTCATTTATTTCCGATTTTTTACTTTCCTATTAATGGTTTAATTGCATCAAATCCATTGTAAAGACCTTGCGCTGTTTATGGGTTTATTTAGAAGTAATAAATAAATAAATAATCGAAATATTGTGAACCACTGTATTGAAATGGTGGGCCAGGTGTTCAGCACCAACTGGAAGAGCACATAGAGCGCTTATTCAGTGCTTTCTATAACTTTTCGTGCTTGAATGTCTTCTGATTTCGCGACCGCCATCTGCAAATGGCGAATGCCTTCTTCCCACCGACCGTCTCTTCAGAAGTGGGCGGCGATCCGTAGGTGCGAACCCTCGCAGGGCACTCCTTCTTTGGCCATCGAGGAAGGTGACTCACTTGGGTAGGACACCCATTCTATTAGCAGCCGTATCCTGTCTTGTACCTGCTGCCCCAAAGGTGAATGAAAATGACGAATCCAAGATGAACTGCCTCTACTGATGGACCCCCTGCAATGCACCACCCTTTAGAAGTAATGGTATGTGAACCCAGGACAAACTTTCGGTCATTCCCAAACACCTGTAACCTTCATAGGCTTTGATAGCATTCATTTACTATGTACAGTGGTACCTTGGTTAATGAGGGCCTTAATTGACGACGTTCTTTGTTTAAGGACGAGTGACTGTGATCAAAAAATGTCTCGGTTAATAACGTAGTCTATGGTTTACGACGCCTTCTGGTTGAGATTGATAATTAAAAACCTCTTTTATAATCATTAATTTTATTAATGATAATATTATTTGCAATAATAATCGAAAAAATTGAATGTAGCACTTGTTATTACATTTTAATGAGTTTCACCAGCATATTTGACAAGCAGTACGATTGTGGAAAATTGCACCTTGAATAACGACGGTTTTGGTTAACGACGTCAATCTTGGAAGGGATTGCCGTCGTTAACAATGGTATAACTGCATAATAACATTCTCAATTAAAAAGAGTTCTTTCAATTGCTTCAGGCACAAGTATGTGGTAGGACTCCATATTTGAAGAAAGAAAAAAACAAACTTTCATCCGTATTAATATATAATTTTATTCCACGACCATGGTTTCGACGCATCAATTTGTATACTGGCACGGATAGTTAGTTTCTCTTTCTTCGATTTAAAAAGAGGCAGTCAAATATCACTTTTAATTGATCGCAGAAGTTTTTTTTGTGAACTCTTTTAACGTATGCTTAATGATCAGGGGCGAATTTCAGCAACCAGAGGCCCTAGGACCATTTTGAGGCCTCAAAAAGAGGTTCTTCATCTTAAAAAACGACAAAAACTCCTTTTATGGGACCCTTTAACTAGACCCTCAGCTTTCACTTGGAGCGCTTAATGGTAAATCCGTTCGTGTACATGATACAGAAGTCCATCAACCCTTTGATTAATTAAATGCGATCTCCCAATGACGACAGCTTCACTACGCCTGACATATGATGTATGAGAAAGAAGGCGTGACAGATACATGGACTACACCTAGAGAGAATGTCCTTCAGAACAGTGACGCCTTTCTCCATAGACCAAATCGTGCACCTGCATAACATTTACTTAATTGGTTCAACCTTAGGTTCCCGTATATCCAAGTGGGCAAAGCGTTCGACTTTTACGAAAGCGGGGTTCGATTCCCGGACGGAGACTACGTACAAAATTACCTCAGCTGCCGAAACACGTTTAACACTACTACTTCTAGTTTAACTTTACAATTAAACAGTTAGTGGTAATAATATTCGTTTTCGTTGATTAAGTATAGAAATATGCGCATATTTGTTAATTAAATAACGCGTTCGCCATCGATAAAAAGTTGTCAGGTGGTCGATTCCCAGCAGGAGCCACCATATTGATCCAGGATCGTAAAAATATGGAAGGCTCCCTCGGCGGCGTGGGAGTATATGTGCTGTTATCGTGCCACCCTGTTGAAATGGCCTATTCCTCAAAAGGATGCTGCGCTAAGACTTTTGAGGTTTAAAAACTCCATAAGCCGTACGTCTGCAGATGGAACTCGCGTTTGAGGGCAAACTCTAAGCTCCGGATTACCCATTTCTAGGAATTACCCTAAGCGCATTCCGGAAACAATGTCTCCATTCTCAAGGGTTCCTCAACGCAAGTTCCATCTGCCGACATAAAGCTAACGGAATGTTTTTAAACCTCTAATTCTTTAACGGTCGTGCTTCATTTTTCTTTTCCTTTGACTTTTAATTTTTGCCATTGAAATATGCTACATCTGATCACGTACTTTCTTCATGGATTTTATGGAAATCAGATGAAAAATCTCGGCTTTGAAGTGCTGTCCTTTCGCTCCTTTCACTTCTCAATGAATCCACCGTTCCAGGAACCGAGTTCGATCCCCGAAGGTCATCGACCTTCAATTGAGGAGACAACTCTCCTGTCTCTGATCACTCCACCAGCAAATGATTCCAAGCAGACGATGAGCATTAGAGCGAAAACAAACCAAAGATTTGTCGGATTTCCTCTGCATTATTTAAAGTCTTTGAGATGGAAAGAGTACATGAAAGCGTTTTCGAAAAATAGCATCCGATTACGTATTTTAAACATCGTACATAAGTTATTTCTCTCCCGGAGGTAACGAATATGCAAATCGAAGTGTAGATATTAATGTAAGTGGAACTTGCATCGGCGATGTTTTCACATTATAACAAAAAAATTTCAACAAATAACGAAATGTTCCGTTTAAATCTTGTATGCGTATAAGTTTGTGGGTATATGTGCGTGTGCGTGTTTATGAAACGCCTCGTACAATTCCACAGAAAAGAAAATTTATGCACATAGAATATGAAAAAATGAGTTTCAAATAAGCGAGGTAGCATCCTCTGGACTGAAGAGGAAGTGAAACATCGCATAAATTTACTTTTCTTATAAAGAGTACAAAGCGTTATTCAGGTTTTAAGAGTATAAGGGTTTTGCTATTCCGGCTTCCCACGAAATCCTCATTTAGAGAACGTGATAGAGGTTAGTAGAAAACTAAATCAAGGAAAAATTTAAAAAATACGAAATGAACAGGCTATTAAAACAGGATCGGGTAAACGTTTTAATAAAGAATAGTAAACTATATCTTAACTTCTGCATTTACTTGCTAATATGAACAATTTATTAGATTCGACTAAGCAAATTTAATAATGAACCCCCTGATTAAGACTGCAGTCGATGTGGAAGAAGTTCACATTCCTTGAAATGGATTAGACGAGGACGCCAAGAGAAGCTATAGCCAAACCCGAATATGATTGGTTCTTGTCCTTGGGATAACCGCATCGCTATCAGTGGAGCGAAGAACGGAAAACCTCCCTTTTCTCTCTTTAGATAATTTTCATTTGAGGAGAAAGTATTCCTTTCGAGTAATTTCACGACCCAGAGGATATAAGAAGAGACTTTCACGCTACACTGCCCGTGTAATTGCGCTCAAAAGACAGAAATACTTCATTCTCACGGAAAATGTTAACATTAATGTCAAAATGAAGTATCATTGCAAAGGAGCGTGGGATTACTTCCTTTAGCTGAGAAATTGGTGTCCTGTAGAGTCACGAACGGGTTGATTCTATGATATAGTTGATTGGCCGAAATTTCGTAAGGTAGCGAACTGTTTCAGGAATTGAAAGCTATAATTTTGTTTCACTATCTGAAATATGTTACATTTGTTTTGTTTAATGCTGAAGACACAGTTAATTACTTTTAAGATTCAGCAGTTCTTTCACATCTAAGGAAGTACTGAAACAAGTATCGGGTTAATTTCCGAACCGAGACACCGCGATTTCTTGAGTACAAAGGTTCAAATTTGTCTTTAAACTTATAGAAATAATTGAGATTCATGATACCGCCATAAATTCGATAAATATCACCACTATAGTAATGATTTTTTTCACTGTCCCCAATTTGAAATACCAATTCTTTTACGATTACTCAAAAATATTAAATGTACTTAACTTTAAGAGGATTACTTGGGAAGTTAGTTTCAAGAGCTTATTTCAAGCAAATTTCCCGGATGTCGAAAGGGTAGCGTGATCGCCTTTAGTGAAAGTGGTCCCGGATTCGATTCCGGTGAGGGCCTGTATTTGCGAAACGATCCTAGCTGTCGAAGCACTTTTAACAAGATTAATTCTACTCTAAGCATGTAAAATAATCAAGCAAAGATGCTCTCTCACGTTATTTAGATATCCTTGGTTTATATATTCTCTAATAAAGAACTATTCTTGCTCCTTCGTTTACTTACTCCTTTCATTTTCAATCATTTACATTTAATATAATACATTGCAATAATTGCATTTTAGTGTAGATTATTTTTCTTGAGATAAATTTAAAATATTCTATGGAATGCATTTTCTATGTGTTCATGTGTTTTTTAATAAAGTAGTATTTTCTGCGACTTCCTGAAACTAAGATTTCAACTGAGGGCTAAGTGCCATTGTAGCACGCGAGAGAATTATTTTGGCAAGCGGAACTCTGACGACATTATCAATTTCATGTGTTTTTCACTTTAAAAAATCAAGCCTTAGAGTAAATATAAGTGGATTCAATTCAAAAGCGATGTTAATTAATGATTATTTACCTCAATTATAACATTTAAACCTATAATTAATATAATAGGCCCTTTTCTCCTTTTGCTCTGCTTGTTTTGTCCAGAAAAAATTGAATCTATACACCACCACATCATAGCATAGTTACGGCTAAAAACTTGAATGTAGCACTTGTTATTACATTTTAATGAGTTTCACCAGCATATTTGACAAGCAGTACGATTGTGGAAAATTGCACCTTGAATAACGACGGTTTTGGTTAACGACGTCAATCTTGGAAGGGATTGCCGTCGTTAACAATGGTATAACTGCATAATAACATTCTCAATTAAAAAGAGTTCTTTCAATTGCTTCAGGCACAAGTATGTGGTAGGACTCCATATTTGAAGAAAGAAAAAAACAAACTTTCATCCGTATTAATATATAATTTTATTCCACGACCATGGTTTCGACGCATCAATTTGTATACTGGCACGGATAGTTAGTTTCTCTTTCTTCGATTTAAAAAGAGGCAGTCAAATATCACTTTTAATTGATCGCAGAAGTTTTTTTTGTGAACTCTTTTAACGTATGCTTAATGATCAGGGGCGAATTTCAGCAACCAGAGGCCCTAGGACCATTTTGAGGCCTCAAAAAGAGGTTCTTCATCTTAAAAAACGACAAAAACTCCTTTTATGGGACCCTTTAACTAGACCCTCAGCTTTCACTTGGAGCGCTTAATGGTAAATCCGTTCGTGTACATGATACAGAAGTCCATCAACCCTTTGATTAATTAAATGCGATCTCCCAATGACGACAGCTTCACTACGCCTGACATATGATGTATGAGAAAGAAGGCGTGACAGATACATGGACTACACCTAGAGAGAATGTCCTTCAGAACAGTGACGCCTTTCTCCAAAGACCAAATCGTGCACCTGCATAACATTTACTTAATTGGTTCAACCTTAGGTTCCCGTATATCCAAGTGGGCAAAGCGTTCGACTTTTACGAAAGCGGGGTTCGATTCCCGGACGGAGACTACGTACAAAATTACCTCAGCTGCCGAAACACGTTTAACACTACTACTTCTAGTTTAACTTTACAATTAAACAGTTAGTGGTAATAATATTCGTTTTCGTTGATTAAGTATAGAAATATGCGCATATTTGTTAATTAAATAACGCGTTCGCCATCGATAAAAAGTTGTCAGGTGGTCGATTCCCAGCAGGAGCCACCATATTGATCCAGGATCGTAAAAATATGGAAGGCTCCCTCGGCGGCGTGGGAGTATATGTGCTGTTATCGTGCCACCCTGTTGAAATGGCCTATTCCTCAAAAGGATGCTGCGCTAAGACTTTTGAGGTTTAAAAACTCCGTAAGCCGTACGTCTGCAGATGGAACTCGCGTTTGAGGGCAAACTCTAAGCTCCGGATTACCCATTTCTAGGAATTACCCTAAGCGCATTCCGGAAACAATGTCTCCATTCTCAAGGGTTCCTCAACGCAAGTTCCATCTGCCGACATAAAGCTAACGGAATGTTTTTAAACCTCTAATTCTTTAACGGTCGTGCTTCATTTTTCTTTTCCTTTGACTTTTAATTTTTGCCATTGAAATATGCTACATCTGATCACGTACTTTCTTCATGGATTTTATGGAAATCAGATGAAAAATCTCGGCTTTGAAGTGCTGTCCTTTCNTTATAATTCAAAAGCGGTATAATTGCCATGAATATGTATCGGTTCGAATCGATGCAAAACCCACTCATTTTCGTCCGCACAACTTTCGAATCTGAGAGGATGTCTTTCAAGAATGTGTGTGTGGGCACAAACTTCAATTCACTTGCATTATTTTTATCGGACGAAGAATTACATGGGGCGAAATCGCTCGCGAAAAAATAAAACTTTAAATAATACCTTCGACACTCTGAAATGAGAATTTCCTTAAATAGAATTTAGTCGAATGAATGAGAACGAAGGGAAATTTAAGAGATATATACAGGAAAAATATGTAACACTCCGTATCTTCCCACATGCTTTTTGGATAAAATCTTGAATTCACACTCAAAAGAAAATGGTGCATTTATTATCATTATTATTGTTTTATTGCAATTTTATTATTATATTATAAT
>KZ308835.1:181741-235508 GCA_000376725.2 Ladona fulva
GGCGCTCCTTGTGTACATTACATAATTTAGATTCAGCTTTATTTAACTTTTTCCAAGAATTTTTCGTATTTACTCAAGAAGGCAAATAAACCTGATTCGGCTCACTTATGGATTATCAATTGATTCTTAATTTATTCATCACATCGTATTTCCTTCGTCCTCTGACAGATAGTCCCACATGAAAATCTGTGGTGTACTTTCTAACTTACTTAAAATATACTTTCCACTCTTTTATTTTTCCAGGTATCTTTCTTTATATGCAATCCGTCTCTTCTAAATTTTGACCAAATCATTTGTGTTAAATTATAATGACTCTTTAATTTACATTAACATTTAAACCCTGAAAGTCGCCAGTGGCACGTGGCAGGGGGTGTAAAAACACCGATAATCCTATCAACCTAACTTTTATTAGCTTCTCTAATATTTCGCGGGAAAAACGACCGGAAGTCCGGGGAGTGATTGCCTGGATTATCCGTCCTGGCAATCATTCCCTGAATCGTTTCTTTGTTTTCTCTCGGAGCTCGCGCACGTTGCTAACTGGAATAACAATATCAGCTATCTCGTCGAAGAGATCTGTAGTGATAAACATTTCGAAAGGCTTACGTCGGTAATCAAGTCTTCTACCCCTTATCGAAGTCCACCAGGGGGATTCTATCATAGCCGAAACACTACTGTCGAATTAGAGGTTTAAAAACACTCCGTAAGCCGTCTTACGAAGTGTTTTTAAACCTCTAATTCATATACAGCCGTGTTCCAACCTTCTTTTTCTTACAACTACTGCCGAATCTTAAATCCGCCTTGACAAACCTAACCGCTCTACGTCGAACCATCTCAAGATCGGAGACTAATCCTACTACCAAATTACACAGCTATACTCGAGGAAAGATCGAGTTAGGGAAAAGTACGCTAATTCCTTTACTCTCGATGAACATCCCCTCAGAATCCTACTGGATAACCTTTGTATCCCATTCGTCTTTCCTACTACGCTTCGAATGTGCTCTTTGAAGGAAAAACTACTACTGAGCGTAACTCCTAGGTATTTGTGATGTCTCACCAACTCCATAGGATGTCCTGAAATATGATACGGTGCGCGGGTAACATTGGAAGAACGCTCAAACCAAGGAGTTTAAAACGGCAATTTTTCTAATTTTCTCAGTTGAATTAGAGTTGTGAAAAATTAGCAAACTACTGAGTTTTGGAGCGTGTTTTCAAAACTCGAATGTGTTAACACAGCCGTGTTCCTTTTTCTTATAGATATTTCATTTAAATGATGGAATAAACCATTTTGTCCCATTGTAAAATTCATAATATGCAAAATTATTACGGCATTAGTGAAAACTAAAGCTTAAGTTAAAGCTTCAAAGTTTTCAATTAGTAATGGGCGCTTGATAAATTAATTGGGTGGTACTTCGAAAAGACGGAGACAAAAGAAAATATGCTCAAATACATAAAAGATGGGGTAAGTTGCCAAGAAACGAAAGAAAAGGCATTGAATACGGAGTATTAAGGCACACGAACCTACCGACAGATGGAACACCTACGGACATATGGAACCGCCATCGATTAAATTCGTTTTCTAATGAACAAACTCAACTCTAAATTACTAGTGGTATGGAATATGTCACCCTAGAGTGGGTGAATGTTTTCATTCCTTCGGGCCTTCCGATGGAAAGATGTTTATCCCTCGTTTTACTCTTCCTTGGTTACTCTCTTTAAATAAACAACTTTAAATCAACGACTCTTTCTTTATGTAGTCGCATCTTAAAGGGAAATGAAATTTTGCAGAAGTTAAGAGATAAAGAATACTTTATAAAAACCGTATGGAAGGAAAGCTCCTACTCAAGTTGATTTGATGGCAGTTGCGGACTTTACAGCAAAGACTCGAACTTCAAAAACCGTTCTCATCCATCCTATCGCCCTGGAAATACATCAAACGATAAACATCTCTGGTTAGTTCTTCTACAACCATTTATTCTTTCCAGAACGAATTTATTTACGCAAACAGCATTGCAGAACACAAAATTGTGAACGCAACAGGTCTTCGAAAAGAATCTTCCGTCCTTTAAAATTCAGATCTAAAATCAGGTATGATGAAATATAATAATGAATAATAAATAATTCTGATAAATGAAATAAACTACACCTCGGAAATGATTTATACACATCACTGAAATTCTATATTAATTGATTGTGCAGTTTTAATATTAAAATTTTTAGATAAGTTGCAATTTCGTTGGTTGTTGTTCAGAAAAACTTGATCGTCCCACAAACAGTGGTGGTAAATCCAAAATAATTGGAAGTGCGAAATTACCTAAGCTGTCGAAGCACTTACTTAAAAAAATTTATCAAACTTAAATTAATGTCTAGGATAAAGATTTTTATAAATAAATTTAAATAAACTGAAGAAAATACTAAGTTCGTTTCAGACTTGTTTTAGATTGCGTTCCATAATGTTAGGCCAGGACAACCTGGAGAAACATTTCTCTTCATCTAAACCTAAGGAAGAATTAACTCGTTCAATCTGTGAATCAAATTGCCGATCTCCATCTTGCTCTTCTTCACCTACTATCTTTTTTCCATTTTCCCTCCATGAATTCCATCCAATAGAAAGGAGGCCACCACTGCATGCATTTGACAAGTACCGCTCCCTTTCCGCTCATTTCAGCCCCTTCCATTTTACCATCCGAATCCTCTCGGACCCGTTCATATTGACTTCATCTTCATTCCTCATGCTTCAGTGGTTCGAATCCGTGTTTCTCTACGGATAATCCAACCTAGATACTCAAATTATACGCAATTTTCTACATAAGTACCAAATTCAAACAATTCGTTCGATAGTATTTCACTACATTAACCAGAGCAGTAACTTGTGCTTTTGCAATCATTTCCACTTCTTGAATGTCGCCCTTGGCATCCATACAAGATGTTTCCTGATTGGATAATATGCTTCCAATGTCCGTCTGCTAAGTTTCAACCCCGGTTATCCTATCAGATACCAAAAGCTTTGGAGAGGGAATGAAGTTCACAAGGTGAGATGAGAAGTGAGGTAGTTTTTCCTTGCACTCCTCATTCCTTTTGAACTCCAAGCGCTTCTTCATAGCATATCTTGAATAAATGAAATGAATGACAACGGAAAAACCCACCTAAGCCCTTTCATATTCAATAAAAGGCTCGAGAAAATACCACCAATCTTTAAGACACATTGGCACATTGCAATGAATACTTAAAACGGACTTTAACTAATATTCACTTTAGAGCCCGCTATTATAATGGTTTCCTAGAGTTAAAATGAAGATTATAGCTAATCTCTTATAGCTATGATAGATTTGTATGGATATTAGCTATAATCTACATTTTAACTTCAAAAGTAAACATTATAATACTGGATCCTAAAGCGAAAATTAGTTTAAGTCCATTTTAAACATAAATTATAATACTGGACCATTATGTATATGTTTGTAATCACAATAATGAACGAAAATGTATTCTTTCGTTAAGAAAGCTACTGAAAGGAAAGCAATTAATTGAATCGCAGTCGTAAAAATAATTGAATGGATGGATTAATTGTAAAGTGTGACCGGAAGATAGACCAATAAAAAAGGCTAATAAATAGTAGTCATAATATGTAAACATGAAACGAAATCGTTTTGCTAGAATAATATCAATTCCTTTCCATCTAAGTTTTGCTATATTACTCCAAAGTGCGTCATAGATGTTCTCCTTTGATATATTCCAGTTTGCACTAAGCAGTTTGCGAGAGAAATCGATGTCCCAAATTCAGATGGAGCATTTCTCGAATTATAGAAATGAAACCAAAATGAGAAGCAAACCTTTGGAACAAAACAAAAGAAGCGACCTCTGGCGCTCAATTCCAACGCCTTCTGGAGATATTAAAGAGACGTCGGGAACACAATGCGCTAACGGAAGCACGGGGGAGGACGTGACACACATATGAGTCACGATGCCTTGGGCTGCTAAGAGCGCATTGCTGCAAGGAGCGACTCTCCCATTCCACACCGGAGACCGAAATCGCTGCTTCACGAGACTTGAATCCGAATAAATGACAGCCAAATCAACGATTTGTCGGTGATATCGCTGGTAATGATTGCGCGGATTCATTGCAATTACTAGAAACTCATCTTTGGACGTAACTTTTCGATTGCATTTAATCGAATGACCTACCAGGGTTTCAACTGTTCCCTCTGCCGTAACTGGCAGGCAGTATTACTGCCGAGCTGTGACCTGTCCAGTGACATAGTCAAAACAGGTACCACGGGGTCAGGCGTGCCCAAGGCGCCATGCGCCTGCCTGACATTGGTGTTGGACTCGTGGGGGCTGTGGTTATCCCGTTAAAACAACTAATCCCTCCAAGCAGGAGCTAGACCTGCACTTCGCTATTAGGAACACACAAGGTTAGGTAGGCGAAAAGCTCCAATAAGATAAAATAAACATCGAAAGGACAAAGCGTTGGTCGAACGCAATTCGACCCCTTGCTGCAAGGGCAGCCGATGACCGGGAAAGGCTCTGCCTAGAGACGGCCTCGTTAAAAACAATACTCTGGACCCTTAGAACCAGAGACTTGTCTGTTTCCTCTGCCATATGAGGAATAATCTATCCGATATTATCCTTGCGCACCCCTAAATTCATCCTGCCACCATATCGTAATAGATGGAGCATATTTTATCTGTAATTTGGCACAGAACGGCAAAAAATGAATCTTTCATTCACTAGTGTTGTTTGTTCATTTAATTTGTTAGCTCTGTTGTTGTTCATAGCAGTAATAATAGGTGTATTCGCGGAGAAAGTTCAGGATCAGTTCGGAACTGTAACGCATGCGTAGTTCGAGTTCTTAGCGACGAAAAATCATCCTGCGCATGCGCCGCAGTTCCGAACTGATTCTGAACTGTCTCCGCGAATACAGCTAACATGAAGTTAATGAGGATGAGTGAAGCTTGGTAATGACATTCCTCATGAATATTATGAAAAGAGTCACTCATTGAATCAATATATGGCACTCATGCAGACTTTTTCAGTTCATTCCGTGAGGAAAGCAAGAGCAAGTTACCTCACTCCTAATCTTGCCTTGTAAGCCTCATAACCTCGCAGAAGCTCTTTGTAGTTAACAGTGGATGGGTGTAAGATCTAACTTGCCTTGGGCTGACGACGTAACAGACTGATACTTAAATTCAACCGTGAGGTATTAATACACTGAAGTTCCTATTCTTCCACTGAAGATTATATATCCTGAAGATGGCAAGAATGTTGCAACATATGATATTACGTAGCTGAGAGTTCGAGAAAGTTTACCTTCAGCCTCAAATCCTTGAAAAGTGGATACTCGAACATTTTCATCGAACTTCAAAAACCGTTCTCATCCATCCTATCGCCCTGGAAATACATCAAACGATAAACATCTCTGGTTAGTTCTTCTACAACCATTTATTCTTTCCAGAACGAATTTATTTACGCAAACAGCATTGCAGAACACAAAATTGTGAACGCAACAGGTCTTCGAAAAGAATCTTCCGTCCTTTAAAATTCAGATCTAAAATCAGGTATGATGAAATATAATAATGAATAATAAATAATTCTGATAAATGAAATAAACTACACCTCGGAAATGATTTATACACATCACTGAAATTCTATATTAATTGATTGTGCAGTTTTAATATTTAGATTTTTAGATAAGTTGCAATTTCGTTGGTCGTTGTTCAGAAAAACTTGATCGTCCCACAAACAGTGGTGGTAAATCCAAAATAATTGGAAAACATTTTAAATGTGTGAAACTCCCAAATTGTACACTGAGAATACTTTCATATAAATTAAATAAATAATTTTCGTTAAAAATCGCACTCATTTCTTAATAGTAGTGAGGATATGGAACCGATTAGACTCGGCGCTTACTGAAACAAATTATGCAACTTGTGTGAATTCGATATTCTTAAAGAGATGTATTGAAGGTGACAATAAAATACGACGTAATTTCTTAAGAAACCACCACAGTAAACGAATTTGAAGTCCACTTTCTTGATTTTGAGTCTGTATTAATATTTTTATTTTAACCTCTATAGCGTATATTTCTACTCTAGGATTTTTCATTAACATTTTGTGCTAAAAGATCGGCCTACACGAATATGTACGGTAATTTATCTTGATAATATAACCTCTAAATTCTCCATAAAACAATTTAAACGAATATTTTCCTCACAGTATCTGTCCAATTTAATAGAGTTTAATAAGCTGGGGCTTTGTGAGAGATCTGACGTAAGTTTCCAATTATATCGCTTCACAATCTCTTAAAAGGTCTTTTAAACGGGTACTTGACACGATATGAGAACTTTAATTGTTATAAATCTCGCGAAATTCGCACGTCTTTTGATTTGATGCTCCGCTGAAGATTCTCACGAGATCGGAGATTACAAGCGATTTTCATACCTCCACTTCCATCGTCTCCACTCAGTACAACAGGGCGATGCACCGATGCCCTTCATCAGGGCACCATTCGTATCCACCTCTAGACTCTAACCCTTCGAACACTATCCTCCCAGAAGACGCCGCTTCGTTGATTCTCCCAGCTTGTCAATGGCACAGCTTCAGTGATGTATTCGTTACCAAAGTTCCCGGTAGTAATTTTCCGTAAAACGATACAGAGGGGTAATCTTGTGGAAATTATTAATATTATGGTATAGTAAAAAGTTCACTCTAATGGAGCGTTTTAATATTTTTTGTAATTTTCCGTCTTTGAGGGGAAAGAATATTACTGCAGGATCTTTTAATTTACGGAGTTGCGGCACTATTACATTTAAACCCCGCAAGCCGCTAATGGCGCGTGGCAGGGGGTGCAAAAACACCGACAATCCTATCACTCCATAACTGCTATTAGCTTCTCTAATACTACAAAGGAAAAACGATCAGAAGTAACTATCCGTCCTGGCAATCACTTCCCTGAATCGCCTCTCAGTTTTCTCTCGGAGCTCACGCACATTGCTAACTGGAAAACAATATCAGCTATCTCATCGATGAGATCTGTAGTAATAATATTTTTGAAAAGCTTACGTCGGTAATCAAGTCTTCTATCCATAGGCGAAGACCACCCGAGGGATTCTATCGTAGCCGAAACACTACTGTCGAATCTAAAATCTCCCCTGAGAAGCCTAGCCGCTGTACGTTGAACCATCTCAAGCGAGAGGATCCCAAACTGCACAGCAATACTACTATAGAGGAGAGGTCTAATTAAGGAAAAGTGTGCTATTTCCTTTACTCTTGATGAACATCCCCTCAGAATCCTACTGGCTAACCTTTGCATCCCGTTTGTCTTTCCTATTACGCTTCGAATAAGCTCTTTGAAGGAAAAACTACTACTGAGCGTAACTCCTAGGTATTTGTGATGTCTCACCAACTCCATAGGATGTCCTGAAATATGATACGGTGCGCGGGTAACATTGGAAGAACGCTCAAACCAAGGAGTTTAAAACGGCAATTTTTCTAATTTTCTCATTTGAATTAGAGTTGTGAAAAATTAGCAAACTACTGAGTTTTGGAGCGTGTTTTCAAAACTCGAATGTGTTAACACAGCCGTGTTCCTTTTTCTTATAGATATTTCATTTAAATGATGTAAAAATACTTTTTGTCCCATTGATTCATTTATATTATGATCCTTTCTTTCAGCTCAGTGGAAAAACAAAGTTTAAGTTAAAGCTTCAAAGTTTTCAATTAGTAATGGGCGCTTGATAAATTAATTGGGTGGTACTTCGAAAAGACGGAGACAAAAGAAAATATGCTCAAATACATAAAAGATGGGGTAAGTTGCGAAGAAACGAAAGAAAAGGCATTGAATACGGAGTATTAAGGCACACGAACCTACCGACAGATGGAACACCTACGGACATATGGAACCGCCATCGATTAAATTCGTTTTCTAATGAACAAACTCAACTCTAGATTACTAGTGGTATGGAATATGTCACCCTAGAGTGGGTAAATGTTTTCACGAGTGGCCTTCCGATGGAAAGATGTTTATCCCTCATTTTACTCTTCCTTGGTTACTCTCTTTAAATAAACAACTTTAAATCAACGACTCTTTCTTTATGTAGTCGCATCTAAAAGGAAAATGAAATTTTACAGAAGTTAAGAGATAAAGAATACTTTATAAAAACAGTAGGGAAGGAAAGCTCCTACTCAAGTTGATTTGATGGCAGTTGCGGACTTTATAGCAAAGGAAGTTTGTGGGCACGTGAATTGCAAAGCCTCAAACCACGAGCAGGAAATAAAATGCGAATGTATAATTGATGGAAACGGGGAAAGTGAGAGATGTTGACGACAAAAAAAAACGGAATTTCCCTAAACAGTACAACTTTAACTACTTCATCGACTTCAACACTATTTTGAATGTGGTTTTGCGATCTCTGACAATTTAGAGACATCAAATTATCTCAGTGTAAGAAAATGCATGCGGGGACATCTGTCTATGTCTATGTTTTTACCCTGCAAGCCGCCTTTCGGCGTGTGGCAGGGGGTGCATGTCCCATGACTCTATTTCCTTAATCGATTATGTTCGCGTATCGTTCACGGAAAAAATGAGTTCTTGAATCTAAAAAATGAGTTCTTCTGGCATCTATTTCTCTGATCTTTCTCGCATTATCGGAACGGCCTATGTAGCATGGTGAACGCATTATATCCGCTACATCATCTCTAAACGTGCTTTCTCTGAATTTATCCAGTAAATTGATCCTTTGTTGGACTCTTCTAACTTCCAATGATTCCCATTTTGCGTCCTGTAGCATCTGAGTGGCGCTCACTGATTTATCGTAGCAATTCTTTACAAAACGTATCGTCTTTCGCTGCACCTTTTTTAATTCTGCATTAATTTTTAATTTAATACAGCACTTATCTGTCTAATTCTTTAATACAGCACACATCTCGCCCTCTATTAGTTATAAAAATGAAAATATCTCTCAGTGCTCCTAGAATAAACTCGTAACAAGTATACATTGGAAACAAATATCGTCCATCCTCCGTAGACTTTGTTTTTCTACTTTAAATTGCTTCCTTTATTAAAAGACTTCTATATACTCCTACCGATATGGTTTCTTGGTATTTTAGCATCGGAATAACTCCGCTGAATGACGAGAATTCAGTATTTATGATATCAATATGAAACTGGACAGATTTCGGAACACAAATCTTCGTACACCTTAATGTAATATTAGTACCATTGAGAAGATTCCAGAAATATACATAGATTACGACAATTTTTGCGGTGGACTGAGAAAGCCGTTATCGCGAAATTACGTTTGAAGTTATTACGGAAGACTTCAAAATCCATTAGATAATTTGTCACCGAATATTCCATTATTCATTCAAAAGACTTATAAGTTTATTAATAGCAGCAATTAGTTTCATCAGCTTAGTGATCGACTTTGGGTGTGATAAATTACTTACGAAATTTCTCCGATTCCTCCCATACTCCTATAATGACTCTCGCAAAAATTCACGGAATGGCACCTCTTTCCTTCTTTAAACATTTTCCCGCACAATTTTTGTCTTCTGTGCAACTGTTATTTCTTCAGCACAGTATTTGAAGAGAGTACCACGAAAATACCGCGAAGTGAAATACTGACATGTGGATAAATTTCCTCATAAGTACTTGTCAAAGTAAGATGGTAGTATCATTGGTGGAGAAAATTGTATTCTTCCTAAAACAACAAAGGGAAAAAGCCAAGAACTAGCCAATACCCAATGGAGAGCAATGACCCAGAACTAGTAAATGACCAGTGATAAAGAATAAAAGGTAATAAGAAAATATACAGCTTGTTCAAGCATAATCTGATTGAATTCCTTAAATAGAATACAGAAACACGCAGGTTATGTTCTACTTTTCTCAGTTTCGATAGGAAAGAGATGGTGTGAGGGTGTAAGATAACAGAGTAAGATTATGAAAAGACGAAAATAATTTAAGTGCGACTATATAGCAATGAGGAAGTGAGTATTAAGGACGAGTAAAGAGTTGAAGTGAGTTAAGAGGACGATTTCAGCAGATTCATAAAAAAAGAATTGAAGTGCAGGGAATGCGGACTCTTTCTAAGGAATACAACATTATTCATTCACGTACAATTTTCTTCAGATTCACTATATAGATAAAATAATTACAGAAAATTAAAACCTTAGCCAGGGTCCATATCTACGAGAAAATTGATGTAAATATATTACCAATATCTAAGACATACGAATTATTAAGACATTGAAAAGATACAGGATTATATTAAATGATATGATTTTTTCTTTTATTTCTTCATCTATATGATTATATGCTTAATATAACAATGCATAAGTTTCACAGTATAATGTAATAATATAATAATTGTAATAATGATAATAAATAATATAAATAATTAAATTTAATAACTATAATAATAATTCATAATGATTGTTAAACTTTAGTATAGCTATTTAACCATTAATGATGTGGAGTTTCACAAAGTCATGGCAGATTCCATCGATTACATTAAATAAATCTGACTTAGAGCGAATTTCCGGCAGTGTGTTATTGGGTTCACAATTCAATATTTTCGAAATACGGTCGAATCTTTAGAACGGATTAAAATCGTAAAGCGAGGGTCTACTGTACACCGTAATAGAGGCGACAGGAACTGTATTAGTAATCAAAC
The DNA here is from genome assembly GCA_000376725.2 of Ladona fulva. Lineage (NCBI taxonomy): Eukaryota > Metazoa > Arthropoda > Insecta > Odonata > Libellulidae > Ladona > Ladona fulva. Next base: position 192,412 of record KZ308835.1, read on the forward strand.
GAAATGGAGAAAGTCGACATAAGTAAAAGCGTCCTCTAGCCAAGAATCTAAGCAAAAGCAATGAACTTCCGTCGGAAATCGATGTCCGAAGCAAAAGTATGTCACGTGACCCGAATTATCTCATCTCTAGAAATGTTCGACATTTTTACGAGCGTTATATTTGGATTAACGATCGAACGCCGGGACACGGCGCGGCCACGTTCCTATTCCAAAACCTAATAAGATTGAGTGAAGGAATAAATTTTATTCGACAGATCAAGAAAAAACAGGGCTCGCCATAGGCCACTCTCTCTGGTTGTTGAAAATTGTTTCCTTTACCCCGTTTTGGTGGAAAACCACTACATCAGGGCACCAGAGATCCAACGTATTTTTAAAAAGACAAAGAGGCACAATGAAATCAGATCTCGATTGGTTCTCCTCTGATATTGCCAGTATACAAAAGTGGAAATAAACAATTAAAAATACATATTTAATCTCCAAGCCACCAATGGCGCATTGCAGGAAATTGAATTAACTCCAACATAGCTATTTCTTAAGCTTCCCCAACGCTCCGCGGATTAAACGACTAGAAGTAATGATTTGTCTTAACTACTACATTTTATAACTGTTTATTCCTCCATGAGTTCGCGCTCGTTGTTAACAACAACCAAAAGGTCTCCTACATCCTCGTTGAGTTCTGTGCTCATGAATTTTTCGAATTTTGAATTTCTAATTTTCGAAACTAATAAGGCTGATTATATTTTTCGTGAATAACAGATAACTTCGGTGACAACTTTTAATTTCATACGCAGGTACGCAAAGTTATACTACTGATTAAGAAACCGAAAAATTCACTAAGGAAAGCTGAGCTAACAATTAGGAATGTTGTTAAAAGCAGAATTTCATGTATTAGCTTCTGTTAACAAGATAGAAGATTCATGAATAAGTTCACAAGGACAACTGTAGCTATAAGGCCCACTAGAGTCAATGACGAAGGTTCTCGTACGTAAATATAAATATAAAAAACTTCGACTACTTCAACTGGTACTTCAATACATAATCTACTACATTTCTTAACTATTTTGACACAAAGACTTAGAATGTTAAATAAGAGTACAGACTAGCCTTCATTTCACCCTGAAATGAATTAAACATAAAATATATCTGTATAATTTTACTTATTAAAACGTACACAGAAAACATCCCCTCGAAATACAATATTAATGGAGGAGGTTGATCTCTGAGCAATTCCTTCGAGTTAAACTAAGTTATTTCTATAATAAGAACAGCGGTTTCGCCAGCTGAAGTCTTCAAGTTGGTGTGCCATCGCAAAACTGTCTTTTTAAACAAATCATGTGCAATGAAAGGAAGGAGGTAAGGCAAAGATGAGATGAGCAACGCAGAACAAATCTATTGAGACATATAGACGAGGAAAATCCGATAAAATGTATCAATTGAAGATGTGTAGGAGGTTGAAATATCGCGGTCATAAATAGCAGAATGCGTAAGCTAAGACCACTCCGACGACGCGCATTTCACGCGAAAGCTTATGCAATTGCCTACAGAAGTCTGAAATGCCACTTTTCCATTTATTTCCATCGGAGTATTGCAGGTAAAAGGGAGAACTGCAAAGACTTAGGGAGCCAAATAAACGAAAACTAAACTAAACATAACAAATTAAAGGAAATTAAAATGAGACGCCACTCAGATTCATCTAAATTAATCAATTAAAAAATAATACAAAACTACCTATTTTTTGTGTAACTCACCAAGTGTTTTTCTTTACGGTGTCGCCTAAGTTATTAAATATGAAACAACGAACTAAAGGCGTTTTCTATTCACTGTTTCTGTAATACGTATTCATTATTCGTAGAGAGTCACTTACAAAGATCCATAAAATCGTATTGAATCAGAAAGAAACATTTTCCAACTGTTTTCTTTGTTGTAGTGTTATCGGGGTATCGTGTTGGACTCTGGTGCTTTAATATTATAACTCGTGGATAAATCAGAAAGATACATAACGATCTGAGCCAAACTGTAAAAGAATTCTACACAAAAGGATTCTTTGGTAATGGCAGAAGTTTTAGACACATCTTTTCTGTTATAAAAACAGGGTCATGAGAAAAATAAACGCCAAATAATGGACATATGTGAAAGTAAAATAGTGACGTCTTAAAAAAGTTATCTATTTCTCTAATGGTAACAGAAAGGCCCAGATTACTACATTTTTAATAATTATAATTTGCCATCACAAACAGTCATTCCCAAACTGAAAGAATCCGACTAGCCGGGTCTCGAACCTGGGACCTTAGGGTTGAGTTACTAACACTACTAAAATATTCGTGATTTTACATGAAATAAAATATCACTTGATTTAAGCCTGCATTAAGTCAAACCTTATTAATTTATTTTCTTCATGGGCGCTCTAAAAATACTTAAAAATATCAACTATGTGATTTTTCCTGAAGATTTAACTCATGAGTTACCGAAGTGGTCGTTTTCTACTTATTTGGAAGTCATCACATAGTAACACAATGCCTTACGAGCCATTAGAACGAATTTATAGCATTAATCTTAAAACTGATGCTATGAGTCGAATAATGATTAGAATAATCTCTTAAAGGAACCTTTGATGCTTATCTTTCCATCATATTACCAGAAATAAAGCTCCGTTTAGATGTGATCGATAGGGGAAATCCCTTGTCCCTTGTTGTGTGCGTAAGACGCTTCAAATTTATGATCCTCCTACACGCGTCACAAGTGGCGACATCTCTCGCATCCTCAGCAATCGATCGAAAATCTCAACCCGACCGCTCCTATGTTTACTAAGAAGGGATATCGCGGACAGCGGATTATAATGGAAATATCGCGTACCCGAGAGTGACTCACGCTGCGGCCTTAAACTAAAAAGCAACGGCAAAAGTTCTTCGCGCATAAATAAGTTCTTTTTACCCATTTCGACAGTTACCCTTATCGGATAAACATAAAGCAGTGAAACATTAAGTGAGCACGTACACAATGGACAAATGTGATGTTGTCAAAAGCTGGAAAAGTTGATAGACTAGATATTGAACGTGAGAAATAAGTTTAATAACTTCCCGACATCAGCTGCATATGATGTGATAGTTAAATAAATCCTGCATCACAATGAAAAAAGAAATTTAACTTGTAAAATTATGAAAATCCAGGCAAGGCTCCGGTTTACATCGCGTTTTTCCCGGTCAAGGCTCTCGTATTATTTCTGCGTCTAAGTTGACGCCAATTATGGTTATGTGGTAGTCAACTCGCGATAAAGTTTGCTCCGCCTCGAATTATGACATTCGAGGAGGAGAACTTAAGGAAATTGAGGCAGTTTTATCCCGAATTAAGAATATTTTAAGGTCTAAAACGAAGGCCAAAGGAATGAAAAGAGATTAGCCTTCGCCATTTTCGACACAGAAATATGTATGATTTAGGAATATATCTGCGAAGCGTGGGACTTCTTACGGCAACCATTTATTTAATGTAGATTTGGTTGGCGATCAATCTGATGGTCCACAGGTATTCCAAAAGAATCTTCCCAAGTTTCCGAGAAGTGCCGTTACAGATAAAGCTTAAATATTTCGTGAACATTTTTATAAAAGATCTCCGTTTCTATCACACTTCGAAGATATAATCTTATTCGTCACTCAAAAGCAACTCTTCGTTACGCATTCCCTAACTCTTTGATGGACTTTTAAGGGAGCCGCTTTCCAATTAAAAGGCGACAATTTTTTAAATTCAAAGAAAGCCATGCTTAAAAGCAATAATAATAAAAGCCGCTTAAATGAATTCTAACAACATGCCGCTGGTACCTGAAGTACCACAATCAAGTTACAACAATGTAAACAACTTCACGATAATAATGAATCGTTTAACGTAAAAAATTTAAATTGATACGATTGTTAATTACCGGGTATAAATCACATTTATTGGAGTTAAGTCTGACGAATAAACGCTAATTAAACGACAATTCTTAGGACAAACCCTTTACAATCTTTCCAATTTTATTATCCTGCCATCATACTTGAAGTGATTGCAAATAAACCGAACTTTAATTGAACTAACCCTGACCCCTAAACTTCAGAATCAACGGTTGCCTTAGCGTTTGTAAAGAAGATTATCTTTAAAAACTTTAGATATATTCGAATATCATTAGAAACTAGTACATTTGGTAGTTAGACGTCTTCCGTTCCGTAATATTTTATGGCAGAATAGATCAGAATATGAATCACTAGGGAGAGACAATAGCATGGATTGCGAAAACGAAACTAGGAAGCAGCCAGCCATTCCATAAGGAGGCGAATAATAGTGTAGAATCGATAAAAGTACCTCGTCTACGTGAAGTGAGAAGCATACAATCCTCCGAACGCTTCAGTAGACTCTCAACTGCGATAAGGAAATCGCCGTCCTTTACAAACGGGAGTGTCTTCCCGATTAGTCACGCACCCACCTGCATTTGGGACAACCTGGAGCCTTGTTGTGTCATAGTGGTGGTGCCGTTGGCTGTATTGGCGCCCGTCAGAGGGCTACCCAACACCATCGCTCCCGCGTGATTTCAACCGAACGCCTTTCGATGGTCACAAGCACAGGTCACGCTCCTTCTAGACGTGCCTACGGACTGAGCAGTTGATTGCCCGCTGAGGAAGAGAGCGTCAGTTGGGGAGGGGGGGACCGCAAGAGAGGAGGGAGAAATAAAAAAAGCTGACGGCCCGGCACCCTCGAAGGCTCCTTAGGAAACTCACTCTTTCTCCTCGAATGGTCTCGATTCGATTCCTTCCCACACCTATGTATTGGCGTGGGTGAGACGAGTCTTCAACCCACGTAGGAAAATAGTATTCGCTTTTCGAATCTTAAGCGCAAAGTTGCCCATGTGGGCGAACAGACCTGATATCTTCTCGGGTGGGTGTTCAACTTGTAGAAAGGCTGTTCCCTAGAAAACAATCCCGTTGATCATCGGGCGAATTTCCGTAAAGTATGAATGATTTTTTGGACGGAAAACTTTGTTTCTTAAATAGATTTGAAACCATTTTTCGCAAGCGTTCCGCAACGGAGTATCTTCATTTATCCTGATACACGCCGTCGTAATATATAATTTTCAACATAAATCGATTCAATCAACAATATCGTGAAGAAATTCAAACAAAATATATTTTACGACATTTCCATTCCTAACAAATCTTAATCCGAAAAAAAATTACAATCGAGTTTTCTTCAATGAAAATAATAATAAATACGTAATCGCTGTCTATTCTCCTCACGTTCATTAAATAAGACGAGTTAATTTTTAAAAGCAAATCTTTCGCTCGCCGTTTTCTTGTCTTTCATGCAAGAGCACCTTCAGAAATTCCTAAGGTCTTTTCCTGCTTCTCCTCACGTTCATTAAATAGGATTTAAATAAGACGAGTTGATTTTTAAAAGCGAATCTTTCGCTCGCCGTTTTCTTGTCTTTCATGCAAGAGCACCTTCAGAAATTCCTAAGGTCTTTTCCTGCTTTGAAAAGGGTGAGCGAAAAACTGAAGACTAATGCCACCTCTTATCCATAAAAGTAACCAAAACAGAGTCCGGTTAATTCATTACCCTAATAAGTATTAATTTTAGCAGGTGAATTTAATCATTCAAAACGATAATTGTACCTTTGAATAGCGTCATAATATCCAATAAATTGATAATGTTCCCAAGTTAACTTCCCAACTCTTTAGGTAATCATGTAACCCAAAATAAAACTCGTAAATCCAAATATTTTGAAGTTGTATTATTTAGCTCACTCTAAGCGGTAAATTCAGTATTTTGAAGTAGAAACGGACAACTAAAAATGCATTTACATAAATCATTCTGCGCAGGGGAATGTTTAGCAAAATGGCTCACATGTTTGCTCTCCTAAGGTAAAAATAAAGTCGTTTCATAAACGTCTCAACTCTGATTCGGTATCGTAAATTGGAACTTGGTGATTTTCTTTAAAACGGGAGAAAGCTTGATTTTCAATGAATATTTGTAAGATCGCTCTTAGTTTAATAAGCATACTGCCATTACATAATTTTTGTCTCGGCTAATTATGCTACTTTTAACAAATCCTAATAGCGGTCTCTAGAAATCTCAAGATAAATTCCATTTTGAATTAGGAAATCTAAGAGTAAAAATTGATTACAGAATGTGTCTAAACTTCGGCATCTTTTAGGATCTCCGTTTCATGTAGTGTGATAGGCTCAGATTGTTACCTTTATTTAGAATTATGAAGAGTATGACGGTTTACTTTAAGAAACTCTAAAGGTTAAAAAAAAATAACTTGATCTATGACTTTTCAAAAGCAAAAGATTTTTTGTGCCTTACTTACAATTTATCCTACTTTTTAAAGAAAAGGTTTTTCAAATTTTCTATATAACATTAGTCTTTTTGACTTCTCGCCCACTAAGTACAGTACAACCAGGTTTCATCGCTTCTACTTTAAATACAATACAGCCTTTTATTTAATTTTCTTCTGGTGCCTTAAGTACCTGTTCAGTGTTTTATAGCCTGTTTTTCAGGGCATTCCTTAACGGAAACTGTGCACAATAACCCAATTAGACACTGGCTTAGGAGTAATAATGGTTTATAGTCTATTTGGAAAATGTACACAAAGGAAAAGGGGATAATGTCTACAAGGAAAATGTCATTTACTTTGCGCATAATTTTGGTATAAATTGAGTGCTTAACTGTAAAAAAATCAGGGTACCAAAATAAAAAATATGAGCATTAGCTTTCTAACAGTTTCATAAATCATGTGATTACTATTAAGTTATGCTCAGTTTTTTTATTACTTATTCTGCTACTGATCCTCAGTTGGGTTTTTGCTCTTTATCACCAGCTCATCTAATGTAACATATTTTATTCTACCTAAGATATGCAGGAACATAAGAAGCAATAATTCTAAAGTACAGTAAGACCCCTCTTAATGCAGGGAATACATTCCAATAGTTTGAGTGCTAAACAAAACAGCGTTAAATGAGGTCATCTTAGTATGTAGTACCTAAATAATGGGGATAAGTGAAACAGAACATAGAATTAGAAAATTTAAGTTTTTTGTTTTATTTTGTAACATTTATTGTTCAATACTTCTCTATTACATAAACAATACACTTTTTTATTTCTGATATGTGTTCCTAAAGCACTCATGAAAGTCAAAAATGTTAGAGAAAAGAAGTTAAGTTTGTGATGAGGAAGGCCTCGTCCTCGTCATTTGGCATCATTTTTTGTGAAGAAGTAAACTACCATGTTTGCCTTTTCACATTTTGTTCAGCAAGAAGCTGTTTATAGCAATACATTGTATCAATTATACTTCGCCTTTGAACTTCTATCAAAATTTGAATCGTTTTGAATAAACTGAGCCACAATTTCTGTTATAATGACTAAACTATTTTTAGAAAATCTGCTGAAAGTTCCTTTTGTTCCTCACCTTCAGAAATACTAATTAATTTGGTTTAACGAAATTATGCGCAATATCTGGGAATCCAAATACTACATTCGATTTCAGGGATTTCCAATAAAACCGTGCAACACTGAAACAGCATTAAGTGGGGTCTTACTGCATATAATTCAGAGAAAACATAGTGATTGTTTGTGGATTAAACAGTCCCTGATTTTGTAACAGTACTTTTGGAAATATTAGGAGAACCGTCAATAACTGTAATTATGAATTCAAATTGATTTAAGTTTCAACTTCAAAATAGTACAACCTTACTCACCACGCTAGCCCAGAGATTTACCATGACCCTCCTGTCTGAGCACCATGAATGCTGCACCAAATATCTTCTATCACATTTTCTTTAAATCATAAAAGCATTCTCTGTAGAGTATTCTTAAGTCTTTTCCAGGACTTCTATTTTTAGACTATTTTCTTCCTTAACATAAAATAATAGCATAAAGAGATTTAGGAGAAGTATTTATCCTGTTTCAGTTGGAAAACACAGACTTCAAGAAAAACAGTTTACATTTAGTAAATGATGCAGGTTGATTTTATGGTAAAAAGTCTTACAAACCATAAAACATGGTAACATCTTTAAGACGTGAGCAGCAGTGGGAAATGCTATAAACTATACAGCTAACAGAATAACTTTTCTAAGATTCTAAAAGTGGCCCAGAAATTAATTTCCAAAAAGTTCAAAATTATAATTCACTTAATTGAAATGGTGATAGATTAACTTTTTCATGAAGCCATGTTTTATATTGCACTGGAGAGCTTAAAAATTCAGACTTCAAAGTTTTTACTCATTTTCTAAATTTTGGACAAAGCAATTTCATTTGAATTCTTATTCAGATGAGGTTAAATGTTATGAAAATTAGATTTCATAGCTATTTTAAAAGTGTGTAAAAATTAAATTTAAATAAAAATAGAATAAAATTTGAAAATGTCACCTGAAGAATGAAAGAAAGAAAAAAAATAAACATCTATGGATAACTTTCCAAGTATCACTGTAACAGGTTAACTCAAAGTGACCTGAAAGACAAATGAATACATCTGTAGACACAGACATAACACTGAAAAATTTAAGGCCATTAAATTAACATAACCTTTTCAAGGCTTATATTTTATTCATGTGTATACAAGACTGTATTATAACTGTACTGGCCTGTGGACTGTACAGGCCCTGTATTATAATGCATACTAAAAATGGACTTCAATTAATGTTCACTTTAGGGTCTTGTATTATAATGGTTTGTTAGAGTTAAAGTGAAGTTTGTAATTAATTTCTTATATACATGATGAATTAGCATAGACATTAACTGCAATCTTCCATTTAACAAACCTTTATAATACAAGTTTCTAAAGTGAACATTAGTTTGTCCATTTGAGGTATACATTACAATACTAGGCCTTGGTATAAATCATTAAATATGAGATCTGAAAAACACAAATTAAAGATATGAGACAGAAAGGTAACCTTTAATCCTACAATGATTGTGAGCACATCACTTTTCTTTATCAAAGAATTCCCTAAGTTTCTCCAAAGCTCTTCCTCTATGAGAAATGGCATGTTTATTTTCAAGAGGCATTTCTCCAAATGTTTGCTCATATCCGTCAGGCTGGAAGCAAGGGTCCCAACCAAAGTCTCTCCTTCCTCTAGGAAAAACTATTGATCCTTTAACTACACCTTGGAACAGATGCACTTCTGGCTTCTCATTTTTATCGACCTGAAACAACATTAATCTTATTAATAATTACTGTCATGTACACATCTACTTATCAAATGTCAGTAAAAAGAAATGCATTAAGAAACTAACTCAAAAGCTAATTTACTGCATTTCCTAATCAGATGGAAGTATTAATTATAGAGTTAGTAAGAGGGCCTATTTGATTGGTGAAATGTCATTACTTTCACAAAAGTATCTTGGCTAGACTCTAGAAGACTTGCAAATAATCCCATAAGATATGCATGTGAAATTTTTTCTTTTCGTTCCTTATTCATTTTGCAGAATTCAATTATAAATTATTGTTCTGAAAAATAGCAAGTAAAAAAAGAGGGAAACTGAATTAATATCATTACTTTGGTTGTAGAATATTGCATCTGATACATAAGAAACGGTAAGAATATTGATATGATAGATGAAAATTTTGCACACAATCATTGCTATTGATGTAGTTTATCTCATCTTAAGTTCCTACAACTCTAACCAACGGCATCTATGAAGCTATAAACATGAGTTGGTGCCCCTGCTATGCCACTCAGGGTAGTATGTTGAACACTATTGCTACCATTTAAGTGGCAGCACTATAGATTCCCTGGCATCAATTCCCAAAGTTAACCAAATATGCTACTTTTCAGTCAACTTCAAACTAGGATTTTATGCAAAACATGATTAAAAACTACTGTCTTTTTATATCTATATAATTAAAAATAGGACAGCTTTTCTTGATGAATTTACAGCACTTCTACAACAATGATTTGACATTTTTTTCTTGCTGAATGGCAATTCTCCAAGAAGAGACACAGAGCTCTTCAAGTGTTGAAGTCAATTTACACTTATTGCAACAAAATTATCCCAAATTCAGCAGACCTCAGGACTGGTGATTTTAAATTTTAATAAATAACAAAAAATCATGATGTCTGGGAGTACACTAAGAAGCATTCCCAAAAGTTGCCATTTTTTATAAACTTAAAAATGTTTTAATGATATGTGAATATCATGTGTCAAAACAACATTCTAAGACCAGTATTTTATTCTTAAGGATTAACTCCTTGTAGAAAAATGGATTAACTGATATCTATCACAAGTAACTTATTTCAACAATAAGAAAAAATTTTGTGGATGCTAAAAAGAAATTTTTCAATCTCCATTTCATATAATATACTACTTAATTTCTAATGCAATGCTTCTCAGTTTTCCACCATCAATATTACATACATGAAACTCCAATCAAAATGCCTTCTGACTTGACACTTATAGGCAGCATGTTTATTTCCTTAGAACTTTAGCACTAAACAGGTTTACTGCATTACAAACTTAATCACCAACACTTAAAATTTTAAAGGCATTAATTAATTTGTAATTTAAAAAATCCAGGTCTTCCTTTCACCAAATGCATTAATTTCCAAGTTTCAAATTTTTATTCTATACAGCTTACCTCAGCAGATGGACAGTATGCAAACATACAAACAGCTTCAGCTGATTTGTCTTCCCAAGCAGTAAGCATCTTGTAAAGACCTTCTGGACCCAACTTATCTAAAAACCACTTGATATATGGACCTGCACCGGAGTAAAAAGATGCAGCATTATTGATTATATTGGACATTTTGTAACAGGATTTACTTTTACAGGAACATCAGTGTTCCAAAAAATAAGTGCTGATAGAGAAATGCAGAGAAACAAAATTAACTACAATTGGAAGAAAATATATGGTTATTTAATTTTATTGATAGCCTGTTCTATGCACAAAGCAATTCTTGATGACAGCAATAATAATTTACATAAATAAACAACAATAATTTGAATAAATCGATCATTTAAATTAAACTAAGTGTTTTTAACAGCTCCTTAGGGTTTGAATATCCTAACTCTGCGAATATTTACAAGAGAATAACCTAAAAAATTATTTGTGGAAATTACTTTAGAAAATTGATAATTTCTTCAGTTAGATCGATTGTAAAATGACAATTAGTAAGAAAATATGACGGATACTAGAATAGATATAATGAATACTTGAAGGTTGGAAATGTTACCAGAGTTTAACAGGAAAACCAGCAACACTGGTTTGAGTACTTTATTTATAAATATTTTTCTCTACGAAACTTTTCCACTCAGATAGCACTAATGGTGTTGTGATCAATTTAATATTCTCTGTACGTTCACACAGAATTATTGAAGTTGAATGAGCAGTAACTAAGAATATCAATTATTTACCAGGTAGTCCTTTCATAGCATTGAAACAAAGACTGGTATCTTCAACAATCACAGGACCTCCAACCATTCTTGCCGCATACTGACATTTTTTTGTGCATATATCTTCTATTTCTCCTTGGTATTCAGGTAAGTCTACCTTTTTGTTGACTAACTGAAACGGATGATGAAGTTTTATTACTCATGAAAGTATTTCGAACATTTACTTAAAAAATACAGCCTAGAAGAAAAGTAGAGCAATATTATATTCTGAATCGTTAATAAGTTATGGGATTAACTATTACAGTAGTTGATAAGAAGTTAACCTTAACTTCTGCAGCGGTATATCATACCACGGCATAAATTTAATGGATAGAAATATTTTCACTCTACTTAGAATTTAAATCTTTAGTGGCATCCTGATTTCGTTGACAGCATCAGTAGAATCACTTAGTAGATCCCGTATGCACAAAAAATGAGAAACTTTATTTGAATAAAAATTGTATTAATATATTACCTTGTGCCTGAAAGAGTCGCCTAATATAGACCTTACTTCCTCTAACTTTTTGGCATTTCCAGTGACAAAAACAATTTGCCTCTGCATACTGCTGCTGAAACGAATGACCGATTCATCAAAACCGCTGAGCTGAATAATTATACCACATTTAAGACAGAATAATAGCTTTTAAACGCGTGACTTTCGCGAAAACCATATTTAGCGGAACTATAGCTTAAGAAACTAAATTTAACATTAAGTCAGTTAATTGAATTAAAAGAGAAATGAGAAGTAATCCTGGAACGTTATAACCGGTTTTTTATAACCTTTGCATACTCTCAGTTAAAGCTTTCATTTACTCTGAAATTTATATTTTCTGGCACGAATGAGAAACATTTCGTGGAAAATCGTATATTTATTTCTTATAATATCGTAATAAAGTTGATCAGTTATAAGCAAAGAAGCATTCTAATTCTAGGATACATCGTTGCCCTAACACACGATAGACATACCATAAATTCAACCTCATTTGGTATAATTTATTAGCTAAGTAAACTTAAGGGCAATCCTTAAGTTATGACTAGGAGTGATATGATATAAAACAAAGTCACGTTCCTCCTTGATTAATAATTTAAACGTGTCCGACCAACACCGAGGCCAAAGGTACATAGGATACTTCACGATTTATTGAAACATGTGGTATGAAATACATGTGATCAAGTGATAGTACGCATTTCGTATTTCAACGTTTGTGTTCATACTTCCCGTTTAAGTATATCGAGACTGTTTCTGTTCTTTATATTACAATTTGTAAGCGGATAATGTCCCTCTGCATGCATTTAATTGAAAATAACGAATCATGTTTATAAATATTTTCGTACCATACATTTTCATAAGATCATCGAAATCAACACCTAAGCGGGTAATTTATCGGATCTTCATATACGGAAAAGGGCTCTATCTAGTTACAAAATGCCACGGTAAGCTAAACTTAAATTCGGATGATACAGTTGTAAGGAGCAAATTATTATCTGCGGAAAAAAGACCTTACACGGCGTTGTAATAATTTTTCCTATAACCTCGTCTCGCTTCTAAAGTCTGCAGTATATTTTGATTTCCATTGGCTATAAAAATTTTGTTGGTACTTCTTGCCGAAATATAAAACAACTTCGATTCATAACTTTGTTTAAAATACTTAAAATGTTTGTCATTATTGGTCAGCCACCAAAGTTCCTACCTCATTATTGTTTAAACTTCAGTTTCTGATTGCAAACCCTCAAAGTTTGCTTGTTGAAGCTTAGTTAATAACAGTATGATGGAACTGGAACCAAAACTGTTACTCTCACATCTTACTTAATTTACACTACTATGAATGACTCAGTATCTATGGACTTAAATATCATTTTGTACCAGTTTTTTTAAGTTACAATTCCCCTCATTACTTTGATCTACCTAGGACACCCACAAAAGATGCTAACTCTACATCTTTAAATACTCTCCTAATTCCTGATTAAATATCCATCATTTCTGTGGGCATTGATGCATCTAATAAACATTTAATTTATATAACATTTGTGATTTATTTATATTTTATATAACATTTATAACAATTAGCCAAATAACAGCATCATTAATGAACTATAACAATATTGTTATTTTTTTGAACTGACATGACCTATTACATTACCACGTTCTCTAAGTTGTCAATAATAATGCCAAACATAACATTTACTTCTTAAATATCTTTCAGTAACCAAGTTAACTTACAACCTGAATGTAATGTATAACTCATTATAAATAAAAAGTGTGGTAGTGTATACTTTAATCATCTCGAGTACTAGGTTTTATGAGGTTTCACTGCAATGAATTCACTAGAAATGCCTAGGTGACAGCAGTTTCATTCCAGTTAGTCTCTTCTGCCTGAAGCTGATCTGAAAAGACAGACTGGAAAGTTGGTGAAACTAACATTGGTTCAAAAATTCATTGCAGTGTAATCCCAGGAAATGCAATGCAAAAGATACCAATGTTTATAATTGGATATATTATATTAAGTTAAACAATAAAAACACATGAAAATTCTGGGCTTGAGCTATACCCAAGATTGACATATTCGCAAGTTCATGTAATGCATTGAATATGATATAGATAATCAAATATTGAAATATGTAATAATAAAATATTTTATTGGCAAAACAAGAATATTACATCAGAATGGGAAGATTCCATGAAAATTGAAGCAATTTTTTAAATTGCCTAATTCCCTGACATTTTCTGTATTTGAAATGCCAAGGTTTAAGTGTACCCATTCAACAGATGAAATACTGTGAGAAAAGTATGCATTGTGAAAAAATTTAAAATGTGTAAAAATATGTGTTACATATGCATTAACTACCTTTTGAAAAAGAGGAATATGAGCCATAAGTAAAAAATACAAGAAAAATATTGAAAATAATCAACATTTTGGTCATTTAATAAAAAGAATGAATCACAGACTACTATCACACCAAAACTTTAGATAGATTTATACGAACAGCTTAAACATAAAGCTGCCTAAATAACATAGATTCTATATTTTTATCACATCTTCATTAACATATTAAAAAATATTTGTTCGAGATTAACCCTCCTCCTCTTCAACATTTGGTTCTTGGACATTGGCATAGTCAATCTGAGGAACATCCCACTGCGGACCAAACCTAAAAAATAAAAATGTAGCATACTCATTATCTGACTGAGTAATATTGACTGAAATTATCAGTTTGACCTCACAATTTTCTTAATAGCTTGATAAGAAGTTTCTTTTCTACACATAATATGTTTACCATTTTATTTACTTATTTTCAAGTTGCCCTTGCCATGCAAATTGGTAGTTAATGCCAATTAATTAAAATGCAGAAGCCAATACATTACACTCTTAAACTAGAAACCTTTACAAACGTTCACACGATATTTCTGAAATTTAATATTTCTTGCCATATAAGGGTGAAAGTTTTTGTAATATATCGTGTACTGACTTCTAATATTCAGTGACATTATGTTTCACAGTGTGTAGTAAATTGCATTACTCACAATATATTAGATGACTGTAATGCTTCTATAAGTAGTTACAATCAATCAATGTTAATTTTCAGCATTTATAGTAATTGCAATTTACGATCATGAATTTCAGTGACCTTCAATAGTTTTTGAGTACATATATCTATAAATGTTAGCAGTTACAATTGTACAATTATTCATTAACTATCACACCATTAATCAAAGATTCGAATATTTTTACCATCACAACTTTTGTTTACAGATTAAGTTAATTAGGTAATGCTTAGTGCAATAATAGTGTTCCCTTAAAACTTCCTGAACATGAGTGGCAGAAAAGTGAAAAATATTAAACTCAGGGACTTACGTAGCCAAGAAGGTATAGGCTCCAGAACTATAAAATATATTTATTTATTCAACGGCATAAACTCATTTTGTTAAAACTAAAAAAAATAATANACCCTTTTGGTGGAATCATTTACAATAAAAAATTATGGTTTTTACAATATACAAAAGGCAGGTTTTCCAATATATTGCAAAATAAAATTAACGGATTATATTCAAATAATTCAAACAATTTTTGGAAAATTTTAAAGATTTAAAATATATTTTTTGAAGAAGTACCCTAGTAAGAATGAGGTGACAACTATTTTACATATTACAAACATTTTAGCATTATTTTCCTTGCCCCTTACATAACCAATTTGCATATTTTTTGTGCACTATAACCTTTATCACAATCCTATATCTTTGTAAAGATATCATGAGTGCTTTCCACCACAAAATAGTGCGCCAAACCCATCAGTGGATGCATACTTTAATAAAATTAGATTATATTTACGTAGTTTGAAAATGTTGTCGAAAATAAATTGATGAAATAAAAATTAACAATTTTATATGTAACTGCATTGATGGCCCTTTGTAGTCAGACTCAATGGTCACTGTGAGAGTTTCTCGTAATGTAAGCGTACATGAAAACAGAATCATAATAATTCACAGACTTAACAGTCAAATGCTATGACCAATAGAAAATTATTAAATATAGACATGAAAGATACAAAATTCGATAAAATATTCACCTAAGAAAAGGAGAGCATCGGTATGAGCAAATCCAAGCAAAGCAAGTCCAGCCATTTTGGAGATGATGCCCACAATAAGAAGAGAAGCATCACTTGGAAGTTTCAAGCATCTGTTAGACTGATGTCGACTCTGCATCAGATGGAGCCAACTTACCAATAGCAGTGGAAGGCAAGAGAGACTATTTCGTATAGCAAAATATATTCCAAATTTGGTGATATCCCATCCTGGAGGATCTTCGTGGACGTACACGAACGTTTGACTCACTTCCCCTGAAAAATGAAAATACCTCTTTTGCTTCACCTGCTCTAAGCAAACTAAATTACTTAAAAATTGCCAATAAAACATCCTTTGAAATTAAATTATTATTTCTAAACCCATCATGTTTTCCACTGCTTATTACCCAGGCTCATTACGAGTGCTGTTCTGATGTCAACTGCTGGAACCATTTTGTCTTAAATATATAAAACCACTCCATTAGAGTGAACTTCTTACTATACCACACAAAACAACATACACAGGGCCATGGTTTCGTAGGGTGGTTACATCATCAGGTGACAAAATGGAAACATGACACAATTATTGTAAGCTGGATTGCAAATATGTGAAAATCATTACATTTATTTACTGAACTTTAGTTTTGTTGTATTGATTGCTATTGGGGTCCTACTGATTCAAATAAAAGTATATTATAATGATAATGATTAAGATATTTATATTATATAATTATATCATATAATATAGAAAGGCTTACTAAAATAAAACTGATATGTTCAAGGAAATAAATAAGCACACATTTTGCAGAAAAACACTTTCTGGTAGTCACATAAGATTTTTATTCAACTGGTTTTGTCAACAGTCTGCCATCTTCAGGTAAAGAAGGTGTCAACCCAACACAATGAAAATTGCCAAATATCTCTTGTTTTTCTTTAAGATGTAGGCTTACTGAACACTGATAATGTGCATGTATTGTTAAATAATAGTGCAATTCAATATGCCTCTAAGTCTTTAACACCTATAAATACATATTCATTCTTTATAGCTACATTCACAAACAAATAATATCATTAAACTAAACAAAAATTGATGGAAATACTCACGTGATTATAAGAAGGGGGATGAGAAGTAGACAGGCTCCTATTTCAAACACCAATCCAGGAAGAATGGACCGTGTGATAGGATAGAGACCGTTGAAAGTTAAAGATCCAAAAAGTGTGCTGAGGTTCTGAAGCATTGCCACAAATGCAAACACTTTCCCTAGGGAATGAAATAGATTGGATAAACTTAATTTTATATGAGATCTTTGTCTACATTTTTCAAGTGACATTCATTATATATTTTCATTGCACACAAGTTTTGTTACACTTTTCCAAACTCATTAGAACACAGATTTAGTTTTAAACATGATATTGGAACTACACTAAACAGCAGGTTCTTGGTTGATAATATTTGAAGACACTGACAAAAAATAGATGCATTGAAGTGAAAGATTAATGCAAAATCTCAGCTTATATCATTAAACCAAACTCAATAAAATCTTGTTAAATTACTGCAAAGTGAATAATGTCTTGTGCAAAGATTAAGGCTAAGTATTCTCATCTTCTGTCAGAATATGATGTACAGCATGTTACTGAAGTAAACCTTATATCACTGAATAAGGAAATAATAGAAATGAAAAATTTATTAGATGATTTACTTTGGAGATTATTTATTTATTTCTGAAGAAGTTGGAAATGGTTTTTGAGTATATTTGGTTTATAATACTCAATGGTATAATGGTTTTTGAAATATATGAGTAATTTTCTTCTTTTAGTTATAATGAAGTTTCAAAAACAAAAATAATCAGAAATGCATATAAAAATTTAAACTGTAGTAAACATGGAATGCTGAGGTTGGTAACTTGATTTCAAAGATATTTCCTAGCCAAGCAGCTCTTACTTTTGGAACTTTATTAAATTTCCAAAAGAGACTACACATACCTAGTTCATCAGCTTCTACTTGCTTTGATATGAGAGAGCGGATGGCTGGCATGCACAAATATCCCAACATGTATACAGGAGGTACTGAAATGGAAAGAAAAGAGCATGTTAGGAAAATGTCTTGAATATGGTAACTAAAGGATAAAAGGGGACCTTCAAATAAAAACTTGAAATCACTTTGTAAATAAATAGTTGAATCTATGTCATGACCACCCTGTCAAGGGAATGAATTAAGTGATGGCAGAGAATTACATTATCACAGTATAGGAGTCACTTTCTGACAGCTATAAGGAAAGGTAATGTCAGCCCATTGGGACCCATGCTACTTATAAATGGAAAACTATTGTCATACCGATAATATTATTATTTTCTATCACATCCACAGTCTAGAATGGGATTCTTATACACTAGAGTCCCACTAATTCAATCACAAAAATTTTGAAAGTCTGGAAACAAATATTTTGTACTAGATACTAACAAAACTATCATCTTGAAGACATCCGACCCTTTTGNTTGAATGATTTTGCAGGAAGTTTTTGCTTGAAGTATTCACTGTAATAAAAGCCCTTAAATGGTCCTTGCTTGCTTCATTGGATTCCTTGCTTTTCTCCACTTATTTTTATGATGGATCTGTTTTCAGTAATATTCTTCTCGTAATATTCTTTTCGTAATATTCTTCTCTGCCCTAAAATTGTGGGAAAGGAAAGGGACTTTGATAAAATTTCGATTTGTTTGATTTTGGCTCGAGCCAAAAGCTATCCCTTGATATTTTATTCTCTCCCTCCCTTGGTTAGATTTCTATTTAAGTACTGATTTTATTTGATGAATTAATGGAAGAAAAGAAGTTGATTTTATTGATGATCTGAGAATTGGACACGAAAATTTGATTTTTTAGAAATCTTTTTTCCTTAAAATAAGATAATTCACAGCTGGAAATGCAGTGAATATGCAAAATACATGTAAATATTTTATAAATGTATTATATTTTATAGGCAGTTATTAGAGAAAGCCTAAATTTTTCTCTGTTACAGGTTCTTGGATACCTTAAGGATTTTACATTGCCCTTGCCACTAAGCAAGAAAAATATTATCTGGAGGGTGAAAACAATTGTATTAGTCAAAAGTAACGAAACTATTAAATAACTCATTAGACGGTGGATCTCACGTGGCTCTTCGTTCTTCATAAATATCTATTGATCTATTTCATTTTCATAGATCAAATTATACGAACCAAAACTTGGCACTCGAAAAAAGTTACCGATTCTGTAGCAACATTAGTTCCGAAAATTTAAAGATACGTTTGTTCCGAACAACTTTAGATATCCAAAATCTAGCAAATAAGAAGTTCCTTAGGACTCAGTGGTGAAAAATCGACCTCAAACACCTACTATACTTAGCTCCAATGATGTTTAATAAATTTCGACCACGTTCAGCGAATGTTTACGGGTACCTTCGCCTTCACTTCATCATCGGAAGGTTAATGGGTTTTTCGACCATTCCAATAAGCAGAGGAAAGCCACTAGAAGACGTACCGTATCATTTAATCGCGTACAGTGCTTTCGCCTTCTTGCTCACCACTTCCTTCAACATCTTCACAACGAGAGAAAGTTTGGTGTCCCCCATCAAAGCCAACGTTCCCGACAGCCAGACTCTGGTGACAGCCGCCGGAATGACCGTTCCCCTTTCAGCCGCTACCTTGATGCTCTCTAATCTATACTTTATCTACCTCTTCCATCGACGTCGTATCCACTGGATGTTTTCGGAAGTGACTGCTGTAGCATCCAACTTGAGGTGTGACTGCTCACCTATTCGGCGGACTCTCAAAAGACAACTGTTTCTGTTGGTGGGGTCAATGTTGATAAATATGTGTAAATGTAGTTGTTTTTCGATTTTCTCTTGCATTCACGATTCCTTTTTTGTACATTTCCATGCGGCTCTTGTTCAACTTTATTGGTGAGTATTCCTTAATCTAGTTAAGACTTCAGGTAACTTTCTTTTAGTACATTTTTCAGGATAAAATTTGCTAGTCTTCAGTACGACAAACTCAAATTTCGATTATTGTGATAGATAAAATTGTGATATATAAAATATTACATTCCATTCAACTCAAACTTCTTCAAAACTTGTGTGCTGAGCAGGGTCCTATCCAGGATTTTCGCTTAGGGGGCTGAACTTAAGTATTGTAACCAATAATCTCCCGTTATAATAAGACCCAATTGATTCCTATCAAAAAGTGTTGCCTATAGAAATGTTTAAGCGACGATACTTATTGATAATACCCTTGAGAATTTGAAATAAATAGTTGTAAACACTTTTTGGGGAGCTTAAGCTCGTGTTCGACGGCGGTGTTCTCGTAGAATCGTATCCATATTCCGAGGCTTTTGCAGAAAAAAATTCTCTGAAACTCGAAGCCCTCCTGAATCTCTGCCGATGCTAGTTACCCTTTTGGGCCCTTCACAGAGGGGCTGTGGGGAGGTTTATGGCCCCTAAGCAGCATGGGGGTTAGTAAAACTAAATATTGTTGCAGTTATTTTGCTAAAGAATCATTTGTTGCACACATGGCCAATATGTCTTTCGTGATGAAAATCTCGTGCTTCGCTGATGACGTACAACTTTTAATCGAAACTCGCGAAATTCTCGCGTAATTGCTCCATCGCAAACGAGTGTTGTAATGAAACGCTTAAAATCTCATTCATGACATATGTGGGTACCTGACTGAAAGTTAAACAAATCGATATAATACTTAAAAATTATTTATTTATTTCTGAAGAAGTTGGAAATGGTTTTTGAGTATATTTGGTTTATAATACTCAATGGTATAATGGTTTTTGAAATATATGAGTAATTTTCTTCTTTTAGTTATAATGAAGTTTCAAAAACAAAAATAATCAGAAATGCATATAAAAATTTAAACTGTAGTAAACATGGAATGCTGAGGTTGGTAACTTGATTTCAAAGATATTTCCTAGCCAAGCAGCTCTTACTTTTGGAACTTTATTAAATTTCCAAAAGAGACTACACATACCTAGTTCATCAGCTTCTACTTGCTTTGATATGAGAGAGCGGATGGCTGGCATGCACAAATATCCCAACATGTATACAGGAGGTACTGAAATGGAAAGAAAAGAGCATGTTAGGAAAATGTCTTGAATATGGTAACTAAAGGATAAAAGGGGACCTTCAAATAAAAACTTGAAATCACTTTGTAAATAAATAGTTGAATCTATGTCATGACCACCCTGTCAAGGGAATGAATTAAGTGATGGCAGAGAATTACATTATCACAGTATAGGAGTCACTTTCTGACAGCTATAAGGAAAGGTAATGTCAGCCCATTGGGACCCATGCTACTTATAAATGGAAAACTATTGTCATACCGATAATATTATTATTTTCTATCACATCCACAGTCTAGAATGGGATTCTTATACACTAGAGTCCCACTAATTCAATCACAAAAATTTTGAAAGTCTGGAAACAAATATTTTGTACTAGATACTAACAAAACTATCATCTTGAAGACATCCAACCCTTTTGGTGGAATCATTTACAATAAAAAATTATGGTTTTTACAATATACAAAAGGCAGGTTTTCCAATATATTGCAAAATAAAATTAACGGATTATATTCAAATAATTCAAACAATTTTTGGAAAATTTTAAAGATTTAAAATATATTTTTTGAAGAAGTACCCTAGTAAGAATGAGGTGACAACTATTTTACATATTACAAACATTTTAGCATTATTTTCCTTGCCCCTTACATAACCAATTTGCATATTTTTTGTGCACTATAACCTTTATCACAATCCTATATCTTTGTAAAGATATCATGAGTGCTTTCCACCACAAAATAGTGCGCCAAACCCATCAGTGGATGCATACTTTAATAAAATTAGATTATATTTACGTAGTTTGAAAATGTTGTCGAAAATAAATTGATGAAATAAAAATTAACAATTTTATATGTAACTGCATTGATGGCCCTTTGTAGTCAGACTCAATGGTCACTGTGAGAGTTTCTCGTAATGTAAGCGTACATGAAAACAGAATCATAATAATTCACAGACTTAGCAGTCAAATGCTATGACCAATAGAAAATTATTAAATATAGACATGAAAGATACAAAATTCGATAAAATATTCACCTAAGAAAAGGAGAGCATCGGTATGAGCAAATCCAAGCAAAGCAAGTCCAGCCATTTTGGAGATGATGCCCACAATAAGAAGAGAAGCATCACTTGGAAGTTTCAAGCATCTGTTAGACTGATGTCGACTCTGCATCAGATGGAGCCAACTTACCAATAGCAGTGGAAGGCAAGAGAGACTATTTCGTATAGCAAAATATATTCCAAATTTGGTGATATCCCATCCTGGAGGATCTTCGTGGACGTACACGAACGTTTGACTCACTTCCCCTGAAAAATGAAAATACCTCTTTTGCTTCACCTGCTCTAAGCAAACTAAATTACTTAAAAATTGCCAATAAAACATCCTTTGAAATTAAATTATTATTTCTAAACCCATCATGTTTTCCACTGCTTATTACCCAGGCTCATTACGAGTGCTGTTCTGATGTCAACTGCTGGAACCATTTTGTCTTAAATATATTAAACCACTCCATTAGAGTGAACTTCTTACTATACCACACAAAACAACATACACAGGGCCATGGTTTCGTAGGGTGGTTACATCATCAGGTGACAAAATGGAAACATGACACAGAGTATATACAAAGCCAAAAGTAGAATCAGCCAGTGAGAGGAAGGGTGGGGGAATGGGGAGGGGAAGGGTAGCGAGCTGGTGAAAGGAACAGAGGGTGGGGTTGGGGGAGGAATCAAGGGGTGTGGGTTAAGGGTAACTAAGGTACAGGAGATAAGAAGTAACCACAATGTCTGAGAAAACTCAAGAATATAAAGTCAAAGGTGGCAGGTTATACACAGGATGCACAGTCTTTAAAAGTCATAATTTGTCAAGTTATCCAAAGAAGATGAAGGTGGCTGAAATGTAAGGGAACAATGTGTGTTGTTATTGAAAGGTTCTACAACCATGCTATTAGATCCGTGAAAACTACCAACCGACTAGTTTCACTTACAGAAATTAAGAAATACTACAACTTAACCTCACGTCAGCACAGGAAAAAGAAATGATAAAAATTCCCCAAATTAATTACTTATAAATTCAAATTCACCCCATATAAAAGCAAAAGAAGAAGAAGGTAATGACTTAGCAAACTTTGCTTCCTATGCCACTCCTAGCATCTGACTTTAACTCACCCTAATAAATTTACCCCGACCAAATAAGTACCACAACCTGATTCATCTTCCGCACCCAACCTACCCTAACAACTACCCCAGTGAAGCTACAGTTCCTATCGCATTATTCCTCATCCCAAAAATTCGCCACCCATACTACCGCCTATAAAGTGTCCACAAAAGAACAATAGGCAATTTGCGCACAGTCCCAATGACCAGTTGTGTGGTATAGTAAAAAGTTCACTCTAATGGAGCAGTTTAATATTTTTAATATTAATAATTACCACAAGATTACCCCTGACTCTGTATCGTTGTGTCATACCAATAACCCTGCCCAGTGAAGCTGGTGATGTGCTAATGCCTATGGTGTTAATGCTGGAAGGAAAGGGAAGCAGCAGAGATTGAGAGGGAAAATAGTAATTAGAGATTGATGCAGACAAAACTACATAAGATGTTATGATCAAAAGCAGGAAGATGTCTTAGTTCCAGCAGCCACCATTAGATTGGTGGAGCACTCATATCATAAGACAAAAGATTTTTGATCTACAACAATAACATCTAAAAATATAAATAATGGAGAAATACAGGCAAACCAAAGATGAACAATGAGGTGTTGCAAAAGGCAACTCACGCAAAATGAGATAATAACACCCACTTCAATTGCAATTTTTCATTCAACACTTTTAAAATAATGAAATAATATTAAATAAATTAAAAAATTACTTAGATTATATTTCATCTTCCCATAAATAAATAATATAAAGATCCAAGCATTAAACACACCCATATATAAGGTTCATCTTAATTCATTCCTCAATTGAAGTCCTATGTTTAACCTATGGTTAAGTTAAATTTGTTCAAGAGGATCACAACTAGAATTACTTCACCAGATCTTGCACTCATTTGTATTGTTTTTCAAGTAACAATAATAATAACAACTTGAGAACCAACCTTCAACTACAGTCATCACAATCAGAGAGCAAATCAGTAAACAGATGAGACTTGATCTTCGATTATCTTCCCTATAGCGAAAGCATGATCGGACTGCACCAATCAGATGATTAGTGCCTAAAACTTCCCTCCATGTTACATTAACAGGATTTTGAAGCGACCTACGAACATCCGACAGGTACAATACAACATAAGCAATTAATATTGCGTGACAAGTGAGGCAGACCATGAAAACAGCATCTATATTTACAGCATTGGAGAGATAAGCTGCAGATGTTGGCCCAATGGCTGCTGCAAGGGAGAAGGATATTTCTAACAAAGAAACTCTAGAAGTCCTTGCCTCGCGATTAGACACTTCAGATATGTAGCTAGTAACAGCCATTACGCAGCCAACGAATCCTCCGCTTATACCCGATAACGCACTTCCAATTAATAGCCAAGGCAAGGTAGTGGTGCCAAATACCGAAGCACTTACAAACACTATGGTACCAACAGCAGTTCCCAAAGAAGGAAGGACAAGCGGCAATTTACGCCCGTAAGTATCGCCCCAAGATCCTAATAAGTTGGTTGCTATAATAGAGGGAATGGCAAATGAAATGGATGCCCACATAACCCAGTCGGAGGCTTCCCGTTGAACTTGGATTAGACTCTGCCTGTTGTCCTTCTCGTTCAATGCGTCACATATTGAGGCATTAAAGTTACTGAGGCAGACAGTCTGATAAATCAACTCTTGAAATACAGTATACTGCATGAACATTGCTAACATAAATAGAAACAAGACGGGTTCCACGGTCATCTTGCTACAGAGCGTCATCTTGAAACTGTGCCTCAAGTTCGGTGCTAAAAAACTTAAAATATTTCCCTTTAGTTAAAACGATCAACTAAAATAAGTATTTAAATCCAAGTCGAGTCACTCAATCCTCATTAAAATCTCCTTCTTTGGGAATCCTTCTTCACTGTTAATGCAGGAAGTTGTTAGTTGTATTCGATTCGTCTAATATTTTGCATCGGGCGCCTTTCTGGTACTGAAGAGGAAGTTAAAGCCTGGCATCGGCTTTGATTTTGTGAAAACCGGGTAATAAATTTAATTTCTGAATAAAGCCATTGAATACTTCAGATTTTCAGCGTTGCCATCTGAAGGTAGAAGTAAAATATTAATTCATCAACATTGTTCAAGTCATGTATCAGCTGACTGCAGGTGGCTCACGACACTATCGAAGTGTGCGATAGTCGTCGATCCTTCGCATGACTCGATAACGCGCACATTGTTTGAATAGCATTACCTCTTCACATCATGCTATGAATGTACGACATTCAATTAAACGCAGCATATTCGAGAAACTACTGATGACAATCGTGATATTTTTACATAATGTTGCAAACAATTTTACAAAATGTTGCAGGGGTAATTTAAATATCATTCCATTATCTAGAGGGAATAATCATCATGTTGAACTAAAATTTAAAGAAATATTTTACTAATATTGGAAACGAAAATAAGTCTTTGCATTAAAAAGTAGAGATTTACAAGACATGCGACAACAGAGTAATGATGAGATATACTGACAGTATTAATTATTGTGTGAGGTTATAATATATTGACAGAAATAATGATGGGTAATGAAATAGGATATGTCATTAGCAGTAATGAGAGTATAACTGATGGTGTAGGATCTACTTTACCCCCGCCCCCACCTTTCCTATGAATCTGTCTTCCATTTCGAATTTTGATACTCCACAACGTTTCTTGCCCTTCCCCGCACCCTTTCTATAATACCGTCCCCTCCCACCTCCCAATCTCCTATTTGGGTATTAAAGTTTGCGTATTTGTTTGATTTATTAAATCTCTCTCCTCACTGTTTAAATCTGAGCCTATTATTGAATGGCGCTTTAGTTTTTAGGAGCTAATTATACTTTAACCGTTTGTTAATATCACTGTTTTACGCGAAAGGCTCACACAATCCATAATGCTTATTAATATGGATGCCTATGTTACATCCTAAACTAAACACTTTTCTGTTCAATTTTGCTATTGCTTCCATTTTTTATCAAGCGATAACCTAAAATGCATGCCTAAACACAGTGCTCGATACATTACCCACTGAGTCGACGGAGTAATAATGAACCTATGGCACGCGTGCCCAAAGTGGCACTTTAGAGAATATATTTGGCACACTGTACTCTGACGGCACTATTTTTATTATGTAATCTTTAATTAAAAACTGAAGCCACATAGTAAATAAATGAGGATTGTTTTAATAGCAGATTACAATTAATGATTATTTACTCTAATTATTACAACTTAATCCAATCGTCGACGTAATAAAATAGGTAATATCAGCATCTCACTCTACGCTACGGAATCACATTGGCACGTCTTTTATAGTAGTAGTATATTGTCAAAAGTGCTGCGACTGCTTTGGTCATTTCGCACATAGGCCCCCATCGGGAACCGCTTTCGCCGAAGTCGAACGCGTTGCCTACTTGGCTGCCCGGGAGACCCAGGTCTTTTATATATATCAAATATGACACTCTTGCCATTTAACTCTCGCTATCTCTGGTCTATGAGTACCTTGCAAAAGTCAAGGAAAGAGTTTCACTAAGTTAGCAGGAATTTGGTCCTGATCTTGATGAATTAAATATTTCATTTGTATTTCTTTTGGTAGAGAATAAAGAAAATGTATTTTATCTACCTTCGTCTCAGTCTTGGCTGTGATGATAAGAAAGCTACTGAGGTATGAATTATGTTAAATTAAAGCGTTATTTAAGATTTCTCCTTATGCAATGTGACGGAAAGTGTTACTCGTAGTCATTGTGCCTCTTTTAAGTTTGTTCTGCTTATAGCCATCTGGTTCAGGGTGGAAAGCAAGGGCAAACTACCTCACTCCTCATCTTGCCTATTAAGTCTCTATTCCGTCTCCTAGTTCTTTGTAGCATGGCAGGAGATGAGGTCCCAACCGGCCTTCGGGCTGAATACTTTTTATCTTTTCGTGTAAATATGTCTGCATTCATCAATGATCTTCGCAGAGTCATTTACAACAAATGAATTTTTTCTCGACATCTTACTATCTAACATATAATCTGCAATTGCGAAAATTTAGCGATTGTACTTATTATTGCATATTTGATCGATAAAATCAAAGATTTGGGATGGAAATGTACCGCGAGAACGTTACTTTTTTCCATCGATTTCTCATACAGTATTCAGGTCATCCATTAGTATTAACGATTAACGAATCTACCTAGATTTTCATCACAAAGATCTATCTATTGGTATTTCAAAAGAAATTCATTCATTGTACCGACTGTATGTAAGCCTCGTAAGATATGCTATGCTCTTTTATGTTTTCTGTGTAGCTTCATATAGACCAAGCAAAAAGGTTTCCACTCGGGCGATCCTTTCCTGCAAAGAAGAATAAAAGGAAAATGTAGAGATGATCAATAAACTGAACAATGTAGCAGCTGGAAATATCGGTTTGAGCTACGAAGAAGAATGGCTTCTAAACAAATACTTGAACGTTATCACAGTTTTAGTAAACTTGCCTTGAGTAATGGGGAAGCTTGCGCTATTGAATATAATCGAGGAATTTATCAATCCACTGATACAGAGAGAGAGACAGAGTAAAATCGATTTGTCTTGTCATTTCATACCAATGGCTATGAGAATCAATTTGACCGCATTGGGTGGAGCTTCAAATAGTTTTATGAATCTTTTGATGCACCTATGTGATAATTCTAATTTATTTTGGTCGAACAATCATCTACACTTTTCGTCATCTGACTCTGTATTCAGACTGCAAACTGGAGAGCGGGTTAAGGAATGACAAGAGAATTATGATAACAGTTTGCTCCAATTTGTCTTATTTTTGCTATCATACAAACCCTGAGTATGAAATTTATAACTCGCCTCAATAACCTCAAACATACTAAAATGTAGTGTCCGTAATTGTTCATTTATGAGGGAGGTTCTTTTTGGGAAAGTACAAGTAAGTTTTAAACTGTCGGCTATGTGAATAAAAATTCGCTTACGATGAGAATTTATCGAAATTTACACCTTAAATTTGCTGGGAAAAAAATCGGCACAACATAAATAACATATAGTGCGCAATATGCAACAATACTTGTTTATCGGAGCCGTATATTGATATATTATATCACACTTAGCCATAGCATATGTGGGTACCTGACTGAAAGTTAAACAAATCGATATAATACTTAATAGGATCACAAAAAAATTTCAAGACCAATTACCACTACCTTAGAGCTTTGTTACTAGTAGTAACAGTTTTTCGATATTTGGTTTTTCGGTGAATTATTCTTCCTCGATCAAAAAGAATTTTATCTTTATTATTTATTCCTTATATTTTTTCAACAAGACCTCAGAAAATCTTCTTTCAGTTTGATTTTTCTTCCAGCGATCTATTTCTTAGCCGACCAAAACTTGCAGCAATTATTTTTTTTTCTTCCTAATATGTTGCGAATTTTGGAGAAGTATTACTTGAATTCGTTATCAAAGTATTATAAAGTAGCGCAGGGAGTATCAACAGCTGGAGTTTCATAAAGAATTCTCCTGGATAAGAATCTTTCGCCTTCTTTTACGGCGTTCAGGATAATCAAGAGCAGACTGCTTGCACTTCTTTGAGTCGCATTTCTCATTTCCCCCGTATTTTCAGCAATATAAAACGTTATCTCAGCGCTTTGCTAAATGGACAAAGGTCTCTATCGGAAAGAAAATATGTCATGTTTTGAAAAGGTATTTGTTAACAAATATGTTTTAGTTAACAAGCGATGTTATTTACGGTGGAGAAAGATTTTATGTACAAAAATTTTCGAAATTACCACTTTTCTATTCCAAATATGCACTTATCTCAACATAAACCCTCGGATAAACGAGTTCTATCTTTGGGTGTTTACAGAACTCAATGAAAAGGAACAGCACATGTTTACTCAGTGGTCTCTTACATTATGAATGAATTGGCCTTTGTAAACTCTAAATTCGATCGTTTTGCTAAAGGAATCCAACGATCGCTGGCTAATCATTCCGGCTCACTTCCCTCAATGGCAATTCCAGAGTCCTTTTACCTGGTTTGCCGTAAAAATTATATAGCAGAGTAGGAGGTGGTCTGGAAACACGCAAAGTTTACAGTTCCCATAAATGAATTTGTGAACGTGAATCTGTAAGTGTATAAGATGAAAAAGTTTCTTAATTTAAACGAGTTTCTTGTGCTAGTAGTTCATTTATTGATTAGTTTTGAATGATTTTGCAGGAAGTTTTTGCTTGAAGTATTCACTGTAATAAAAGCCCTTAAATGGTCCTTGCTTGCTTCATTGGATTCCTTGCTTTTCTCCACTTATTTTTATGATGGATCTGTTTTCAGTAATATTCTTCTCGTAATATTCTTTTCGTAATATTCTTCTCTGCCCTAAAATTGTGGGAAAGGAAAGGGACTTTGATAAAATTTCGATTTGTTTGATTTTGGCTCGAGCCAAAAGCTATCCCTTGATATTTTATTCTCTCCCTCCCTTGGTTAGATTTCTATTTAAGTACTGATTTTATTTGATGAATTAATGGAAGAAAAGAAGTTGATTTTATTGATGATCTGAGAATTGGACACGAAAATTTGATTTTTTAGAAATCTTTTTTCCTTAAAATAAGATAATTCACAGCTGGAAATGCAGTGAATATGCAAAATACATGTAAATATTTTATAAATGTATTATATTTTATAGGCAGTTATTAGAGAAAGCCTAAATTTTTCTCTGTTACAGGTTCTTGGATACCTTAAGGATTTTACATTGCCCTTGCCACTAAGCAAGAAAAATATTATCTGGAGGGTGAAAACAATTAGCTGTATTAGTCAAAAGTAACGAAACTATTAAATAACTCATTAGACGGTGGATCTCACGTGGCTCTTCGTTCTTCATAAATATCTATTGATCTATTTCATTTTCATAGATCAAATTATACGAACCAAAACTTGGCACTCGAAAAAAGTTACCGATTCTGTAGCAACATTAGTTCCGAAAATTTAAAGATACGTTTGTTCCGAACAACTTTAGATATCCAAAATCTAGCAAATAAGAAGTTCCTTAGGACTCAGTGGTGAAAAATCGACCTCAAACACCTACTATACTTAGCTCCAATGATGTTTAATAAATTTCGACCACGTTCAGCGAATGTTTACGGGTACCTTCGCCTTCACTTCATCATCGGAAGGTTAATGGGTTTTTCGACCATTCCAATAAGCAGAGGAAAGCCACTAGAAGACGTACCGTATCATTTAATCGCGTACAGTGCTTTCGCCTTCTTGCTCACCACTTCCTTCAACATCTTCACAACGAGAGAAAGTTTGGTGTCCCCCATCAAAGCCAACGTTCCCGACAGCCAGACTCTGGTGACAGCCGCCGGAATGACCGTTCCCCTTTCAGCCGCTACCTTGATGCTCTCTAATCTATACTTTATCTACCTCTTCCATCGACGTCGTATCCACTGGATGTTTTCGGAAGTGACTGCTGTAGCATCCAACTTGAGGTGTGACTGCTCACCTATTCGGCGGACTCTCAAAAGACAACTGTTTCTGTTGGTGGGGTCAATGTTGATAAATATGTGTAAATGTAGTTGTTTTTCGATTTTCTCTTGCATTCACGATTCCTTTTGCCATTTCCATGCGGCTCTTGTTCAACTTTATTGGTGAGTATTCCTTAATCTAGTTAAGACTTCAGGTAACTTTCTTTTAGTACATTTTTCAGGATAAAATTTGCTAGTCTTCAGTACGACAAACTCAAATTTCGATTATTGTGATAGATAAAATTGTGATATATAAAATATTACATTCCATTCAACTCAAACTTCTTCAAAACTTGTGTGCTGAGCAGGGTCCTATCCAGGATTTTCGCTTAGGGGGCTGAACTTAAGTATTGTAACCAATAATCTCCCGTTGTAATAAGACCCAATTGATTCCTATCAAAAAGTGTTGCCTATAGAAATGTTTAAGCGACGATACTTATTGATAATACCCTTGAGAATTTGAAATAAATAGTTGTAAACACTTTTTGGGGAGCTTAAGCTCGTGTTCGACGGCGGTGTTCTCGTAGAATCGTATCCATATTCCGAGGCTTTTGCAGAAAAAAATTCTCTGAAACTCGAAGCCCTCCTGAATCTCTGCCGATGCTAGTTACCCTTTTGGGCCCTTCACAGAGGGGCTGTGGGGAGGTTTATGGCCCCTAAGCAGCATGGGGGTTAGTAAAACTAAATATTGTTGCAGTTATTTTGCTAAAGAATCATTTGTTGCACACATGGCCAATATGTCTTTCGTGATGAAAATCTCGTGCTTCGCTGATGACGTACAACTTTTAATCGAAACTCGCGAAATTCTCGCGTAATTGCTCCATCGCAAACGAGTGTTGTAATGAAACGCTTAAAAGCTCATTCATGAGCAATTTTCATTCATAATGAAATAAAAAAATCCAGTGGAAATTTGATAATTTCATAAACTTGAGTGTACGGCCGATTTCGTCGGCGTGCAACATCATCAGGTACACGGAACTCTTACAGTCAGATTAATCGTCATAAAGAAAGAGAGGGGAATGGAGTTAAATTGGATGGGGGTAACAAAGTAACAAGTATAATCCATCAATAATCATTCATTCTTCCTTCTCACTGTCTTCTGGTATTGATAGGAATGTAGGTGCTGGTTCCAATCGGGCAACTCTCCAATTACTTTTCCTTGGCTGAGGATGTGCCCCAGAACCCGGTCACGGTTGCTGGAACGCTACTAAACTGGATTCTGACCAACGCCCAACAGTTCCAGATGTACAACCTCCTCGTCCTGATTCATCTGCTGCTCATTCGCGTAAACCACGAAATGGCTTCACTCATAAAACTGCAATCGGGATCGAGAGAGAAATTCGCAACTTTCGAGAGGAAATACTTGAAGAACAAGATCCAGCGGCTTCAAGCAGCGCATTTTCGAATCAAAGGACTCTCTTCGCGTTGGAACTATTTATTCGGAACTCAAAACCTCTTTATAGCGATTAGCACGTTTTTTAACGTGATCTGCGCCTCTTACTTAACGGCGGAAATTGCTCTGTCCTTATGGGTGGTGGACGAACCCCTTAAGGTCGTCTTAGGTGGATCAGTTTGGGTGACGTTGGCTGTGGTCCAGTTTGTGCTCATCATCTTCGCCTGTGACGAAGTCGTTGCTGTGGTGAGTATTTATTGAGGAGTGTTTATTATTTTGTCTTTACAACCTTCATTTAGGGTTTCATCTCCTCCAGATGACTAATTGGCAAACAGCCGCGGCAATGTATCGCAATCCATCATTGTATCATGGATATGAATCACCTATTAGACTGCAACTCTGCCTTTCTAGTTGCTCCACTCAATGTAAGAAAAAATCGAGAATTTTCTCTATTCACCAGCAGACTTTGGTATGCAGACAAAAGTGAATGGCAGACGATAGGAGTTCCTGGTTGTGCTGAGAAGAATAAATACATGTTATTTTAGGCATTATGAAAACTTTGGCGAAAATCACGAAAGTTATTATAGTACTATAGCAGTTAACTGTCACAGAGTAAGGAAATATCAAAAAGGAATAGATGATGCTATCTTTATTTGCTATGAATGTTTGTTTTCGTTTCGTGATTTGATCTTATTCGATCCTGTCATAAAATTTTGACATTCAATTGGCTTCCCGTTGATATATATAATAAACAGATGAAACGAGTATTTGGAAAAATATTCCCTTGATACGTAGCAAGAGATGTCGGGAAATATCACTTCCTTAACGTCCGACGGACAGAAAACGCACGCGAAGTAGCACGAACACCACCCGCTTACGTTAGAAAATACGCCGTTTCCATGGCATATTTCCGCCAAATGTAAACCCGAGACATGTACCACGAAATCAAGATTGCTTTCTGATACATTTCAGTGCTTATGAGTAAAATTGGAGGTTAAAGTCTATCTTTGATCTACGTTTATGTCATCATATTTGCTTTCCCATCATTTGGAACTTGACGATGTCTTGCAAAACCAACACCGTCCTTCATTTAGCGTGCTGTCAGCAGGGAGACTGACATTACTATCCTCATGTTTGGCTACTTTTGGCGATAAATGATCCCTAATTATTCCTTCCTTTGCTGTCATATTCCTCGCAAGGTTATTGACTTATTTTATGCAGTCAGCGGATAAATTAGATGCAACGCTTCCACTGGGATGGATCACCGAAATTTATGAAGTCATACACGTTTTAGCTCGTAATCGATTGCGTAAGCGTATTGTATGGCATGTGTTTACGATTGTCAACAAATAAACGTGAGACAGCATATTCATGAAATGGCGCGCTGGATTATTTAATACATAGCTCTAATTAATTCGACAACGGTGTTTCATTCGTAAACATCCTTTCTGCGTGGTTCGTACTTTACGCCGTTCCGAATTTGAATCCCAAAACATTTTCGCTCTGGATACGGGCTAGAAATTTTCGTGCATCCAAGTTCCTTTCCAAAAAAATATATAGCCTGTGGTTTTCAAAGAAGAAGCAACCATTTCGAATAAGATAATCAAGAGCGTGTTCAAAGCGGAAAACATGGAGACGAATCAGACCAACAGATTTGTAGCCCCAACTTACGGAAGTTTTGCTGACATTTAGGAAGTTTTAGATCTTTCATGAATTCATTTAAATATCCTCTCTCAATTACTTTAACGTTAGGAAGTTACTCATCAATGAGTTCTAAAGAAATCGCGTTGAAAATTGGTCAAGCCGGTTGTTTACCATTGATGGATGAAGCCGTTGCTAAGTGAAGTTTCACAATCATAGTTATTTCAACCATTATTATTAAGTTTAGCGTTTAAGAAATGTATCGAGGTGACTGCTAACAGATGCATGAATTTAAAGACGTGCGAATCAAAGAGTTGAAATATCATGTTACACGATAAAATCTCATTGAGCATATAGCAGTACATCATAACAGTACAAACATCTTGTAGCTATTACAATACGCTATTGCAATATAAATATCTTCCGCACAAATAATACATTTTCACATAAAAGTTGCTAAGTTCAGATCTACAATCAAGAACTATTGTTCCATACCATATATCCCTTATGCATCATACCTGGGCCACTGATATGCCTTCACGGGTACCTCAGCGTTACTAATCAACGAAATTCTTTTACTTCACACTTGAATCTCGGAAGTTTCTTTACACAGACGGATATTATTCACTAATTAAATGAAATCAGACAATTGAACAATGTTTCGTTCCACACCAAAAATTTCCGGGAAATTTCGATCGCATTTGTGTAATATATATGGCCACCTTCATTTCCTCTTCGTTCTGGGAAGGCTACTGGGTTTTGGGACCATTCCAATAAGCAAAGGAAAGTCTCTAGAAGATGTGCCCCTCCGTTTAATCGCTTACAGTGGCTTTCTCTTTTTGATCATCACTTCGATCAACATCTCGGCCGCTACGGAAATCTTCATCTCACCCTTCACAGCTAACGTTGCGCAGAGCCAAGTCCTTGTGACAGCTGCAGGACTATTTATACCGTTGGTAGGGTCTTCATTGAACGTCTTCAGCCTTCACTTAATCTACATTTTCCATCGAAGTCGGCTTCACTGGATGTTCGCTGAGACTATGGCCTTAGCGTCCATCTTAAAGTGCGACTGCTCTCCAATGCGACGGTTGGTCAGAGGAGAGCTGTTCTTATTGGTGGGATTACTGCTGTCCATTATCTGTTGAGGTTGTTTTGTATTCCAATACCCTAACCGTTCATTTTCTTCCCGCTACCATTTTGCTGTGGTACTACTTTATCGGTAAGTTTTCATATATATGTGGTAATGATATTTAAGAAGGCTCATTAGATAGCAAATAAAGTTACAAATGACATCTTTGGATACATGTGCGAGTAACGAGTAAAAGGTTAAGCAATATACAGTGCTACCTTGGTTAACGACGTGTGTGTGTGTATTCGGTTAAAGACGAGTGGCTGTGATTAAAAATTGCCTCGGGTAACGATGGCGACGTTTATGACGCCTTCTGGTAAGGATTAAAAACTGATTTTAATACTGTTTATTAAATTAATGATATTTTTATTGAAAATATAACTGAATGCATCATATTTACCGTATTTAAATGAGTTTTATCTGCATATTTGACATATAGTATATAATAGCACCTTGGATAAGGACGGATTTGGTTAAGAATGACAATCTTGAGATGGATTACCGTCGTTAGCCGAGCTTCCACTGTATGTTTATTCCTACCTTCACTCTTCCTGCAAGAATATGCATGTAATATTAAAAATAAAAGGAAAAGAAACGGGGAATGTAGGTGCTTCACAAGGAAAACCTTTTTTTGGGTTAACTTCAAATTGACTGCATATAGCCATTGACAAAAATTTGAATGTTTTGACATTTTATCAAAAATAATAATATAATACCCCTTTCTTTCATCTTCCGAGGCCTTAGCTGACCATCCCCATTTTTATGCTGTACAATGGCATAATGTTTGAGCAAGAGGTGCCACAGAGTTACATTACGCTTATAGCGTTCATACTCAGCTGGATTCTGGCTGGCACCCAACAGTTTCAGATGATAAACATTCTCATCTTGATTCAACTGCTGTTTGCTCGCATTAACTATCAGATGTCTTCGCTTCTGAGACTGAAAACGGAATACAAAGACATGTCTAAAACTGTCGTCCACTTCGAGAAAAGAAACACTTCAACGGACAAGATTAAGCGCCTGCAGTCGGTGCATTAACGAATCGAAGTGGTGTGCACGGCGTGGAACAAGTTGTTCGGGATTCAGATCCTCTTAACGGCGATTAACTCATTCGTCGTCATCATCTCCGGTATATATCTGACCCTGGAGATCTCTCTCTCACTATGGATACTAAAACAGCCTGCAATGGTTATCTTCAGCGGATATTTTTGGATTTTTTCCTACGTCATCTTCTTCTTCCTCACCCTTACTTCCTGCGTGAAAGTTTCTGAGTCGGTGAGTCGATATTTACCACTATTGTGAAGGTTTACAAACTTCAATTAGAGAACCACAGTTTCTTGTTTTCCGAATCAATTTTTGATCGATCATTAACTTTTCTTCGCGTTTAATTTAAATCATTTAAATCAATTTTTTTCTACTTTCCAACTTTATATTAGATTTTTTTGTCTCTAACGATTTCGATTAGTGTATTTTGACCTATGGTTTCCAGGAGCGAGGATTCGAGTTTCCAGAAATGAGGGAACCGAGACACTTCATAGTCTAGGGCTTGTCGTTCCCCGGATTTTTAACAATCCCTGGATTCCGGGATGAAATAATTGTTGATTCGGGGACTTTCCCGGGATTAAAAGTTTTAGTCAAATTGACTTTGAAATTATACAAATTCTTCACATTTTCATATTTTTTATCAATTTAGAACCATAAAAATTCCTTTTATGTTTAAATCTCTCATGTCAAAAATAAAAACAGAATTGATTGCAAGCAACTTTTAAGCAATACGAATAAAATTGAGTAAATATAATAGAGGTAAGGAATTTAAGTTTTACTGATGTCACTCAAAATCATGAGACTAAACTATTAAAATCACTATATTGTATTGGTTGATTTATAATAACTTGGAAAAACATAGTTTTGACATTTTGATCAATTAGGGATGAGCGTATATTGGAAATAAAAAGGGCAATTGTGGAGAATGCTCTTTCTGCTTCTACGGATGTGGGAGGGATGCTAGGAAGGGAATTCAACATGCTAGAGGGGAAGAATCGGGAATTCGGGAAAGCGGTATACCGGGACGATAAACACTACAGAAGTTTAAATGCCTAAAATGTCGTGACTATTGTAATATAACCATGCTTATGTAACATACGTAACAACCACGCCTTTCCCTTTCTTCGGTATTACCAAATTAGTAGTCTTTTTTTATAAACAATATACCTACATTTTATTCTGTCCTTGCAATCTTTTTCTTCCCTTCGGACAATTTCATTCATTTTCATACACTCCCTAACATTCCTTAGACCTAGAATACCTCATCTCTTCAGGATATTATTCTCCACATTCAACAGGCTCTCCCTTTCTCTCCTTTCAGAAGCACTCACACATTATAGGCAATTCTCACCGTTCTTTCCACTAGCGCTCAAATATTCATCTTCCCGTAGAACCATGTGTTTTCCGACCTTTTAACTGTCTAACGCAGAAATGCCAACCTACAGCGCATTACTTGATTATAAGCGGCACTTTGTACTCAGTAAAACATTGAAACATCAATAAATAATATCTTACGCAATTTACATGAACACATGCAAAAACACAAACTTACACACTGAACTACTGCAGAATTCTATAGATTTTGTCATAATTACTTATAACTGCCTTGCGGGGTATTATAATGGTTTGCGTGGAATATCTAGAATAAAAATGAAATAATTGACGCAAGGTTTGACACCCACTGTCTGAAATTGCCAGGGGGGGGGGGGGAGCATTTAAGAGAATTTTATTACGAACTCATCTCCAATTTCTTTAAAAAATGCCTTATTGTCGAGATAAATTCAATATACGTTTAATGTCGTAGAAACACTACGTAATCGGATTTGAATTCAAGCTCCTCATCACATCTGAGGCAAATAGCTAGTTCTACAAAGCCATCCCTAATATTCTAGCACTGTCCCGATTCTGGAATCAATTTTGTATAAGCGGTGTTATTATACTGAGATTATCGCAGCCCAAACCCTGCGGACCAATAATAAAGACTTAGAATGCGCTCTATTTATACACACAGTGATACCTCGTCTAACGAAGACAATTCGTTCCGGAATCACAGCCGAAACGTGATGTCATCAGGCGGCTTACTTCTCGCTGTCTTGAACATAAACAATCCATTTCGGTTGATGCGTATCCCCTGTGATATGGTCAGCTCATATACTGAGCAGCCACATATTTACGGAAAAGATAAGTTACTGGAATGGCGCAATCGTTCATGTTTGCTGCTTTATGTTATCATTGCATCCACTAAAACATTCCTTAGCCGAGTCCGAAAAACAGCGAGAAAAATCTTCGTTTACAGGGTCTGTTCAGCCTAGGTATCATTGTGTTAAAAAAAGTTCTTAAAGGTGTAATTACTGTTACAGCTTTGAGAAATCCTTCTTCATGGGATGAGTCAACATTTACAAGGAAAAATTTTGCAAATATGATGAAAATGTAAGAAAAATCCATAAAAAATGATTTCACTATAATCAGAGCCAGCCCGTGAGGAAGTGGGACCAAGTGCAAAATTTCCAGTAGTGGAACATTTGTTGTGGCCGTGTCGAGACAAATCGCTGGCTTTTGCTATTAAATGGAGGTACTTTTTGTATCAGGACGGCCAGCGTGAGGCGACCGCCCCAGGCGGCATTTTCAGAGAGAGGAATCGGCCATTGCAGATTTACATAAAAGAAATGGGAGCAGCACTGCTCTCATGATTGGCGTCCTATTAATCTACTATCCTATTAATATAAATCCTACTAATCCAATTAGCGTCCATTACTTTTAACCATATGCTTAACTCTGCCAAAGAGTTAAGCAAACAGTGCTGACAATGACAACGGAAATAATAGCTGAATTTGAATGGAGACTTTAGATTTTGACGAAAAAATAATTTGAGTGAGATGGAATAGACGCACCAATCGTAGATGCAAAAAAAAATTAAGTCGGATTTCGTAAATACATAGTAGAAGTTTGCATTAATTCGGTAGAGAGCGATGCACTCAGCTATAAAAATCAATTATTTGAATTCTGTGTGACATTTCATCTTTGATCCGTCCTGATTCAGAAACTATCGAAACAAATCGTCAACATTGGTATTTTGGCATGGTATTGACAGACGATACAGAACTTTGACTTATCTACAGTGGAATTCTAATTATTGGAAGTTTATTAAACAGTGGAATAGCAACATTAAGGCCGGGTACACACGAGCGTTTTGCGTTCGCGTTGACGCAGCGTCATTCTGCTGCGCGTTTCAGCAGTAGGCATGCTCTTATGGGCTTATGCACACAACAAGCGGTGACGCCGCGTTACCGCTGCGTCCACTCCGCGTTGGATACTTCCTTTTACGTCTATTGAATAAATAGTCGTAAAATAAATAAACAAATACTACACGTAATATTCTTGCTTACATGTCCATACTTGGTTAGCCCTTGCTAATGAATGTATGGTAAGATTTCACTCCAGTCTGGCGTCAACGTGTTGCGAACGCTACCGTGTGCACTGCCATGAATTGCTGACGCCGCGTGTACGCAGCGTTGACGCGGCGTACTTCGACGCTCGTGTGCACCCGGCCTAAATCTTTCAAATTAGATTGTTAAAACTAATTTAGTAGATAAATTTACAAATAATTTTACTTTACTCAGAATTCTGTTAACTCTTCCTGTAACCTTATCAGTAGGGAAATGTCTCTTTCGAAGTTGGAATATATCAGAAACTATTTACGTTCTATGATCTCATAGGGGAAACTGACAGACCTAGCAATGTTGTATGTACATTGAGCATGATGTTGCGACCAAAATGGAGTTGCGACTTGGAATTTCGAAGACAGCATAGACGATTACGAACCAAACAAAACATTTAGCAAAGTACAATTTATATAGGTTTTATTTTTAGTATTAATATTAAAATTTTATATATCATTAAAACACCATATTGTAAGTTATGTTATTTATTTTATGTTAATTGTTCCTTATTCCTTTATCATTTCGTCAGTTTTCAAAAGGGCGAATAAACTGAGCTCGCCTCACGCGGAATTTTTGACGCACCGGCCCGAATGTCTCGCATTCCTGCATTGCGCCGGACCGTTCTTGGGTCTTATTTGACTGTGCTATGTATTTTGCTTTAAAGTTCTATCCTTTGAACCAATTGTTCTGTTTCAGCCCTATTCCTTATTTTTACGATCACACTGATCTTTTGACACAGCTTTGGTCACATCTATACATTTAAATCTCACGCATAAGTGCGGAAGTAATTGTAGTTCCCTTCTAATTACGTATTTTTTAAACCCGAATGTGCGTACCTTAAGAAATTACTTATTTCACTGTTAGTCTTTATCTTCTCCACAGTCCGAGAAAACCTCTACAGTTGTTGTGCAAGCGATACTGTCGACGGAGGACCTAGAGCTTAGAGAAAAGGTAAGTATGCCATTCTCTAAATGTGAAGATGAAAACGGCAAAAAAATATTCCCAAGTTTCTTTGTTGAAATGGGGCTCCCTCAAATAGGGGGCCTGGATCCACAGAGCCCTGCTCTTGGCCAGCCCTGTATTTACTTTTTTCTTTTGTACAAAAAATTGTTATAGAATCGGAAATATAATTGTAATTTCATCTAGCCCATAAAATATTTTTCTCATAAACAAAATGCAGTCATAGAAGCTGCTGACTGAAACATAATTGTTAAGTTTCTATTTGGTGTCAGTCATGACATAAAAACTGTATGAATGAAGTATTTTGTGATAACTACATTAATATCCTCTCATAAACTTGTTGAACAACTCTAGGAAAAATTCTACATCATGAAATTTTCCTCATAATCTTATACTGATAAGAACTTATTGTCCTCTTTACAGATAGTACCTGATTTAATATGAATTATAATTCTTTATTTAGCTGGAAGAGTTCTCTCTCCAAATACTCCACACAAGGGTGACATTCACTGCCTCTGGTCTCTTTAAGTTGGACACTTCTTTGCTTACCTCAGTAAGTAAATTTTATGATTCATATTGTATTTTAATTGTACATGTGATTTATCAGGGATTTCATCATACATTATTAATATGGGATGAAATTTTTCAAAAATTAACTAT
This sequence comes from Ladona fulva, assembly GCA_000376725.2. NCBI lineage: Eukaryota > Metazoa > Arthropoda > Insecta > Odonata > Libellulidae > Ladona > Ladona fulva. The sequence goes on from KZ308835.1 coordinate 233,386, forward strand.
ATACTTGGAGAAAAGTTTTTAAAGTCTTTGCTTCAACAAAAACTTTGCATTAATAGTAATTTCAAATTAATGAATTGATTTAATTAATTAAAATATTAGTAATTCAAAACTGAGTTGAAAATTTTATATGAAACAAAAAAATGTATATTTCACTAATATTCACATATAGCTTTAAAGTTTTCTGTAACATCTATTTAATAATAATTTTTGACAATAAACAATGAATTTTTCTGTAAATTTCTAGAATTGTTCTTTCATTCTCAATGAGGAAGGGAGTTGAAAAAAACTAAAACAGAAGTTTTCTGAATGCAGAAGAGAATGAGATATCTTGTATTTTAGCTTAGTTCCTTGTGTATAAAATAAGTTAGCTGCCTCATGATGTATAGTATAACCAGCTCAGTATAATCACCTTTCAGTAATTAGCTCATTCTCTTAATTGTACGTAAAGGACTTAATATGAGACAAACCTGGAAAAAATAGTATTAGCTGATATCTATCTTTTGTCAACCAGAAACTAGAGCTGACGAATTTTCCAATTTCTGTCTATATTAACCTGAAATTTGGCATTAAATCCAGTCATAATTTGATCAATTACAATAAAATACCTTACTAAAAGATTATTTATTATTGTCTTGACTATTCATTTAAAGCAATACATGATTATTATTATGCCATGAATAAAGGAAATATAATATCAATTCTAAGAGTTATAATTGCAGCTTAGAGAGAAAAGGTTAAAGCACAATCAGAAATTCATGACCACATAGAACAAGTCTCGTAAAAAGTTCAATTACTTTCCACAAAAATTTGGGATCACACTTTTGAGGGGTTTGAATTATATATCATACAATAAACTCTCAATGCTATCCATGCTAATGGATGCATGATGGGATACTGATAGTAAAAAAACATGGATAACCAAAAATTCTGAAAAAAGTGGTTGTATTATTACCATATATGATGCATTTTTACAAAAAAATTAGGTTGAAATGCAGGGTGCGTTTTATAGGAGGATATAGATTTTTCCATGGCATTTTTTATGATAGACCAAAACCTACGGTATAACCTATTATATGGTAGATAGCCCCAAAACCATTGTGTGTAGTGCATTATGCATAGGATTATTAAAAGTAAATGTTTTGATTGACATCAAGTGATTATCAATCTAATAGAAGAGATTCTTTACTTTGAGCCTCTGAAATAGGAAGTTAGTCTTAATTATTTCTTTGATTTATTCATATTTTCTCTTGCTGCAATTCTTGTTCTTCTGGCTATTATTACATCACAGTAATGAAAAACATTTCCATCAAATTGCAATCCAGTAACTTTTCAACACAAAACTATAGAGATGAAGAGCTGTTAATAGTTTTAAATAGTACAATTCTTCATCTTTCACTTATAACTGACTGTAAGAGCTATTTGAGGGACCAAAACTGCTGTCAAAGTTGCCGTGGACTCCATCAGCTCACTTTTCATTTCAATTATATTATGAACTCTAATTTCACATTCTTTTGCCAATTCAGATGGAGACTCATTAATCGTGATCAATTTGAATATTTTATTTATCAAAAGCAGTTTTATTCCGATTTTCTGTTATTTGTAAAAGGATTACAGTTTTACAAGAACATAGCAGTAAGTGTATCTCAGAAAATTCAATCAGACATATCAGGTCACCAAACAAATGATTTAACAAGCAGAAAACAACTATCTGGTAAAGGGCAAATGTTGATGAATGATCACATTTACTGAATAGTATGTCATTTAGAGTTGCTAATAATAATGCAACATAATTTTCTATTACTTATTTTCATAAATGCATTATTATTATTTTATGTGGCATAAAACTGAAATTATATATATCATTTATTTTTATATTTACTCATCTTAGAGAATGTAAAATTGTAGGTATTAATGGACATGGGGTAAAACACAGTTGAGTATGGATACTGTAAAAATTTTTATATAAAATATTACCTGCCCTTCACAATTCATCAATAAACAAATGATTTAGTGAATTTAGTGAAATTTAAATTAAAACGTTTATATTTACTAGCTCATATATACTTCAAAGCATCTATATATCCTAATGATTAGAATAATACCATTTAAAAATTGAGTTGTAA
>KZ308835.1:236106-247936 GCA_000376725.2 Ladona fulva
GTAAATAAAAGTCTCCACAGTTTTTATATGTTATATCTAAGTCTGACCACAAAATCTTATTTGAATGTGACTTTTACATTTAAAGCTGGATAATTAACCTTCCATAAGAGGAATTTAATTTAATCTTCTACCTCATTTTGTAGATAAAATTTAATTAATTAAAAATATTGGTGACCATTATTGTTATAAGTGTGTCAAATTATAATATCTGTTATTCTCTTTTACAGATGGTAGCTGCCATTATCACTAATCTTGTGATCATAATTCAGTTCCAATTGGCAAACATGCCATTCTAAAACGAATATGGAAGATAGAAATAATTAGCTGAGGTTGATTTGTGACATCATGAGTTGAATTCTGCTGTGAGAAAAGAGTTTCCTCTTTATTTTCTCCATGTAAACGGGTTTTTCTGGGCATTTTCTGCCCTATTTATTTTCAGGGAAAGCATTGCTCATACAGAGTGTTAATAATCCAGTTGAGAATATTTTTGTTCCCGAAGATCTTTCTAGACTTAGTGATTATTGTAACCATCATTGGTTTACCATTCCATTACTATACAAAAAGTATTAATCTACTCCTCATCATATAAGCATGCTTCACTATACATTTTTTCAATTATTAAGCTCATCACTTTTCCTTTAAACAAACATTCTTTCGACATATAGAAGAATCTTAGAAAATCACCTAGTTAAAGGGGAAGCTCCCACAATTTTAAACAAGATAGATACATTTAAGTCAGTCTAGATTTCACTGTAAGCATGAAGTGAAAAGAAAAACTCCTTGCATTGAATCCACATTACCTTGTGCCATTTAATTAGAATGTAAAAACCATTGGAAAAAATAGATTCTTAAACCATTATATATATTTATATATACGCTACATATGGTAAAATATTTTGGATGGCTGGAATTGTCTTTTTGTAAACACAATTTACTAGACTAGATTCCCTTCCTTTTTGAGAAGAAGAATAGATGCATGATTGTTTATGTACAAAATGCAGCTTCTTGAAGCAATGTGGCTCAACTGGTTTTTCAATGGAGAAATTAAAATTAAATAAACTGACAGAGTTAAGGGAAAGACAAGTCTTACTTTTTCTATTCTCCTACTCTAACTTGCAATCTGGTAATTTCCATTTTATATTAATTATAAAAGTTATATTATTGCTTTGATACTTTTGTGGCAAATTTTCCTCTATCAGATATCTGTGCAAAGAGATTTTTATCTAATGCAAAATTTCAGTAATATTTCTAGGGGCACAGATAACAGAAATGAAATTATAGACAAAATTGCTTTCTGTAGATTTAAGGAAAATGTATATAGATCTAATGTCAATATAATTAGTATTAACTTCTTTCTTACAAAACAACTACCAATAATTCAAGTTCTTCAGAACAGTCTATTTTAGCATCTAAAATTTTTTCTTCATGATTATTTTTTTCTCCCAGATAGCAGCATTCTTTATGAAATAATTGCGATTGTCAATATTTTAGACACTTAAGACATGGCAAATTATTTACTTTCATATCGTGAAATTTTATTTTTTTTGTCTATCATGTATTTTTGTATTGTTTCCCATACAAAATCACATGCAACCATCTTCAATCTGCTATAGCTGTACAAAATTTTATTTATCAGATTCTTCATGTGGTAAAGTCTTAAAGATTTCCCAAAACATGGTACACAGTGCTAGGCTATGGCTCCATGGCTAGGTTTCTCCTACAATCATAATGGAATGATGGGTATTGTTACTTCCCAATATCCAAAAAGAACATTAAGTTAAACCAATTCATAATTCATTTATTTTTAATCTCAGTTTCCCTGTAATGGACACTTTTTCAAGTAAGGGTGCAGGCAAGGGAACTGGAGTATTTGATTAGGACATCACAACATTGAGTCTCCTCAAAAATGATATTTTCTTCTAATCTAAACCACTAGATGTAGAGTGGTGGTAAATGAAGATCTTCAGGACTACTATTATACTACAAAGATATCACTAAAGGCAATCTGCCTTGAGTATCATAACCCAATCTCCCCCTTCAATATAGATGTTTTAATAATATTATTGTCTTTGGTTTAAGCAAATTGAAATGTATACTATTTTCTTAGAAAAATACATAAAATGAATATGCCCATCATCATAATGTAAATATCATATGATCAAACTGTTGTTTAAAAATACACAAAGAGACCTTTTTAAAATCAATTATGAAGGGATATAATTGTGAATGAATGAAACGTTGAGCTTAACAACCCCCGTTCACTCTCTACACATTCCCGTAATTGATCTGAAGTTGTCGGTATCTAATCGCTTTTCTGTAACTCCTTGGCTGCTGTAGCCTGAATATTTAAAGGTCAGGACTTCTCGCAAGGCACTGAATTCGATTTACTCTACAGTCCACGAACCACTTCTTTGCCACACAGAAATTATGTATTCTTGTGTTATCCAGTGTTAAATAAAACAAACAAAAATCTGATTATATATGAAGATGAAGCATTATCACCTATTTTCTAACACTAAATGATGTCACAGGAAAACAGGTAAGGGTGACTTTGCGCAAGATGGTGTGCACCCAGGAGAAATCCCAAGGAAGAATGGACTTGAAAAAAGTCTGACGGGACCGGGAATCCAACCCGGGTCTCCCAATTGCCGGTTGGGTGCGTTGAGCTATCCTGGCAGAACATTTCTCCAAGCCATTCGGGAGACTTTATGGGCAAGGACTTTGCGATTTCATCCACATAGTGGCATCGATCGATGGAGAAATGTTCTGCCGGGATAGCTCAACGGACAGAGCACCCGACCGGCAATTGGGAGACCCGGGTTCGATTCCCGGTCCCGTCAGACTTTATTCAAGTCCATTCTTCCTTGGGACTAAATGATGTTTTTGCGAAATCACTTTAAACCGATTCAGATAGAAATTTCTCATCTGACTAATTAGTAGTCTAATCTTCGTAGACGAGGTAACTGGTTCCAGTAAACGAGATTCTTCTAATATTTGATATTAATCCTGAAATTTCGTTTAATTCTACTTCAAAATAACTTACTTGCAGACTAATGAACTATTTCTGAATGAAATCTTATGCAACGCGCGTTTGCGATTCACGTCCTCACAAGGAGAGATCGCAAAAGTCGCTCTGCCAATTTGAACGGAATATTTTTTATAGTGGATGTTATAAAATGAAACAAATATGGTGAGACGGGAGCCATCACTGGAAAGAAGAATGCAAAATTTCCCATGTTATGAGATATACGAGTAAAGAAACTAAGGGTTTATGCTGGAATTATACATGGAATGATAGAGCAACATGAAAATGATGCTACAGTACAAGATATCCGAAAAATTTATACACCAACTTTACCATTACAATGGTACTTGAAGATGGGTTATACTTGTTACTCAACTTAATAAGGATTTTTGAACCACCAGTTTGTTTAGAATGTGAACAAACAAAGCAATTACTACTATCATAATGCTATTAATATAGAGCTTGTGCAACCATCTTTATAATACATTTTGAACAATCTTATGCAATCATTAGACTAAAGATTCTCTCAGTTGATGGTGCATTATTTTTAAATACCTTGGAAATAGATTTTATCATTTCCAGCATTTTGCTCATCCTGGGTACTTCTCTTCTAAATATAGCAAAATGTACTAAAGTGAGTACATCAATAAGTATAATCAAAATATTATTGCAGTTATAAAAAAAATAATAAGAAACTTTTTTTAATGTATGTAACAATGTATTCAGCCACAAAAACTTGGTATTATGTCAGAAAGATTCATCTCAACATTCCACACATTAGAAGTAATGTAAAGAACTACAACACCTCTGCATTTCCTTTCAAATGCAAATAGCACACTTGCATTTAAGACTTCCATCTACTCTATCAGGCAATATTAATTTCTGATCCCTTTAACCAACCAACTGAACAGGCAAAATAGCAAGCAGACTCATGTCATCTCTTTTTCTGAAAGAAATAATTCTAAATAGCATAGTATTTCCTTATATTCCCAGAAGAAAATTTATGCAAGGTTTTAAATTCAGGTTGTCTACTAAACTCGGGTATTAGAGGACAATATATATAAACCCTCAACATTCAAATGAAAGATAACAAGAGAGCAATAGGAGTGGCAAGAATGATGCATGAGAGTAATAAGTTTATTCTTTATTTGCTCTTGTTTGGCTTCAAAATCATCCCATCATTTCCTAATTCATGCATCGTAAATTTCTTGGGAGGAAATTCCAACATGAGATACATTATGGCAGCTTAAGAGATGTTTAAAGCTATCATTGTTACACTTGCCAGATGTGAGGGAATAATTACTAATGCAATCTTAATTCTGATATCAGCTTAGCAAATGATTAGTATTACTATCAGACTAGTACCAGAAACTTCAGAGTTAAGAACAACTCATTGATATAAGTAAAGAGGATGGAATGCAGCATGTTCATCCAAAATTGTAACGCTTTAGAAGCAGTTCAGAGGTACCTTAAAAAGTATTATTTTCATTGTTCTAGTAAAGCCTTTAAGCTCATTCACTTTTCTATCGCGTAGTCTAGATATTATTTATTATCTTTTATACAAATATCCTTCAGCTACCTACTCAACTTTAATTTACATTGTTAGTGTTCCTTGGTGACTTACAAATCGGCTACTCAATAGCCAAATGAATAATGAATTTGTCTTTGTTAGAAATGGTCCCAGGTTCAACTTGTGGTGGGGGCAAAGTGACCTCAGCTGTCAAAGTGCTTTTAACAGTAGTACCACTACTGACATATCAATGCATGCTCTATTCAGAATCTCCATTATTTATATCAGAATTTACTTTTCTTTTGCTAAGGAATGGGGTAAACTTTCAGCTACTAAAGTGAGATATATGCTGACACATAAGCAAGCACATGCTAAAGGCAGCTATATATTAAACTGAAGATGCTTGGCTCCATAGAAAAAATTAAAATTCCACAGCAGCCAGATAAAGGGGCACATGAAATGCTTCTTAAAGAAATCCCCAATTCAACTCTTCTTCTACACAGTTGACATATTTACTAAAGCATACAATTAAAACTTGGTCGTTTAGGACTATTTTGAATTTTAGTTAGGTAGTTATAATAGTTTTAAGAAAAATGTAAAATGATATAATGAACTAAAGAACTTCATTTGATTCCATTATATCTCCAAATCTCTTTTAAGCTACATCTTATGAATGAGCCTGGTTTTCTAATCATTTACTTTTTAACTTAATTAACTGTTTAATCAATTTTGGGGTTGAAAGCTTTAAGAAAACGCAGTAGACAGGAAAGAACGAGAAGTAACAGTTTAAGTAGTCTAATATGAAGTTTTTACTTCTCCTAATTCAAAGTTAACTTTATCTTGGTTGCATACCCTATTTTAAGGATGTAGGTAACAGGAAATAGTAATATTTATTAAAAAATGTACGTAAACAAATAATTTTCCTCTGAAATTGGAGATGGCAGTTTACTCATTCCGCGTAAGATATCATTAATTTCATCACCAAATAGATGTCTGATAGAGGAAGGGATTCAGTTATTATTTTTAACTGTTATATCTTTCACACTGCTCTTTCCACATGAGCTCGATCCTATTTCAGAATTTAGAATAGCCTCCTCTTTAGTGATTTTTTCCTTATTGTTCAAAAAAGTTGTTTAAAACATAAAATATGAAATTCATAAGAAATCTCTTCTCAGCCATAATTTGATCTCCAGGAGTCTCTATAATCCCAAATATACTACATTAATATCTTCCAATCAGATGCCCTATCTTCGAATCCATTATTAATGTAGGTAATCAAGCCCCCTTGTATAACTTTTAGCCTGTATTTTATAGTAGGGCACCCTCATTAATTTAAATAGAACAGAATCTTATGCCTTAAGCTCTTCATTTTGCTCATTTTAATTTCTATGAAATCTATGAATATCAATTCTATAAATGAATTTCTATGATATCTATGAGTATGAGTCTATTTATGAATTCTATGAATACAAATAAAATTTTTTAAACATTTAAGTGCATTAACCTCGACTTTCTCCCTTCCAGGCTAAAGAATAAAACTATCCATCACCAGTTAGTTGAAGAGTGCTTTGGGTAAAAGAATTTTTATAGCTGGTAGGTAAAACACAAATCAACATTCAGAAAGCAATGACAAATGCACATCTTCAGTTTATTTTAGAGAAAGGAAGTAAAACATCTTCCATAGGCAGGATTCAGTCACAGAGCTCATACTTGCTAGGGGGTTCCTCTCTAAAATTTAACATGTAGGACACAAATTTTTCATTGTTTACTTACCTCACCATTTCTGGATTTCTAAAGGTCCATGATCACGGTAAAGTGACATCTTAAATACATCACATCGTCCAGGAGTAGTGACACCTGTGATAGGTCTTCCAGAGCCTTCCCATCAAAGCCTCCAAATCAAGGAAGAGATTATTTGCTGTCATTACTGTTTCATTTGATAGAGTAACCACCCAGAAACAGGGAGATTTAGTTTTGAGTCTCAGCTAAATCCTTTTCTATTATTTTCTCTTTCACCAATTCATGAAAAACAGACACTGCTTTTATGCTGACGTTTGAATGGTAGGAAAAAATACTCAAAATTGTAACCAAAGCTGAAGGGTTTTCAAAGCTACTATACCTGTTAAGTTATAAATTTCAAAGGTGTCTATACAATTCCAAAGGAATGAAAATCTCCTGAAATAAAGAGGAAGCGGAAATCTTTTCTGTCCTTAGAATACTGACTTTCCTCATCCTTAGTGTATGTTTTGAGATTAAACACTCTTGCCTAAGGATAATAATGCATCTGCAGCCATTAGGGCACCCTCAGTATACTGACCATAATCCTCTTCAGGAGTAAAATATATTAACACCAATGTTAAAACTAAAAAGTAGTTAAACCTTGTGGATGAGGACTAAAAGTAAAAAAGTTGACTTTCAACACACAGTCATGAAGAGAAAAGGATAAAAAGAAACATAGCAAAGAATGCTACAAATTTGTAAATGTGCTACTACATAACCTAAAGAATCATTAAGGAAACATTTTCAAAGTAATATGACACCTAGAAAAGGATAAAATAAGAATTAATTGCATCGCAGAAACAGAATGGCTATAACAATATGAAATACTTTGGGTATATTAAAGTAGAAAAGAAGAAACAGAATCACTAATAAAAGATTATAGAGGTTGTATCTAAAACTTTTCTAAAACACAAAATCTGCAGGGAATGACAACTTAAACAATGAATAACAGAAAAAAAGATGGTAACACACTTCTTAAGCTGCACATATTTCATCAATTCATTAATTAAATTATGGATGTGTACAAAAACCATCCTTGAAACAAAGCACAGAATCGCACATCTTCAAGAAAAGTAATAAGTACCATCTAACTATTGTAGCATAAGCCTCCTTTAGGCAGAATGCAAAATCTATCTTAAAACAACAACCAGGCTCCTTCAAAGAATCGCCAGAAGTTTAATGATGGAAGAAAAAAGGATTTTGTTTGATGATAGAACCTTTTTGCCATGCAGCAAAATAGAATAAATACGAGAATATATTCTAAATATTCACCTGGCTTTCATCGACCCATTCGGTTTTTTAAATGGAGATAAACTATGGTAAATAATGATAACAACGGACTTACAACATTTAAATAAAGCTATAAACAGCTACTACCGTCAAACAAGCTATAGGATAGCTAGAAAGGAAACAAATAAGATATTCTAAGTAGAAGAGTGTGGCTAGGGTATACATTGTCATCGACCCCTTCTAACTAAAAAAAATTGAACAAATTACCATAGAAAGGCAGCATATAGCTTCGCGAGTGTTGAAAATGAAAGCAAGAGAAACCGGATTTTACTGCTATGAGAAGATAATCAAACATCGCTTTCTCCAGTTGAAGTAGAACAGAAACGGATAAATCTAAGAAAAGTAATGCAACATGACGAAAACATAACAACAGAAATGACCAAAATGAAACTAATTGGAATAAAGAGACAATCAGATCAAAAATAATCGTAAGAGACAAAACCCTGAAACAAATTTCACAAATAAATCACCCTGAGTACGGTATCATACACAAATTCACTGGTCATGAAATAGGCAGGGAGCGAAACATGAACGTCGACCAAAACAAAAGAAAAGAATGCAGAAATCGCAGACATGAATGCAATGAATGGTTGCTCAAAGACAATAATACCAAATTAATTTCTTTATATTGGTCGGAGGATAAAGTGAACAAATATAAGGAAAATTAAAAAATAAAACAAATTAGAGCCAACCTCGGCGATAATGAAATAACGTTTCCCAAGAGTTGCTAGTTCCGAGCTCTCGGCAAGTTCAAGAAATCTGCAGCTTTTTCTGAATTCCTATGCTATGGTCACATCTGAAACATGCACCAAACACATTCATTCGCACGCGATTAAACAACACAGCAATAATAACATAGAGATTTAACGCGTTCTATAAAAACGTACACTTCTTGGTCTAAGAAATAGTAATTTCTAATTACTTCCAAGAAATGGTGCAAGCACACATACTTCGGCACCGTCTCCTCTATCACCAATACTTATAACGATAACTTTCTTCGACTGCACCTTTCTTGCATGTCCAGTTTGCTCTCAACTAAAACGTTCTCTCCTTTTGAAAAGGGTGAACCATAGATGCATCCAAGCCAAATATTAAGAAAGTTTGTAAGTTGGGGCGACAAATCAGACTTCTTTTGGCCTCAGTACTATTTCATCGTCTGCTTCCGGCAGTCCATACCTGCCGTTCTGACTCTGAGGTTTCGCTACCGATGGAAATAGAGCTGTTGCCCTTCTTTCGGAATGGATGGCTTATTTACGATGGCTCTGATACTTATCGTTTAGTAGTAGTTCAGTTAAGATCGGAATAAATCCCTTATTCTTTTATTGAAAGCGGTCCCGGGTTCGATTCCCGGTGGGGGCCTATATGCGAAATGAACCAAGCTGTCAAAGCACTTTTAACAATACTTTTACTAATAGAACAGCAATTAGGTTATTTTTAATATTTTTTAGAGCAGTTCCCAAAATGATAGCTATAACCCGGTAAGTGAAAAGGAGTCGTGCCTTTTCTTACATTCTCATAAAACACTTCACATTATGGTCCTCGTTTTGATGCTTTGTCAGAGCGATTTCCTTCCCTTAATACCCTAAAGATTGATATAAGCCGCCTTATGAAATGGTGTCAAGACTATATGTATTAATTTAAGTTGACCGCTTTCCTGGTTTTGATCCTGGGTTTGAAGTCAGGGTATGTTAAATAAATATAAGATATCTGTGGAAAAATCAGATCCTCCTTAGAGAGACCTCCCAAAATGATTTTGACTCAAAACTTAAGTTTTGAGACACTCACTGTCACTGAATGGAAGCAGTAACTATAGTTACTGCTTCCATTATACACTATCAATTACTGAAATCACTATTCAATCATTGAAATGGTCCTTGGTTCTATGATAGATTGGTTCCAGTTATTTCCAGAAGAATTACTGACAGAAAAACTGAAGAATTCCAGAAGAGGAACTTGCTTGGGACCCATGTTATTTTTGATATTTTCTTTGCTCTTTGAATTCCATTTGTTATCTGGTAGATCATTTCCTGAGCTTCTGTGGTAGTTAATTAAGAAAAGAATAATACTTAAAGAATTATGAATATGAACAAATGAGTTTCTTTATGGTAAAATGATTTAAGGCTCTGAATGGAGTCATTCATTAAATATATATTTAATTAATAAATACTGTCATAAATAGCTAAAATGGTGAATTTACAAACATTCAACGCATGACCCTGATTATACACAATGTAATGATAACACAGATGAGATATGTTCTTTATAAAATATTAGGTTCACTCAATTTTTTTATACCAATAAACATTGATTATATAAAACTTTCTCCCTTCTTTCATAATGTTAATGACTTGGAAATCAGTTTAGATTTCCTATACTGAAACACTTTCACTAGAAAAAACACTTTCTTCAAAATGAACAACTTCAAAAAGCAAACAAGGATTCTTTTTCTGGAATATTCATACTTTCAAAGGCCAACTTCAAGAGTAAGTAAGAGTAACTCCAATAAGCGCTTCATCTGCTGACACAAATAGTAGGTTCAGCTCTCAATCAGATGCTATAACAGGAAGAAAGATCCTATTCCTTCAATATTGCTATTCACAGCTTTTATCACTCACTGGAAATCTTTCCAAGAGAGACGTCTGTCAACAGAATAACCATTCCCTATTCATAAAGCAGCTGTTCATCCATAAGAATACTGCCTTTTTCTTTAAAATTTAATTGACAGACTTTTAGTTTCTTCTCATTATCGCTAAAAAAACTCACCTGTTACACTTTCGGATTTAGAGAAAAGTACCACAATAAGTCACAAAATATGTAAATAACAAAACAAGGGAATCAACATGTATTATATGCCACAATTGGGCAGACATGTAATCTTTGGCTAGTATCTTAATTCAAAGAAGTTGCACAATCACAGTCACTACTCCATCAGATCTGTGAACAAGAGTTTAATTCCCAGAAATAAACTTCAAGCACTGAAGTTCCATGAAATATGAAATACTCCATGAACACAATGGGACTGCCAACCAGCATATCCTGAAGCAATTAAACACAAAGTTGGCTAATCAAAATGGTCAACATTGAAAATCACACAGGTCTAGAGGTCACTCCTGTTGAAGGTGGCACTTTGGGATTGCACGATCTTGTGGCAGCCACCACTTCCTTCCTGACTCCAACCAAGTGTCGTAGATATGCCCTTGGTCCTAATCCTTCTCTCAGAACACCCATTTCATCATCCCAACTCAAATCAGAAGTAGGTGGTAAAGGAGGGGAGTAAGACCTTGATGGAGGGGGCTGATGATGTCCTTGGTATGGATACGGTTCATGGGAGTTAGAATATGGAGGCTGCCTGGGGCTTTGGCCTTGAGAAAAGTTAGTGGAAGTTTGCTGTGGATTCTGCTGGAATTTAGGACTCTGTTTTAAGTTGAAGGGTACCTGAGGATGGGAGTTTGATGGAGAGTAAGGAACTGACCGAGAAGGTGAAAGTGGTGGGTGCAGGTGGACATCAGGAGCTGGGTGGGATCTGGTGTAATGGGATGGTGAATGAGGGGGAGTGGAATAAGAGGAGGGATATGGAGGATTGTGGCAGGAGGATGGATGTGGGGTGGATTTGGAGGTGGGAGAGGAGTGGGAGTGGGGCTGTGTCATTGTTGTATGTGGGAGAGGGTAATGAGGATCGTGGTGGTAAAGGGGAGAGGGTGGATGTGACCGATAAGGAGAATTGGGTGCAGAGGCATAAGGGGTGTGGATCCCATCTTTGGGATTCCAATCCTTCCCAGAGGTGGAAAGACACCTGGGTTTCATTTCCTTCTGGTGAGAGCTTCCATTGTATGGGTATGGCCCAGGAGGACTGCTGTGATTTGCAGAATGAGACAGCTGGGGAGCAGATCCTCGCAAAGCATTGAGAGAATCATCATCCTCCTCATGTTCCCACCAGTGCTGCTTTCTAAATGCATTCTTCAATTCCTGCAACTAAATATAAGAATCAAGAATCAGAACAGCTCTCCCTTGAAAGGATGAATGTATCCTCCGTAAGTGGGAAGTGGAGGAAGAAAGTGTTAGAAATTTCAGTACCTGAAGGGAAACTATATGGGAAATCCTACTTTAGGGGAAATTGATTTCTTCATATTTCTTTGCATATTAAAAAACTCTTTTCCATCTGAATTTTTTCCAACTACCTTGGATTATTCTTACATATAGAATATAATAAATTTCTTAAGCTTTCA
>KZ308835.1:251892-303291 GCA_000376725.2 Ladona fulva
GCCACCCCTTCCCTTCCTCCGATTCGATCCATCCTCGGCGTCCTCCTCGTCAGCCCAACTTCCTCCTCTCTTTCGCCCTTCTCCCCCAAGGCTCCTCCTGATCAGCTCCACAAGAACGGGGGGCAGAGAAGCGGTGGATTTGGCCTCCGCTCTGTTTCCCTTTTTGAGGGCAGGTCTTCCAACAAAGACGAAAGTGATGCTATCTTCGGAGGCGGTGGAGACGGGAATGGTTCCTTCGGAACCCCAATTGGGGCCTCCCTCCGACATACCGATACTTACGGGAACCACACCACCACTAGGACCAAGTATACTGACGTTGAGGAACCGAGGGTCTTCCTGCTGCTTGTTAACAGCTCTACTGCACCGTTCGCACTCGATGACCCTGTTCTTCTCTTCCTTCTCCGTCGTCTCCTTGGCTTCGCCCTCTTCTCCGCTTATCACCTTTTCCACCAAAGGGCTTTCCTCGATTTTAGCCACAAAATTAACGTCCCTTACTTCCTCCGGGTCGCTTTTTGGATGCAACTGCTCACCACCAGGTTCCACTGCTTCTTTTATAAGCGAACTCTCTCGGTTTACATCTTCGTTATCCTCAGAGACTTCAACGTACGTCTTTTTAACTTCCGGAGCGACGGTTTCTGGTACCTTTTCTTCGGCATCGCATCCGCGGCTGCTTCTTAAACGCCTATCTTCACGGAAGAACTCTAGACTGGATGGAGGGGTGGACCTTCTTGAAGTGGCCTCCACGGAAGCTGCATCGCTGAAATCGCTATGCTCACTGTTCTCCGTGATGGTGTACAGCTGCCTTTTGCCGATTAGAGGAGGCGGTGGGGGAGCTGGAGTGGTTGGCGCTGGAGGAAGGAAGAGAAAGTCGCTATCCGCCGAAGATGAAGATGCGTCGTCACAACTGGAGTCTCCCCATGAGTCTTCTTCCTCTTCTTCTTCCTTCGTTTCCTCCTCATCTTTCACCTCCCGCGAATCCTCGGGTTTTGTCTCCGTGATCGCCTCCGAAGTCTCCTCCCCCACCCTAATCGGTTCCTCCTCAACTTTACTGTCATCATTTCCTTCTACAGATTCTTCCTCGAAGCTGTCCGGAGGGAATGTTCTCATCTGCCATTCTCTAACCTTTTCCTGCCCTGCGGCACTTTTGGCTGAGGAAGGATTCGAGGGTTCAGCGATGGGAGGAGGGTCGCTGGTGGTGTTTTGGACGGATTCGGGCCCATGTTCCTCTCTCGTGAAAGTGGCTGCTTCGTTGAGAGAGTCGTCTAGCTGAGAGTTTGAGGAAGTGTTGAGAGGCGAAGAGGTCCTGAAGATATCGGGATGGACACTATCAGAAGGGATGCTCCATCCTCCCCCTCTACATTCGCGGAACAGATCGGTTAGAGGCCTCGCGGAGGTCCTTCCGTCGTCCCACCGTCCAGGAGATGTAGATGACATTCTGCCACCGAAATCTCTGTTTTCTCCATATTCCTCTTCGGCAGATTCTAAAGACAAAATTAAGAATAGTTAGATATGGAGCTAATATGAAAAAAAAGGAACGAATTTGTTCGATAAATTCGATCCGATTACTGAATAAATTTACAACAGCCACCTTCCGATTTTACATGAGCAGATAATCAACGGCGGTAGGAAGAATGAAAAAGCGCTCTTCGTAGAAAAAATAAAAATTATATACAGTAGAACCTACCAAAGCGACCACCTCACTACAGTGACCATCTCCCATGTGATCAGTTTTCACTGGTTCCCGTCGAATTAATGCGTATTATGACCAACTCTCTACTGCGACCAGTTACCACCTATGTGGGGAACCATCAACGAAATATACCTCCTTTCTAGTGACCAGTTTCAAACAAAAACCTTATATTATACATACTAAAAATATTATTCTCCAAAAGTTTGTATTTCATGTTAAGTTTAAAAGGAAAAACTCGATTAAAAGTTAAAAAATCAAATAACATTAGACGAATTAATAAAAATATAAAAATGATATCCTCCTTTGTGAAATCTGATCTATCAGGTATTTTTTGTTGTAGTGCAAATCCTTGATTTCTGTTTTATTCCTTTTATACTCTAACCTAAAATTACATATTTTTCGCAAAAACTTATTTTAGTGTAAGGAAAAGGGTTTTTTTCATGTTCGTTTCTCCTTGGGTAATGTTTGTGTATTTTATGATTCTTTTAAATAAGAAAAACTCTCCTGATGTATTATAACCTAATCTTCCTACAATGACTACCAATCTAAGGTGAAAACTTTCGGATGGTCCCATGAGTGGGAACCGTCTAAAGACAGGTTTCATTGTATGAATGTTGTATGAGGGGCGTTTTAAGGTCTCCATTTTTTCTGGAAAAAGTACTTGCCCCAAAAGTTGAAACTTCTGTTACTTAACAGCGAAATCTTCGTGAAGACTTACAAAGTTTTTACAACACCGTCGGCATGATTACATGGCTGCTGAAAACACTTCTTTAGGGGCGTGTTTTTCCCACTGAAAAATCGCAGGGAAATCGAGGTGTACAAGTTCTGTGGTCTCCAACATTTTACGCAGGGTGTGTCGCTGCCGTCAATGTTACTAATTCAGAAATAGATTCCATACAAAATTCTTTCGGCTGTATTTATATACTCTTAATGTTGATGTAAAAATTAGACCTTAAGACTTCAGCGCGCTTCGTGCAACCGGTTTCCAGCTTTAATATGCATAATTTGATCCAGGTAAAGTTTGTAAGGGGCTTATATAAGATATCCCCTCACACATTCACGCATGATTATCTGCAATATGAAGAATAACCCTGAAGTCAATCAAATTAAAAATAATAATGGGCGCGTAACTACAATTATTATTAATTCAAGTTTTGCTGTAATAATTCGACAATTTACATTTTTGTTATAGCTATATTTAGATTTTTGAAGAAAAGGGGATATTAACACTTTTACCCTCTCAGACAACCGCTGGTAATAATGCAAAATTATCATGCATGGAAAATTATAGAAATGAAAAAAGATCATATTAACCCTTTCTGAGAACTCCAAGTAAGAAATAAACATTAATTCTCTGTAAATAATGATCGCAAATGAGTCGTAAACTCTCGGTAAATTATCTCGAATTATACAGTACAATGTGGAGTTAGAGGTAATTTTTTCAGTAGAAAGGTGACCGTGTAACTGGATATGCGTAGCACTACGATTTCACTAGTATTTCCAATTTTTGTTCGACATCTGTGATATACAAAATATTGATACACATCGATATACAATTCTAAGTTAAGAATTCAACGTTGTGATTGTTCAAATGATTAAAGATCGTCAAGCATAATTAAGAACAATCTTAATTTATTCTTTAATACTATCATAACCGTTTTCTCAGTTTTAACATTAAGAAATCGCATAAGAGATGTGTAGTTAGAAATTGTATAAGTGAATGAATAGTTACTGTCGGATTGAAAATAGTATAGACCTTGACTTTGACGCATTACCCATTGATGATATGCTATTATATTGGGACATGTTATACATCGTTCGAAAGAGTATTTATTTATCTTTAAAATGATATGGATTAGGAGTCAATACCTATCTCCTGCTTTATGTGAGTCGACGTAAACCAAATCCACACACGGTAAATTCGCGCAAATGCATGACTCGGTCATCTTCACACCTTTGTGGAACAATGACCAGGAGTCACAGAAAAACCAAANTATAACTCTTTCTCATAAACTGGACTCATTACTAGATGGCATACTTAAGTTGTAGAAAACTTACTTCTCTTGATAAGACAAGATAACTCTGAAGGGACTGAAAATATATTAATTTCAAAAAAAATTTGGAAGTGGATAGAAATACAAAAATAACATCTAAGAGTGGATTGAGTAAATTTATCATTTACACAGCCAGAAATCATCATTTTCTGAGTAAACTCTGAAGATTAGGTAGTGCACTTGTAACACTTTCCAATACTTTTAAGAAAGAAAATTTAAGTATGAAGTGCAAGGAGTATCACAAAAAGTAAGTTTTCATGGGCTGCTGAAAATCAAAGCACTATTTCAAAATCAAATTTTTCCTTAGCAAAGCAGAATTCAATGAAATTTTTAAGCAGGGGCTACTTCATGGGGGTTGCCATCCTTTACAGGAAGGCAGGAAGACTTTACTCAGGAAGACTTTATCAAGATGGAAACAAACTTTTCTGACAACTGGGTTGGATGCAGGAGTAGCAACACTACTACAAATTTATACTGAATAAATGATTTAATGAAGATCAAGTTTAGCCTACCTTAACAGGTTCGTGTGGATGGCATTTGAGATGAAACCTGAAGAGAGGGCACATTAAGTTGACATCCAAAAGAAGTCAAAAGGATTTGAGAAACAGAGGAATTATTATATGTTATTTAGCTTTATGAGTCCTTTGATAAAACTGATATCATCCAAATATATTGATGGAAATGCACTAAATCAATACAATACTAACATTTTTGATGACTATTTCCTCCTTAATATGAAGAAAAGAAGGAAATTAATGCAATAAAATATACCACCAGCAAGATATCAATACTGCACTAGAATCAAGTCAGCTAGACTGTTCTCTTCAGGATTAAAAAAAAAAAAAACCCTATATCTTACACAAAAAAAAAGAAAAAATCTCCCAAAAGGGAAAAAAAATATTGAAAACCATAACAGACAATATATAGAGCCTAAAATGGCAAAAAAAAAAAAAAAAAAATCTATATAAAAAAACATCACAAAAATGACAAATATTTTCTAACCCTTTGCCCTCATCCCATATGCAGGGGCTTAAGAACATATTAATGATTATTCATTTAGCCTGTGTACTTATCATTTTCCTTAAGCTCTTTTATACTGTATGAAGCTGGGCATGTCCAATGTCTAAATTGGGATCAGCCAATTGATTGTTGTGAAATAATCAATCCACCACAGACCATTAAAATGCTTTAACACAATTGAATAATTTTGATAGCTTAAAATTTTTAAGTAAACAATACTTTTAAGCATATTGAATAGAGTTTTATAAAATCTGTTCAGGACTCAATTCAGGAGGAAATAAAATTGCCCAGGACTCAATTGTCTAGGCTCCTGTTTCTCTAGAACTAAATATAAGGTATGAATTGAAGAGCTTATTTGTTAATATTTTTTATAAAGTAAACTTTCAGAATACTACTTTCTGACTGGGAAATATAGATGATGAAAAGTGTTAACTTACAGAAAAAGGAGTATAGTGGTGATGGTGATGATGATGGTGGTGGTGGTGATGAACCCTGGTCTCTTGTTGACAGAGTTCCTGTCCATGGAGGCAACACCCTCCTGTAGAGGACTTAGGGGAGCAAATGGCAGCATCAGAAAGGCTTTCCCTCAACGGTACTGGGTGTCGAGATGATGGTGGAAACAGAGCATTGGAAGACCGCCACGTCCTTTCTTGTGGGATAGAGGAGTCCAGAGGTTCCTCTTCTCGCAAGTAACTTGCCACATTTGGTGAGGACCAGTTCCCTAAATAAGATGCCCTCCCTTCTATTCCTGAGATACCCCTAAGTCCCAGGTTCATTCTTGCGATGCTGGGAAATATATCAGGAGATGTAGGACGCTCTATAAAACCAACTTTAGATACATGATGGTCCGAGACCGACCTCTGAATTCCGACTCCTGCACCTCTTGGATTTACCAAAGAAGGGTTTCCATGAGTGGTGTGATCCGCAGCTTCTTCCTGTAGTCGGGCTCTCCAAGCATCGATGGCAGCTGAGTCCCATCTGGAGTCACGGTACCCTGGAGGACAATTGGAGAATTCCCGGCTATCAATATTTGCCCCTGAGCGGTCATCAGCAATGGCACTACAGTGATCAGGATTTGAAAATTGTGACCCATTTCCCAATGCAGTGCAATCACTCTTTCCTGCAGGTGAAGAATCTATCCTTGATGGGTGACAACGGTTTGCTCCTGGGTATGTGCCAGGGGGAACTCTTACACTGTCATACAGTCCATCCTCCTCCCTAATAAAGCGTCTCGTAAAAGCCCCTTCATATGGAGAAAACTTGGAACCAAAGCTGGAAGAAGGGGTGGAGTGTGAGGGATCGAGTCCTGGAAGAGGAACCGATCCGCCTTCTTCTGAGGAATCTTTGCCAGATTTTGGAGGAGATCTCATTAAATGACGATCTGAAAGACGTGTCTGAAGTGCAGCCAAGACTTCTTTAGCATCCAGTGGAGGCAAAGCCTCTGCAGCATCTTCGAGCACAGGTTTATTTACCTTTTCTTCGGTTTTCTTCTTTGTCTTCTCCGGAGAGCGTCCAGAAGCCTTGCAAAGCCCTTCCAGTAAAGAGGTAGCCTCCACCAGAAAGTCTGAGAGAGCTCTACAAGCCCGCTCCTCGAACTCTTCTTCACCGGAGGATTCTCCTTCTGATCCTAAACCGCACTCCTTTCTGGGGGAATCTAGAGGGGAGTTGTGCACGGGACACTCCACATATCCTCCTCCCGGTTCTGGCGACTTCAATCTCGTGGTCCCCAATTTACGACTCTTTTCATCCTCCGGACACATGAGCAACGGTGGGATCCTCAAAGTGTTTCCTGCCTCCTCACCCTTGTCCCCAAAAGGCAGGGAGGTGGACCTTTTAATTATCGGCCGGGGAATGGTACCCTCCATCATGTCCCGCTTCCCTGCCCCAGCTGCTGCCCCTTCGTCCTCCCAAGACACACTTTTTGTACCTGCCCTTTTTTCTTTTGGTTTATCACTAGAGCTGGGTTCGATCTCAGGAAAGCCAAACACCACATTACGCATTTCCTGGAGCTGTATCTTCTTTGTCCGCAGTTCCGGATCTGTCTCATGAAGAATTGTCCTCCCGATTGCAGTGCGTGGCAGAGAAGGGCAATAGTCATCATCAAAGTCGTCATCCTCCATCACCCCAACCTCTGGAGACCGCAGACGGAGACATTCTTCTGCATTCCTTGAACATGGAGTCTTCACTTCCACAGGGTTCAGGTGTTTCGTTCCATCAGGGTTGACATCATCACATGGTAAGTTAATTTCTTTTTGGGATCTTATTGGAGAACTGTGAGTCTTTGATTCTTGACAATTTAGGTTTCTTAACCCATTCCTTAAGTCTTCTTCCATGAAAGCATTAACATCCTCTGGGAGTCTAAATGGAGGATGACGGGGTTGCACTTCTTCGCCACCTCCTTTATCCCTCGCCTTCGCTCCCTCTCTTCCCTCTGGGCTCGGTAGATCCCAGCCAAAGGCTCTATCAGTGCAACTGTTTGAAACCCCCTTCCCTTTCTGCATGCACTCCTCTTCTTCCTCTTCTCTAACTCTCCTACCACATCGTCCCTCGCAGCATCCAGGGATGGGACGATCCATCCTGGACCCTTCTTCTGCCCCTCTTGAGTTCCCCTGATTACCACCTGCTCGTCCCCTCCCTCCGCTTTCCGCCCTTCTGCCTTCTCTTGCTCCCTCTGAGCTCCCTTCCCCTCCTTCTTCCTTCTCTCTGGTTTCCCCCATAGCCTCTCCCCCTACGGCATGCAGCCTTCCTTGCTCCAATATTGCCCCCATCTCCTCCGGCACCAGACATTCCGTGGAGGCGGGTCTTCCTCCTCCACTCCTCATTCCCTGCATTCTCACGAACTTTGAGAGAGCTCTCACGGCAGTGTCCACTGATACAGATCTTCGGAAAGGATCCTGTCTCCGACACCTCCTTAGGCCACCCCTTCCCTTCCTCCGATTCGATCCATCCTCGGCGTCCTCCTCGTCAGCCCAACTTCCTCCTCTCTTTCGCCCTTCTCCCCCAAGGCTCCTCCTGATCAGCTCCACAAGAACGGGGGGCAGAGAAGCGGTGGATTTGGCCTCCGCTCTGTTTCCCTTTTTGAGGGCAGGTCTTCCAACAAAGACGAAAGTGATGCTATCTTCGGAGGCGGTGGAAACGGGAATGGTTCCTTCAGAACCCCAATTGGGGCCTCCCTCCGACATACCGATACTTACGGGAACCACACCACCACTAGGACCAAGTATACTGACGTTGAGGAACCGAGGGTCTTCCTGCTGCTTGTTAACAGCTCTACTGCACCGTTCGCACTCGATGACCCTGTTCTTCTCTTCCTTCTCCGTCGTCTCCTTGGCTTCGCCCTCTTCTCCGCTTATCACCTTTTCCACCAAAGGGCTTTCCTCGCTTTTAGCCACAAAATTAACGTCCCTTACTTCCTCCGGGTCGCTTTTTGGATGCAACTGCTCACCACCAGGTTCCACTGCTTCTTTCATAAGCGAACTCTCTCGGTTTACATCTTCGTTATCCTCAGAGACTTCAACGTACGTCTTTTTAACTTCCGGAGCGACGGTTTCTGGTACCTTTTCTTCGGCATCGCATCCGCGGCTGCTTCTTAAACGCCTATCTTCACGGAAGAACTCTAGACTGGATGGAGGGGTGGACCTTCTTGAAGTGGCCTCCACGGAAGCTGCATCGCTGAAATCACTATGCTCACTATTCTCCGTGATGGTGTACAGCTGCCTTTTGCCGATTAGAGGAGGCGGTGGGGGAGCTGGAGTGGTTGGCGCTGGAGGAAGGAAAAGAAAGTCGCTATCCGCCGAAGATGAAGATGCGTCGTCACAACTGGAGTCTCCCCATGAGTCTTCTTCCTCTTCTTCTTCCTTCGTTTCCTCCTCATCTTTCACCTCCCGCGAATCCTCGGGTTTTGTCTCCGTGATCGCCTCCGAAGTCTCCTCCCCCACCCTAATCGGTTCCTCCTCAACTTTACCATCATCATTTCCTTCTACAGATTCTTCCTCGAAGCTGTCCGGAGGGAATGTTCTCATCTGCCATTCTCTAACCTTTTCCTGCCCTGCGGCACTTTTGGCTGAGGAAGGATTCGAGGGTTCAGCGACGGGAGGAGGGTCGCTGGTGGTGTTTTGGACGGATTCGGGCCCATGTTCCTCTCTCGTGAAAGTGGCTGCTTCGTTGAGAGAGTCGTCTAGCTGAGAGTTTGAGGAAGTGTTGAGAGGCGAAGAGGTCCTGAAGATATCGGGATGGACACTATCAGAAGGGATGCTCCATCCTCCCCCTCTACATTCGCGGAACAGATCGGTTAGAGGCCTCGCGGAGGTCCTTCCGTCGTCCCACCGTCCAGGAGATGTAGATGACATTCTGCCACCGAAATCTCTGTTTTCTCCATATTCCTCTTCGGCAGATTCTAAAGACAAAAGTAAGAATAGTTAGATATGGAGCTAACATGAAAAAAAGGAACGAATTTGTTTGAGAAATTCGATCCGATTACTGAATAAATTTACAACAGCCACCTTCCGATTTTACATGAGCAGATAATCAACGGCGGTAGGAAGAATGAGAAAACGCTCTTCGTCGATAAAATAAAAATTATATAGAGTAGAACCTACCAAAGCGGCCACCTCCCTATAGTGACCATCTCCCATGTGATCAGTTTTCACTGGTTCCCGTCGAATTAATATGAATTACATGTAATATATTTTGCGTATTATGACCAACTCTCTACTGCGACCAGTTACCACCTATGTGGGGAACCATCAACGAAATATACCTCCTTTCAAGTGACCAGTTTCAAACAAAAACCTTATATTATAAATACTAAAAATATTATTCTCCAAAAGCTCGTATTTCATGTTAAGTTTAAAAGGAAAAACTCGATTAAAAGTTAAAAAATCAAATAACATTAGACGAATTAATAAAAATATAAAAATGATATCCTCCTTTGTGAAATCTGATCTATCAGGTATTTTTTGTTGTAGTGCAAATCCTTGATTTCTGTTTTATTCCTTTTATACTCTAACCTAAAATTACATATTTTTCGCAAAAACTTATTTCAGTGTAAGGAAAAGAGTTTTTTTCATGTTCGTTTCTTCTTGGGTAATGTTAGTGTATTTTATGATTCTTTTAAATAAGAAAAACTCTCCTGATGTATTATAACCTAATCTTCCTACAATGACTACCAATCTAAGGTGAAAACTTTCGGATGGTCCCATGAGTGGGAACCGTCTAAAGACAGGTTTCATTGTATGAATGTTGTATGAGGGGCGTTTTAAGGTCTCCATTTTTTCTGGAAAAAGTACTTGCCCCAAAAGTTGAAACTTCTGTTACTTAACAGCGAAATCTTCGTGAAGACTTACAAAGTTTTTACAACACCGTCGGCATGATTACATGGCTGCTGAAAACACTTCTTTAGGGGCGTGTTTTTCCCACTGAAAAATCGCAGGGAAATCGAGGTGTACAAGTTCTGCGGTCTCCAACATTTTACGCAGGGTGTGTCGCTGCCGTCAATGTTACTAATTCAGAAATAGATTCCATACAAAATTCTTTCGGCTGTATTTATATACTCTTAATGTTGATGTAAAAATTAGACCTTAAGACTTCAGCGCGCTTCGTGCAACCGGTTTCCAGCTTTAATATGCATAATTTGATCCAGGTAAAGTTTGTAAGGGGCTTATATAAGATATCCCCTCACACATTCACGCATGATTATCTGCAATATGAAGAATAACCCTGAAGTCAATCAAATTAAAAATAATAATGGGCGCGTAACTACAATTATTATTAATTCAAGTTTTGCTGTAATAATTCGACAATTTACATTTTTGTTATAGCTATATTTAGATTTTTGAAGAAAAGGGGATATTAACACTTTTACCCTCTCAGACAACCGCTGGTAATAATGCAAAATTATCATGCATGGAAAATTATAGAAATGAAAAAAGATCATATTAACCCTTTCTGAGAACTCCAAGTAAGAAATAAACATTAATTCTCTGTAAATAATGATCGCAAATGAGTCGTAAACTCTCGGTAAATTATCTCGAATTATACAGTACACTGTGGAGTTAGAGGTAATTTTTTCAGTAGAAAGGTGACCGTGTAACTGGATATGCGTAGCACTACGATTTCACAAGTATTTCCAATTTTTGTTCGACATCTGTGATATACAAAATATTGATACACATCAATATACAATTCTAAATTAAGAATTCAACGCTGTGATTGTTCAAATGATTAAAGATCGTCAAGCATAATTAAGAAAAATCTTAATTTATTCTTTAATACTATCATAACCGTTTTCTCAGTTTTAACATTAAGAAATCGCAGAAGAGATGTGTAGTTAGAAATTGTATAAGTGAATGAATAGTTACAGTCAGATTGAAAATAGTATAGACCTGGACTTTGACGCGTTACCCATTGATGATCTGCTATTATATTGGGACATGTTATACATCGTTCGAAATAGTATTTATTTGTCTTTAAAATGATATACATTAGGAGTCAATATCAATCTCCTGCTTTATGTGAGTCGACGTAAACCAAATCCACACACGGTNAAATCCATGACTCGGTCATCTTCACACCTTTGTGGAACAATGACCAGGAGTCACAGAAAAACCAAACTTTTAGCAGAAATGTGGTATATAGTCGTGAAGCAAAATCCGCGTTTCTGAGATCCGACCATGATTTATTGACCTTTGATAAGCGTCTGAATTAAAAATCGATCTCCTCTTACAAATTTGATCCTACACAGTTGAAAATTTTACTACGCGCTATGTAAATGATTTAGAAAAAATAAGCGAGGGCGATTTTTCCTAAGTGCATTGGGGGAGAGATATGAGGCGGCCTATAATGATGACGTCGCTCCGGCGAGACGACGACGACGATCACTTCAGGACGAAGTGATGTCGTGAATGTGTGTGTGTGTGAAAAAATGAAGTGACGAAATGAAGATGGCTCCTAGGGAAGGAGCCGAAACGTCGACCAAGATCGAGCATGCGACCCGGCAGGAAACCCGAGAAAACTTCCTGCATAATATACGCCGGGAAAACACGAGATCTTTCTTAGATTCAGAATCGACGTTCAAACATTCCAAATCGAGGAGATAAAATAATATCACTCGAAATCTTTTTCCCTTTTTAAAGATTTGCTCTCATATGGGATTTGAGAGGAATTGTGAGCCCACGTATAGTGGATCTCCCCCCCCCCCCTCATAATGCCGGCCCTGTTTTCGGTACCAAACTATTCTTAGGTCTCACCTGCTTCGGATTCGAGGCTATCTTCTGAGAACCGTTTGACTTCCTCCTCCACGGGCAATCCTCCCAGGAGTATCCTGGCGAGGACACCTCTAGCCAGAGGCCCTAAAGGAAGGTTTTCTCCCACCGCCTCCGTTCCAACCCCCGCTTCCCTTCTCTCTTCTACCTCCGTCTGCGTCTCCACCGAAGCGAAAGTGGGTACCCTCTGGATTTTCCTGTGGGCCCCCAGTGCCTTCCGAGACAGCAGCCTGAATCGGGCCCTGGAGCAAGACTCTCCTTCCGCTCCTCCTTCTCCTGCTGCCTCCCCTTCCGCCTCCGTCCTTCCCTCTGCCCCCGCAACACCGTTCCCGCCCTCCTCCACCAACACCCCAATGCCATTGGGGGACTCGCCTCCAGTTGCCTCCACCCTCCTCTTGTTGGGGTACAGCCTTCTGGTAACTGCAGCCACTATTTCCGCCCTCCGTCTTGCTTGTTCCGCCGCCCTGCGACGTGCCTCCGCCACGCCCGTTCTCACTAGAATCTGCCTCCCTCTCCCTCTGACTCCGGATTCCGCCCCCCTGCCCCTACCTGCTTCTCCACCTCCTCTTCCCTTTATCCGGGTGGAATCCGTGCTCCTCAATGAGTCTAGGCTGCTGCTGGAGTGAGAACGGTCTTCCTGCGTTGGTCTTGTTGGAGAGCTTTGAGCCTCCACAGAAGACTGTCTACGTAGATTCCAGATTCCTCCGGATGAAAGGGACCTATTTCGGGTACGGGAGGGAGCGGTAGGCTCCGCAGAGCGCCCTGAGTAGACCAATTCGCAAGAACCGTAAGACCGGTTGAGTGCGGATTGGGTCTTAGGGGCCTTGGGTTCGGCTGGGGCCTCAAAAGGCTCTTCGGAAGAGAAGGGGATGTCGCCGGTGACGCTGCCGAGAGGTGGTGTTGAGGCCACGTCGTCCTCGGGAGTGGTCTCACTTGCCAAGGAGTCCTCACGGCCCATTACTGCACACCTGGAGAGATATAAGGGTAGAAAAAGAGTTTTATTTATTAGATAACGGCAATAGAGGATTCTTAGCACAGCCAAGCCAGTGTGGAGTGGAGTTAAATGAAAGGAGTGGAGTTGAATTAAATGTATCAACCAAACGTGGGCGATGTTGGGTAGCTGGGAGCACACTTAGATGAGAAACGATCGTATCTTTCAGTTTGCTGCAAGGGGTAGTTGGGACAAAGATTCAAATTCCTCGCTAAATACGGCATTAATATCTCACTGTCTATAAAGTCTTCCGCCTGAAGGCCGATTTGAACCTCATCCCTCCACCATTAGCAACGAAAAGCTTCGGAGAAGGTGCCGAGGCGAAGAGGCAAAATGAGGAGTGAGGTAGTGTGTCACTGCTTTCCCCGCTGAGACAGAATGCAATAGGCGAAGCAAGTCCACGTAAGCGAAGTGCAATGACTTTACAAGTAACACTTTTCGTAACATTCAAAACGAAGAAAACTTAATCAATTCCATTATTAAGCATCAGTCATACCTCAGTAGCTTTCACATTATCATGGCCATGAAAAAAAAAAACAGACAAAAGTGTATGAAAGATACAATTTTATCATTTCTGTACCATAAGACAAATGATAAATATTCCATTCGTGGTAGCAGGAGCATTTTCTCACAATACACGACATTAAGTTCACTATAAGTATACACAATGAGCCTTTTTCTTTTCCATTCCTGAAACAGGCGAGTTAATTTAAGCAAAAAAATACACAGCAAAAGAATTTCTCAGGATATAACAGGTTTTTAAAAATGTACTTACTTTTCAAGAATTGTCAGAACTGAATTTATTACAAATATTTTAATTCAAAATAATAGATATGAGTATTCCGAGAGGACAACGTAGCATAATTTTTAAGAGAAGAAAAGATATTACGTGGACCTTTAGGATTCATTTTTACTGTCAAGTCTATTAATTCTGTCATGACGGAATAATTATAGTAAAATCCAAGAATAAACCCCTAGAATCCGTCCTACATCGACGTCAATGAGCATTAAATACTCCCTCCCATGATCCAATGTTGAATGATTTGAATACGCTTGTGATGCATCGAAATAATACTCATTCTTACCTAAAAACAGCCTTTTGGAAAGCAGCGTAGAATAACGTAGCAGTCGGCAATGTAAGGAAGTGTATCTCAGCGCGCACATCTCCAAAATGACTAAGAAGTCCCTATTCGCGTACGGGAGGATGGTAAGATAGTGGAGAGATAAATGAAGAAACACAAACTAGATAGCGTTATCAACAGCGCTCCGGCGACTCAACATTCCAGTAGGAAAGCCTCCATGGTTTAGGCTTTTATTTGGAGGACAAATGATGTCTTACTTGCTGCGGTGGAGAGGCAATCACCTGCTTTGCCATGTGTGGCATGACGAAACGAGGGATGTACATACGACCCAAAGGGTAAGAAAGGCGTCTTAGGTTTAGGGAAAAGAAGCCAAAGGACTACCTTAAGTCGATCGGTATTCCGTAAGGACAACGCAACACGTTTTTCGAATGGAGGATTCTTCAAGACGAAAAACATTTGCTCTGAAGCGTATGCAAAGGATTAAGAGTACAGTGAAGGACATTCAAATTCAAGCGAAATGCTCGGTTTAAATTGCAATAGAAATAGCTATCTGACATTATGGACTTCCAGCCAACTAAGTATCCGCATATCCAATCATAATTTCTCATTATTATTATATCACTCTTTATTCGGCAAGGTTAAACCCCTGTGGACCTCTCTTACATCTAACCTCTGAAGTCCAAGACGGTACATGCTATGTTTACAAAATTATAGAATTTCAAAGATAAACAAAAATTGTTTAAGTCCTTTGAAGAAGGAATTCCAATATACGTCCACTCCCGAAATTCGTAGCTTGATTTGAAAAGTTGTACAAGTAAAAAATAAGTAAAGTGATTGGGGGCTATCGCTCTACTTCTCTCCGGATTCGCCAATGAGCGCATCACATTTGCTTCCTTCCGTTTTTCTTTCATTTACAATCACCATACTGATTACCATGAATTAGTTTCGTTTAATCCAACATTTGAAACCCCTGACTAATAAAGCCCGACTTCATAAGTACGCGAAAATAAAACTTTCTTTTGATTTCTAACGTTTCTGTTTTGCGCCATAAAACATATCTTCAGTTCCTGTTCTAACATAAAAGTACGTATGATACCGTCACAATAAATAATTTCTGTCCTCGATTTATCAGGAAATCGACAGCATATATGCTGTATTTTGAAATTCGCGTAAATTATACGTATTCCTGTGAAAATGAGAAGGATACAAAGACGACCCTAACCTGTCGCTAAGAACATCTGTCCGACACAAATCAACTACTTCCGGACGCGGTCGTGAGCTGATGGGTCACAGTGACCGCTGGGGTACCGAAAGCACGTTTGGAGACACTAGACACTTCTTGAGTGCTCTTTTAATGATCTTCACGTCTTTGGACACAGTTTTCTAGAACTGACATCTAAAATGGTGAATTTGAAACAGGGATCCTTTACATTAAACTCAAATTTAAGATTAAGATAGCAATTAATAAAACTAATTTGTAAGAATCAGAACATGACCTATACACACGAAACACGCTATTCCAATAAGGAGTGATCAAGCTAGCAACCATCTGCGTTGATAATCCTCCAGGTATTAATAGATAATTCTTAATTAGACAATTCTTTAATTTCCTTGCACATTTTGATCCCTAAAGTTCTCGATCTATCGTGCGTATCTTTTCTGTAAGGTCAATCACCGTAATTTCTCAAACTTCCTCTTGCTTTTGAGCCACTCACTCATATTATATATCTTTTCCGCCCTTCAGGTCACACTCATCCTTTCCATGTGTCTCACTTTCATACAAACAGACAGACTTACGAGTTACTTTCAGCCCACTAACGAATGAATGCTGACATTCGTAAAAAAATAAGATTTAATTATGGACAAATTAAATATACAACTGATGAAATATTCAGTCTAATGAAACATTCACTCTACTTCATAAGTTCATGCAAAACCCATTTATATATTCCATTCGCCTCTTTACAGGTATAAGATAATCTTTTCTCACAATCGGGAAGTAATTACTAATGTATGCTGTAGTATATAAATCAGACTCTGTGTCGTTGTTGAAAGAGATCAGCACATATAAAACGAAATGACTGCGAGTAGACGTTTAGAACAAAGTAGTAAAATGTTAAAAATAATGAGTCTCGATTATAAAAAAAGGGCTCCCGGATAGCCAAGTGGGCAACGCGTACAAATTCGGTGAAAGCGGTGGGGGCTTACGTGCGAAATGACCTTAGCTGTCGAAGCACTTTCAACAATGCTACTACTATAATTTGAATTAAAGAACTACATTTTGAATGATAACTCTGGATACCCTAAGTAGTGTCTTCCGGTACGGATTAAATTGATATCTTTTTGGCGTGTGATATCATGAAAATTGAAATACGTAAAATTGTACTCTGCGTAACATTTTATTCCTTAATTTAGATTCACATTTAACATTTAAGAAGGGCTGTTTCCACCAATTCCGACACATCCGCAATTGACAGCTGTCAATGGAAGATTCGCACAGATTAACGCATAAGCGTTTCTAATGGATGACACGTAATTCGTTCTTAAGTTTCAACTCTCTAAAAATTCTTTGGCATCGTCTTTCCGATATCACAATCCTCATAATCACAATCTATTGCAAAGCAAAGCCAAATTGGTAACATACTGAGTGTCACTCTACGTAGTTCCTCACAAGCCGGTGTTCCGCGGCAGACTAATACGCGGTAAGCTATTGGTATGCCGTTTAATATCCAAGGGTAAATGTTACTCCAATTTCGCATTACTCGGTTGCTGCATTCGGCGCCATATTTCCACATTTACTGTGATTAATAAATAAAAAGCATTCTAATCTGGGGTTTCTTTTTTAATTTAGGCCGAACTAAGGAACGTGTGATTCAGAATTACGCGAATTTTGAGCGAACACGACGTAAGCCGTGCTACAAGGCGGGAGGCAAATATTTAAAATTAAAATTACGTGTATACGGATCTACTGAAGGAATGAGAGCTTGTGATGACCACACGACCTTCCCCAACGTTATTTATACTGCATAAGAGTTTTCAGTTGCTATAAGCGTTTCTGGTTGATAATGTCAGAACCAATGCAACCAAGACTCCGAATTCACCACAAAACCACGTGACTTCTTCGACAATATCGGTGCACTCACCGAGCTGCAGCTGGCGGCCGCACGTCCGCCGAATACTGAGGAGGTCCGTCTCTCACGATGTCTTCCGCACACTGCTTATGCTGTTCATCTATGCCATCCTCTTTGGGTTGGCAGTCCTGCTGAAAAAAAAGAGCCGATTAGCCCTTGGCGGCACGTGGTTGGGTCGCCTCCACCCCCTCACGCCCCATTGTGTCGCGTTCTTTTACGGATTCACCACGGAGTCACGTGTCCCTTCCCTGCCTCCAATGTTTTCTCTCTAAGAATGCACTTAGTAGAACAGGCGTAGAGTTCTTGCTGGAGACATCGATTCGTGTGTAAATCAAAGTTACGCGACTCCTTTAATACGGGCGGGTACTCATGGTAGAGAGTATTTCAGGTTCTCATGCAGCCATATTAACAGCTAATACTGT
This sequence comes from Ladona fulva, assembly GCA_000376725.2. Taxonomy (NCBI): domain Eukaryota; kingdom Metazoa; phylum Arthropoda; class Insecta; order Odonata; family Libellulidae; genus Ladona; species Ladona fulva. Next base: position 269,545 of record KZ308835.1, read on the forward strand.
GACGCAAATCCCTGCTTAACAGTTAGTCGATCGAGCTTTAAAGGTTGCCAATGGTGGAGAATAAAGTCCCTCTTATATGGGTTAATGAACAGATGCAACTGCGCGAATAAAAAACGTTGAGGAGGACGAAAAGATTGGAAAGAAATATATTTCATCTCGTGCGGTGTAATTCGTATAATTTATCCATCGTTACTATTCATTCACACAAACCGAGCAAAAGTTTAGTTATAACAAAATGAAACTTAAGTCAGTTAATTAAACGAAATGAACATTTTTCAGTAAATAATGTTTATACTGACAACATTTTTAACCTGAAATTTCCCTCGTTGTCTGAAGTATTTTGTTGGTGTTAATCTGTAATATGGAGCCATGGAAATAATTTGTTGAAATTCCGCAAATAAGTTACCCTCAGTGGCTCAAATAACGATACAAGACATCTTCACCGGTAAGGGAAAATGAAACGCACAGCAAAAAAACCAAAATGTACAGCAGAGGAATGTATGAGGGATCCATAAGCAAGAGGGTAAAGATTTTTTGACAAAGTAATGAATGATTTTAATGAACAATTTTCAGAGTTTGTTGATCTAAATTGAAAGGGAAAAGCTTTAGGGTTATTTTTGTGCTAGTTTAAATTATGTATAATGCCTTATAGCATCAATAAAAGACAACGCAACAGAGCGATGAAAGATTTGTAATGCTCAGATAACAAGAATGTAAGATAATAGTCAAGATTTCTGGACATCTGTGCCCAAAAAGAAAAAGAAACGTCCGGAGTCCGAGAAGAAAAGGGAAAGAGTTTTTATTGTTTATAATTAGTAGAGACGGGACGACAAATATTTTTCTCACAAAAAACAAACAATTCTCACAAATCCGAACTTTTCGCTAATGCGATATTTATGCTAATGCATAAACAAAACATAGGGTAATCTCACCGTGCTTACACCTCCAGTAACTTGTCATTTAGCGGCTTGCGGGGCATTAAGATTGAGAAAACGATAAATAATATAGTTATTTGGTCGCATATTCGAATTTGCACTTCATAGGTTTTGAAGAAATATCCTAAACCAATCCTCCAAAAATGTCTTTTGAATCCCCTCAAGTTCCTTTAATATTAAGTCCGACTATTCTTCCATTTCTGGGTCAAAGCCTTGAAAATCTTTCCGACACCCGATCCGTCGGCAGACAAGAGGTCTGACCTGCAGAAAGAAGGGCGTGGGCACTTCCTCTTCGTTGTGCCCCTCCGCCGACCCCTTGCAGCCTTCCACACTCCTCTCCAACGGCTCTCCGTCCTCTGCTTCTTTCGGCGACGCCATCACTCCGTCTGGTTCCCTTACCTGTAAATTACGGTTATATATACTGATTGTCATTTCACGGATTGTCCCGGGATTCCAGGATAAGAAATTGTCAGTCTCGTAATAAAATATAACAAGATCGTTAAAATGATACACATTTTTTCATTTTCAGATCGATCTGTAACCAGATAAATTCAATGTTTTGACGAAATCTGACATGAAGGACTACTATCCAACTATAATTTCATATCCAATCATTATTTATTGGAGCAAACCGCCAATTGTTTAAGTACTTTAAAAGAAGAAATTCCAATATGCGTTCAATTTTCGAAATTCTTCGCGGTAAATCATTAAAATTGAAATTATAGTTATTTATAATAAATTATTTTTACTAACTTTTAATAATCATAAATATAAATTAGTTGAAATGTAAAACAGTGAAATTGAATACATCAATGAACTTGCACAAATTGTGGGAGAGTATTTCATTCGAATCTTGTCATGTGAGAAGTTTTACTGATGTTAAAATGATACAATTTTTTAAAATTTTCAGGTAAACAACTAACCAGATAAAGCAAGTAAATTGTTGAAAACTATCATAAAAGAAATCAGGTTAAATATCTTATCTTGTAAAGGATATATTATCTTGTAGGTTCGTAGGTTTCCGCGGCGATTAGTTGTTAGCATGGTGATTCTAGGTTCCACCGCGTTGATATTGGGGATATTCAGGTCGAATCTTCGACCTGGAGAATCCCACTGACACGTACCATGCTAACGATATATTATCTCGATAACTGATGGTCCCGGGTTCGATTCCCGGCTAATCGAAATCTTTTACCGTCGCGGTGGCGGAGTGGTTAGCGTGCTTGTGTTCCAACCCCAAGGTCCCGGGTTCGACGTATTTGGATTTTTTCCTATTAGGAAATGGTTGTTTGTGTTGATAAATATTAAAAATTATTAAAATGGATGTAATTGGGACTATTTCTATTTAAAAAGTTATTATTATTATAAAAATTATCTGTAATATTCCTATATTAAATAACAAAAATCTTGTAAAATAACACGTATAAAATTGAGGATTCAGATGATTCAAAAATGTCCCTTAAGCCACAGAACTATGGAAGCCTTCATCATTAAAATAACGATATCTAATCTATCTAACTTTCTTTCGTTGAAACAATTACAAAGAGGAATTGTTTTCTGCATCAGGGAAACATTAATAGGTGTACATCCTGTAACCTCGCAAGAGAAAAATAAGAAGGTTGGGATGGATGTGAATATAGTCCAATTTGTCATATCATGCCATGTTTGAATCTGCGAGTTAAGTCAATGAGAATCCTGTGTGAATCCGTAATTCCTCCATCACTAGCTGCTATAAGTTTAGGAGAGAAAACGAGGCATACTAGGTAAGGTGAGGAGTGAGGTAGTTTACCCTTGGTTTCCTAACTGGGACAGAAGGCTATGAGTGGAAATTCTTGACACGAAAGCTACTTAATGACGCCATGAATAATTCTTTTCATAGTATTCAACTTTGAATGACTACGATTTATACCAGTATCACTCATACCTCAGAATATGTTTGAAAAACACTGGATCAGGGGCGTAGCCAGGATACGAGTATGTCCATGGGGGGCTTAGAGCCATGGAGTAAACACTGCATCGTCTATAATTCAGGGTCAGGAATACTTCCGTCCAACATCTAATGAAAAAATGAACTGATTTATTTAAATATGCACCCCCTGCGAATCACCCGAGGTGCTTGTATGGCATGACAGCGAGAGATATACTTAACTCTAACATACTTTCGCTTATAGCCGGCTGTGTTCTCATGGGGGGAGTTTGAATCCCGAAAATCTCCCCCTTGACTACGCTTCCGCACTGAGTGTAAACCACAAATATGCTATATCGAAGCATCTCTTTTGTGCAAGAGTGTCAAGTATTTACTCACCATTTGCATGGACAAGAGCATTCCTCTGAGACGCTCCACCTCGGCCCTCAACTCCCTAATGATTCGGGCGTTGGGGTCTTCGTTGATCACTGGGCTGTTCACAATACACTTGGTCCTCTGCGCGTATCTCAGCGTGCTTATTGTCTCGTTGTAACACGTGCTAGACGGAGATATAGCTACGGAAACACAAATGTAAGTCAGAGAGACGATAGGAAGTAATAAATGATATGCTTCCAAAAACATGAACAAGAACACTATTCAACGTCTCATGCTGAGAATATGCCCAGAAGGGTAAAGGCATTACAGATACAAAGGGCGGTACCAAATTTTCCACTGACACAAGGGCTACCTATGTAATTTTGTCATCAAAGGAAAGCGTGTTCACTCATTTAGAGCAATAAATGTAATTGATATCTAATACAATAAGCAATTAAAGAAAAACTTGTGAGAAAATGGTTCTGAGTCCATCAATTTGACCGGGAACTGTATATGCTAATGGTATAAATAATGCTAATGGTAGAGACAGTATACTGACCGGCTATCATGACCGTCTTGGAGTTGCCTCCCAAGGAGTCTTTGAGCAGCCAAGTGAGAACAGAGTCTCTGTACGGGACGAAGAAGAACGACACCGTCCTCTGCCTGGTGATAGGTCTCCTCCTTCGAGTGGTGGGTGAGCAGTGCGAGGGCGTGGAAGAGGCTGAAGAGGATGGGGATGACCGAGAGGGGGACTCTGAGGAACTTCTGGATTGCTGATCTTCTGGTTGCCTGCTGGAACACCGCTCCGCTGCAAAAGAACCTGCTTTTAGACAATTTTATATTAAACAGAATCACGGAGAGGGTCACCAATAGTATTAATAGTATTGTTAAAAGTACTTAGACAGCTTAGGTCATACCGCACGTGGGCCCCCACCGGGAATCGAATCCGCTTTCACCGAAGTCGAACGCGTTGCCCAATTGGCTACCCGGCAGCCAATTGGGGTTCACGTCAAAACAGGCTCACGTATTATACGCTTTCGCCGGCTGTGATTTAAGATAAATTCTGATTATTTTCTAGTTGATGCTCATTTTAAGTACATTAAATAAAAAATCAGTGATCTGTTCATCCCTTTCCAAAAAGTTAGTGTTAACGATTGAAAATCCTGTTTATCTTCTTATGTAATTTTTAGGCAAAAGTCATACTAAAACTGTCAGAAAATAACTTCAAAATACGAAAATTATTATGACAAAAATTATCCAAATCGTCTGGGTAGTTTGGAAAGCATAAAGTGATCATTTTCGTTATGGTTTACATCTACATCTACATTAGTACCCTGCAAGCCGCCTTTCGGCGTGTGGCAGGGGGTTTAAAGTGTAACTTGAGCAAAGAATAAACGGAAAATCTCGCGCCGATCTCCAGATTTTGCGATGAAAACCAGGGAAATTCTATGAATATGGAATTTCCTTCAGCTTTCCTTTCCGTCAATGAGACGAATGGTAGAAATACGTACATCTACATATGTACCCTGCAAGCCGCCTTCCGGCGCGTGGTGTATTGGAGTTATTAGCTGATTTCAAATCTTGATTTTGAATTTGGAATTAATGCTAAATTTCGTATGAAAGAGGCGGAAAATACTAGCATTAGGATCAATTACCTCCAAAATGAAAAGAAAAGAGCCATAATTTTTATATAAATGTACAAAAATTGTCTTGCATTTTTTTGAAAGATGGGATGAACTTTTCATAAACCAACTGATATTTAAATATGACGATACTGTTGGTTCAAAATTTGTACATAAATCAAACAGTGGGGCTCTCGGATAGCCAAGTGGGTTACGCGTTCGACTTTGTTGAAGGTTCGATTCCCGGAGGGAGCCCATATCTGTGCAAAATGACCTTAGCTGTCGAAACACTTTTAACAATATTATTACTATCAAACAGCAAGAGTTAGAATAGTTGATGGAGAATCGGAATAGGCAAAGTTAAGGAGGCGGATGAGACAAGGCTGCCTCTATCACATTTGGTTTTTTTAACATATGTGCAGAGGAAATGGAGAATGAAGCTTAGGAAGAAATGAAAGTTGGCGGGGAAGTGGTGAAGTCAGCAAGTAATGCAGACGATAAAGCTATTGTGTGCGATTCCGAAGGGGGTTTGGAAATCCTAGTAAATAATGAAACGTCATTATTGAAGGGGGAGACTGAGACTTCCTAGTCCATTCTTACATCTAACCTTTTGCCATTGAATAATTTAAAAGAAAGAGATAGCTTTTAGGAAGCACAAAAATCAACAAAAGAAAAGAAAAATATTAAGTAGGTTTAAAAAACATAAATCTGTATTTAAGAAAAAATAAAACCCCGCAGAAAAATGCCCACAAAAGGGGGACGTGAAAAAACTGCGAAAATCTACTGACAGCAGAAACTGAAATTTAATATGAAGGCATGAAAATAAGAGATNTTTAAATATGACGATACTGTTGGTTCAAAATTTGTACATAAATGAAAGTGGGGCTCCCGGATAACGCGTTCGACTTTGATGAAGGTTCGATTCCCGGAGGGAGCCCATATCTGTGCAAACTGACCTTAGCTGTCGAAGCACTTTTAACAATATTATTACTATCAAACAGCAAGAGTTAGAATAGTTGATGGAGAATCGGAATAGACAGAGTCAAGGAGTCGGGTGAGACAAGGCTGCCTCTATCACCTTTGGTTTTTTTAACATATGTGCAGAGGAAATGGAGAATGAAGCTTGGGAAGAAATGAAAGTTGGCGGGGAAGTGGTGAAGTCAGCAAGTAATGCAGACGATAAAGCTATTGTGTGCGATTCCGAAAGGGGTTTGGAAATCCTAGTAAATAATGAAACGTCATTATTGAAGGGGGAGATTGAGACTTCCTAGTCCATTCTTACATCTAACCTTTTGCCATTGCATAATTTAAAAGAAAGAGATAGCTTTTAGGAAGCACAAAAATCAACAAAAGAAAAGGAAAATATTAAGTAGGTTTAAAAAACCTAAATCTGTATTTAAGAAAAAATAAAACCCCGCAGAAAAATGTCCACAAAAAGGGGACGTGAAAAAACTGCGAAAATCTACTGACAGCAGAAACTGAAATTTAATATGAAGGCATGAAAATAAGAGATGTTGAATTTACATAAAATAAAGATGGTGATAAATAATTTACTAAAAGATAAATCAAGGGAGTTTTGAATAAAAATGAAATTAAGAAAATCTAAAGTGTTAAAGTTCAACAAAGGAAATAAAGCTTAGTTTATTATCAGGGTGGATGGAGAAAAGGGTCAATTGAAAAACAAACACATAGATACATACAAAAGATAGTCGTTGATGAGAGGGTTTTAATTGAGGTAATTAAACATCCACAGAGATACTGAGTCAAAACTGAGTGATACTGGTCAAATACTGAGAGGAAAGAGATTGTCGAAGAATGTAATTGAGGGCAGAATACAAAAGAAAGGACAAGGGCATGTTAAATGATATAAAGGGTGAGGTAAGTTACCAAGATACGAAAGAAATGGCTTGAATAGGGAATATTAAGGCACATGAACATACCGAAAGGTAAAAGACTTATGTATATGACGTATATATGTATATGTCGCATCATTTATTTTTTAATCAATTGAATTATAAGATTTAAAAACATTTTCTTATCATAACTACCCTTACAAGAAAAAGATTCGACGGGGAAGTAAAAGTACTTCCACTCCATCAGCAATGCTTCACCCTGTCGAAACCGCTTTACCATAATTTGAATTTTAATGTCACGCGATACTTGCACAACATATACTTACCAAGGGCTGAAATAACGTTCCCGAGAGTAACCAAGGACCTGTTGATGCTGGCGCCTTCTTTGAGTCTGGTGTTGCAGTCATCAGAGGGCTCTCCGGCGGCACCCGCCCTCTCGCTGCCCGCAAGGTCGACGAGGTGTAGCCGCGGTGATTGCTGCCACTGGGCGTCCGGGTGGTAGTGGTTGGAGTGATGTGTATGCTTCGAGAGAGGGGAGATGGCCAAGATGGCGTGGCCGCGGGAAGAGCGCGGGTTCCCGGGAGTGCAGGCGGTCCGCCGCGCGATCTCTCCTCTGGTCACCAATGCAGACAAAGATGACGAGTCCTCGACCACGTGCTCGCTCAGTCCTAAAATCACGTATCGATTTCAGGACTTCGATATCAGCCAACGTACAAAATAACGAAGTATAACCACAACCATCTGCAACTGTTCGTAATATTCATATGCTCAAAAACATGATGACGAAATGCCTACAAAATACATCAAGATATTGCTGGTGAAATCCTCCGTAGTGTGTTTTGCCACTTTATTGGTGGCTTTGAAAATCTATATACCAAGGTAAAAAGGAAAAAGTTCAACTGATGGATAAAAATACGATTAAGTCACAAACTTAAGTTGAGAAGTAAATTTTAATTTTTAAGAAACGAAGAAAATAGCCTGGTATCTTAGCTATGACAATCTCATACACTAAAGCCTTAGAATAATGAATGAAAAAATCAGGTGAGATTAGACTGAATGTATCTGTGGAATTATATGACTAAGCGAGCTAATGAACTGTTATAAATATGTTAAGTAGTTCTTTAACTTCGGTTGGGGTCGGAGGGGAAATACAGGTCACAAATAACTGAGGGTGATAAATGAAACTGAATTCATTTCAATAGAGTACTAGAACGTTACTTAATATTGTGAAAATACAGCTAACTTATTCGATACTTGCTTACTTACGTATTTTCTCAAGATATTTTGTAAAAAATGGAAAGAATTGAAGACAGAATCAACTTAAAAAATAGCAGTGGTCACAATAAAAACTGACTGTTAGAGAAGCAAGATTCGAATATCGAATGTCATACCAAAGAATCCACGATTTCGAATAGAATATGACGCTACGTACCTTACGAAAGAAATAAGAGTATTCTAACATTTTATCTGATTTCCATAGTTGCTATACCGAGGAGCCATTACTTTCTAGTAATTTTTGAGAAAAAAGACACTCAACAGGTGATAAAAAGAGATTCACAAGTATTTTAAGAATACGATTCTGAAGCACTTGAATTTTGGCCACAGAAGATCATATGGTAAGAAGTAGCCTATTCAATGCAAGTAACAGGTTCATAAAGGAAGAAGTTAAGAATCTTCAAGGTGTTCTGTAGTCATCAGATCAAGACGTCTGAAGTATTGGGTAGACATACGCAATAAGCATACAAGCAATATATACACACACACACACATATATATATATATATGTGTGTGTGTGTGTGTGTGTGTTAAGATTATTACATTTTCAGGGCTAAATAAACTTGCCTTGTACGTATGGGCCATGTCTTGGATGTTCTCTCACTCTGAGAATGAATGGTTGAGCAGTTCCGTGGAAAGAAGAACAAAGTACATCATCGGGTTGCAGCAAATCCCTCACCCGTTCCTTGTATATCTCCAGAAAACTGTCGATAACAAAAAATACGTAAGATAAGATACCTTGCACCTCAATTACATATGCATTGGCCTAGGTCACTGATAAATCGGGTTAATTGAAAGTTAAAACTTTCATTAACCACACAAACTGTAATAGTATGCATTGCATTAGAATGTAATAATTAATTAAACAAAAATAACACACAAACAAACTTTGCTACATAATTATAATCACTAAGTTGTTACCTCAAGCCGACTTTAGGTGATTGTTATGTTTCCCCTCAAGACAATGCTAGATAATGAGCTCCCGGATAGCCAAGTGGGCGTTTGACTTCAGTGAAAGCGGTCCCGGGTTCGATTCCCAGTGGGGACCTACGCGCGAAACTACCTAAGCTGTCGAAGCACGTTTAACGATCCATACCGATTTATGAGTCCCTGAACCCCACTTTTATCGTATGCGAGGGTCTGAATTACACACGCACGAGAATATTGAATTTAGTATCGTAGTATAGAATATACCTAGTCGCTTACTTCATTTATGTAGAACTAAATGCAATTATGAATAGCTATAGTTCCTTTCCACTGGATCAATATATAGATTCGTAATATTAACAGAGGAAATGAGCTCAATTCTCTAAGAGTTAACCTTGTTTGCGTTGCATATATTGAGTTCTGGCAAAAGTGGCACACAAAACTTCCACATTCATTACTTTATTTATCAAATAAGCACGATTCTATGTCATGAACATGAGGAAGTCCTACATTAAACAGTGCGAAAAAGGTAGGAAAAGTCTCTTTGATTTGCTTTCATACGTACTTAAATAAATTTTTCGAATAAGTCGATGGAATCTTGGCGAAAATTCTGCATTTCATAAAAACTTTTCCCAACACCGATTCGTAAAACGTTTCCGTAGAGACCCTGGCGATTCATTTACAATCTTATGGTAGAATTCTGTGCATTTCAAAGTATTTATGGCAATAAATTATTGATTCTCGCCACAAGAGCCTATCTTGGTGCAATTCAAAGCTTTTCCGCAGAAATTTAACTCATCAGAGAAGGGCGTTCCCTAAATCTTAGCCATCACGCGATACATATGTGTGTTGCCGGTTGCGGGCTTTCCAACCGTGCGATACCGGACCGGAAATTACGATATATTCGATCGACTCAAACTGTTTTCCTCACTAATCTTCTGAAACATTCCTAATGAGAGAGAAATGTGAATGAACGAATGAAAAGAAATCACTATCTTCTTCTTCTCAAAAAGGACTTAGGAATGATTTACAAACACCATACATTGCAAAGAGAAAACTTCACAAATTTCTGCAACTAAACAAATAGTCCGCGCTCTCCAGCAACGTTTTCCTATTTATTAATGTAGCAAAATTACTTTAGCGTCTTCCCTTTGAGAGAATGAGTGAAATTTATCTTGGCGTAAGATTTCTGGGTACACATTTCTATGGAGACAAAATATGCACAACAATAAAGAAGAAAAATCGATATTTCCTTTTTCGGGTTTCAATGGAGAGATTAAGACATGCGTACTCACATTAAAATCATAGGAATGATAAAAATAGTAAACAGGAATAAAAATTATCACGCATTAAAGAGAAATGAATAGGGACGTAAGACTTTGTTAAGACCCGTCACAAGTCCAGAAGTAATACCACGAAAAGTTAGTATATTTAGTAGAAAAAGATAATAATAACAATAATAATAAATGGTCGATTTGGCGAGATTTAGACAAAAAGTCTCCTTTTCCATCCAACCCATCGTCACATTCCATACAGTTATTATTTTTAAAAGACAGAAGAAAATAAAATTGAGAAGATATCGAGAAATGTGGATATAAGAAACTTGAGAGAATCTTGGGGAAGAATCAGTGCAGGATCTCCTGCAGGAGAAAACCCACTAGAAAAGGGTGTATGATAAACCTGCGCAAACCTATCGATAGTAATAGCTGCGTTAGAACATTACAAGAACAAAATACACATACTAGATCCACTTCATATACACGATGTAAATGAACAGCCAATAAAAACAGTGGTTATAATAGTAAAGCGCGTAATGTAAACGGCAGTTCCTGCGTACATAAAATCACTTCGTAGATCCGGAGAATATAATCTTCTCAGCTTATATTCCCTACCTCCGCCTGATTGTGTAAGGATGGAAAATATCTTTCCAAGGATTGGAATTAAAGCCCAGGAGAAACTAAACAAAACATCGAGAATTTATTACAAAGCATCTCGTTGCACAATGGAATAAACTCAACTTGGTAATTTAGTAATTTGAATACATGCCCGTAAAGTGGGAAACCTGGGTTCGAGTCCAAGTCATGTTGATATTATTCAATTCTGTTTATTTATCACTAAAGCTTTAAGCGTAAAAATACATTAACACAAATACTGATATTACTATCATGCATACGTGTACAGGTTTAACTTTAAACACAAAATCTGGAGCCGACCTATACTTTAGAAAGGTATTACGATCAGCCATTTTACAACTTATGTACAGCATAACATGTCATTTGGGTTTAGTCTAATAGATTGACAGGGCTGATTATCTAAGAGCGGCATATCCAGATATCGACTCTGGCAAACTTCCTAGAACCTGAAATATGTAAATATACTGCCCAAAAGTCATACGTGTGTATATACTTATACGGAAGAATTGTTGAATCGCACAATTCAAAGCAGTGTTATAAAACGTTAAATTAATCCTGTTGACCAATACCGCTTGAAAATATAGATTCAGAAAAGTCTATCAGTTGAAATTAATTCATTGCATTGTTCAACTGTATTAATAATCAAATGAAAAACCTAATTACATGTGAAGGTATGTAAAAAACGGAGCTTTAGTAACTTTATATGGATACACCTAAGAAACGACTATATAGGAGATAAACAGTCAGTGTTAATATAATTTTAACAATATTGGTAGGTATCAGTTTGCTACAATGTAAACATGATCCTATTGCGTCCGCAGAACATATATTCGACAAGTATTATATTTTCGATGCTTCGACAGCTGAGGTAATTCCGCATTCATGGTCCCTCACCGAGAATCGAACCCGGCACCACTTTTACCACAGGCGACCGCGCTACCAACTTGGCTATTCGAGAGGACACGAGTCATAGGTGATCGTGATCAATGCGATGCTATAATCGGCATAGAAAATAATAAGGAATTGAAGTTATTAGATCACAGAATGCGGTAAGAAAGGAAAGTTGATGATAGAACGATTCGATTTCAGAAGGAATTTTTTCCGCGAAAAATACAGTCAGTACAGTGCAGTGAACAATCCACGAAAGTAATCGATTAGAGAAGTGGAGTCATGGTGCATGTACCCACCGCCACACGCCGAAAGGAGGCTTGCAGGGTACTTACATTGATAATACATTTTAAATTATTCAATAACTACAATTCAGCAATATCCATCGATTCTCTCCATATTGGCACGCTCTCGATCTTATCTGAGTCACGTCAGAGTGAATTCTAAGCGCGTGAATTCCAGCCTTCGTATGCTAATGCATATCTCACTTCGTTATAAAAAATATTCGGGACAACTGAGCAAAAACCCAACGGGAAACGGAAACGATGTCATCGCAACAGCTAAAATATCGAACAAACATTTTTGTATGGAATTTTCGCACGTGCAGTAAATTCCGTAAGTTGCCTAGCGTTTCGTGTAAAATGGATCTGCCAGTCCATCATAGATGAATCGCTTCTCTGGTTGGTGCCACAGCAAAATAGCATACGGCAGGATATAACCACTTCATCCAACTTTGATTCCGAAATAAACTTCTTGTGTTAGGCTTTCGTAGTCTCCGAACAACAGGTGCGGAGGTCCGCTCTAATTTCACGCGAGACTGCAATATCTCATGATACGCAGGGTGTGCCTTCTTTTCCCATTCTGCGTTGCTTTCTCTCATCTCAAGATGGCGATAGCAACCGATGGCGTCCGCATATGAGCGAATAGTTATTATTTATTCAGCTTATTGTTCGAAAAAATAGGTAAATGGTGAATCAAAAGAAAACTTAAGAAAAGATATAAAGAGCCAACGACGCGAAAAGGGAGAAATGACAAACTCCTGTGGCTATGGGACCACATGCGACCTTTTCGGGTCTTCCGGGCGCCCAACGCGGCCTTTCGTACATTTTCTAAAACAAATCCGCGTATTTGAATACTTATCGTTCTCTGTATTTTCTTTTTAAGGAAAATAAAATAGAAGGTATTCTACTCGTTTTATTTAGCAGTTAAATTTGTTTTCCTTCATTAAGTATATCGAACTATTTTGAATGTAGCAGATTCGTTACTCATGTGAGGCATAATGTTTACTTGTGAGGCCGAATGGTACTCCATACAAGCTGCCTTCCGATAGAAAAAGGTTCCCTACCCCCTGGTTTAACATATAATCTCTTACCTGAAGAAAAAACAGAACGACAATGGCAATATTTATAAAGGAAGTGTGTCTGTTTGCAGGGTTTTAAAGCGTTCTAATAGTAAAAGCTTGAGTTTCGAATAATGGAAACACTTATCAACTATAACATTTAAACACTACAAAATAACAATAATAATAAATAAATTATAGAAACAAGGGGGCCTGGTTAAGACCCGTCACAAGTTCAGAACCAATATCACGAAAATTCAGAAAAAGTTATAATAATAACAATAACAGTAATAATTATAATAATCACCCATTAATTATAACATCAACATCAGACTATCAGACACAGCTACTGAGGATGGAAACTTTGTTTCCGAAATACGTATTTAGTGTCTTCTAAATACCGGTGCTTCCCCTGCAACGTTGGACTCAGCATGGGCAGCAGTGGAACCACCCCGAGGTAAGTCCAAGTTACTGTTTCTTAACTTGGTGAACTTACTTTTGGAGTTCTCTTGTTTAGATAATTTAATATTTTAGTTTTAATATAGCTAAGTACATTTTAAGCTGCATGCAAAATCTTTATCGAAGAAGATGCGGTATGTGGGTAAAAGAAGCTTGAACACGCCTGGAATTTCATGTATGAAGTAATTAGACAGTTTATATAAGGAAAATTGCGTTAAGAATGTTCTCATCATAAAAATGTTATGATGTCCATAAATAATATAATCACATTACATGCTCCTGTAAATATCCATTTTCTGTAAACCTCGAATTCTAGACGATGCAATGAATATTACATTTAACATTCAGTCACTACTCACACTGAAGTCCCATACCTTTCATTCGTCTCAATGCTTTAAACTCTTGCAAATAGAGAAGGTACCTCACAGATACTGCCTGCCGAATATTTTTGGTCTTTTACATTCAAGGATATGAAGATAAAGCCTTGAGTTCAAACGTTAAGTTGCTTATAGTTGTTGTTATGATTTTATCTAGCTGTTGATAGTGAGGGAAGTAACAAAATCGTGAGCCGGTTTCGAAGTATAACAATAAAATATCTGAGAAAAAAATGGCAAGATGTGAGAGTACTTCTAAGAGATTATCTCCCAAAACGCATTGGTTCTCGAAATTCCGGAGGTATTTTTACGCAAAAATTTTCTGAAAAGATGGTCGGTAAAAGTGAGTCGACAGAAACGAGGGAAAAATGTAGAGAGAGAAGAGAGAAATTGTAGCGCGAGTGCAACTGCTGGATATACTTTCAAAATAGCGCGATTTGGAGGGCAAAGCAGCTGCCGTGGCGTGACATCAGCCAATTCACCAGTTACGTGTGCTCGCCGCCTATCTCCACTGACCTCATACCCAACACATGTACCACACGCTCTCTCTCTCCTCTCGTCCCTCATTTATTCATAAGTAATACTCGAGGCCTCGAGAACGCTGCCTGAAATAGCGCGAATGAACGAAGTCGTGAGTTAATAAATGCATATGCTAAATGCACTTTATACATTTTTTATCAATTCCAACGCAAAAATTCATTCAGTAGACTGTGAGGTAACTAACAATTGCAAACATAGATATCCAATCCCTAGTCAGAAAAACACGGTTAATCGGGACTCGAACCCTGGACATTGTCGTTGGCACAACGTAATACTACGCACTTCTTTAAGCAAAGATTAGAGTAATTAAATTCAATCGTGCTAGGCCATACTTCGTGGAACGATATTCTGACAAAAAAAACGGCTCAGAGGCCATCACCTGATGATTGCCCCTGAGCCGAAACTTGTCGGACAATAATCATAAGTGTGGGAATTTACAAAGTCGTATTTTCTTACTTTATTAGAGTAATTGTTAAAATTCGTTTTAGCTATCTCTTTTTCCTTCATCATATCCATTTGTATGATTGTTCATTCAAGTGTGACTTAAATATATCACCTGTACCTTTATTTAAAATTGTAGTTGTATAAATAGTTTTATACTTAATTTCTATATTTGTCTTTTTATTTATTTTTTAATATGTATGCCTTTTTGTTGCTTAATTTTATTGTTTTCAATCAATTGTAAAGTCCTTTTGCTGTCTATGGGTTTCTTTTAAATAAATAAACATTCAATTTCCACATCACTTATCAAAACCAACGCTTAATCTCAGCGTAATGATTCGACTTTACGAAATGTTCTCAACATTTGTATAGAGTCGATCAATGCAGTACCTGACCTAAAATTGCTGTTTTTATTTTTACCCAAAACTTCCTCTTGAAATAATAATTTCACGTGTAAATAATAGGGTCCAAAGAACAAGAAAATTTGCAAACACTATATGAATCTTTATTATAGAAGTGTACGCTCGCTGAGTACTAATATACACTTCTCCATGATTCACTTTTGTACTCACTGGGCGGAATCGAGGAAGATCTAACTTTGGAGAATATCTTTCTTCACCTGAGGATAGCCTAATTTTATAGAAACCGGTTGAGTTGTATTTTTATTCCGTGGAATTTCTACAAGTATTATACTGAATGTATATGGTAATCTTTTTATAAAAAGCAAAGACAGAAATTACGTTTGAGCTCATTACATAAACATAAAAGTTCTAAGAAAAGGCGCTAGTTACAATTTACAAGTGCGGCTAACTGATCCTAATTTAAAAAAAAATGTTCGGTAGCGAGACAATTTAAAATGAAAATCTATGATTTAATACCGAAGGAATCATTTTGATAATCATCACAGCATTTGGAAAACACAATTATTTACATCTAAAGTGTATCAGCATCTACTATACTTTGCTTTTATACTCCATACTCTTCGTCGGTTGCTGTCCTTGTTCGTTTGAGGAAATAATGAATTTTTGAAAGCCTCTACAGCTTCTATATCCTTGATCTTTCTCATGTAATCTAATCTGTGAAAGTAAAATGGTGGACACAAAATACGTCTACGTACTCCGAGAACGTTCTACCTCTGAATTTATTACCAAACAAAATTGCTGACTATTAAATATTACTATTATACCCACAACCTCCATCTATTAATTACTTCCTGTCTTATTATTACATACGTTATTTTAATTCTTTTGCTGTTGGAGGTTATAGATTCTGCACTCAACCCTCGGCAAAAGCGAAGTAAAACTACATGCACTTATATTCTTCACAAAAGATGAAGTGTCACATTCCGCTTAACTCGAAGTTAAACTTAGGTTTATGATAGATCTTGGATAAGAATAAAAAAACAGCTTGAGGTGCTTCTGACGCCCGAGGTTGAACCGAAGGCGATAGATTTCTGGAGCGTTGCATCGATCCGCGACTCCAGAGCGAGCGAAAACATTTGCATAAAGTAAACGGAATAAAAATATAACCATTTTAGATGCCGTTTTTACATTTTCATGCATTTACCATTTAAAAATAATATCGATTTGAAAATGTTTCCGGTTGAGTATTACTAACGAAAAGTTAAGAAAAACAGTAAACAAAGATTGCGGAATATCTAGAAATGAAAAAATTACCGCTACAATTCGTTAAAAATATATGAGAGACGGTATAAACCTACGGTTATAATTCATCTATAACCATTACGAAGATAATGAAGCGAATCCTTAGTACTGAATCATAAAGAATAAGAGGTACACAGGCACTGAAATATATATCAACAGACCGAGAATTGGTACTGACAAACATTGATTGATTATTGGTCTTTGTCATCTCGCCGACCTATATGTGGAGCATGTGGCACTGTATCTACCTTATTTATAATAGCATATTTCTTCAGAAATTCATTTTTTAGACAGCGAAATTAAGAAAAATGGGTAGAAGAGAGAATGACCAGTCGGACAGATGCTGACATTTATACCAAAGCTGTTTAATTGAGGAAAAGAATTTAGAAGTATGTTTTCATAGGAAACAGTATGTTCAAGAAAAACAAAATAATAAATTTTCACATTTCCACAAATATTTGCCTATTCTACCCAGGTGCGGTTTATGTGTATTCTTTGAACTGAAATTATACCAGGAAGTCAATGGTAGCGGTCATTTTCCTGTTCTTTAGATTTGGTTCGTTTGAGTCAGGAAACTCTTGACCAATATATGAACGAAAATGAAAAATACTTATTTCCATGAGAGAATTTGTAAGAATATATTAGTCTTCCTTTCATTTGGAAGTTCAATAGAGACGAGCACGAAAAGAAGTCTCACGCAATCGAGTAAACAATCGACGAACGAAAAAACTGAGATTGTTTCGAGTGGACAGAGTCAAAGCAAATTTCTTGGGTCCCACGATATAAAAAGGATAAAGGGGAATCATTTCCATAATTCCATCCATTAATAGTGCGTTTTTCATTGAAATTTAGCTAAGCGATGGAGAAAACGATGTCATCCTCATTTTTCGAACGACAGTAATATAGATTTTTTCCAAAAACTGCAGACATTTTGAAATGACATAAAAAACGATTAAATGTGCGTTGTAAAAGTAGGTTTAATCCTGAGTCTTGAGATTAGTTTTGATTTAATAGGAGAATCGAGTTTATGTCAGAAATGAGCTATCTACTGTATAATCTGCGTAACAAAAATTTTGAAGCGAAGTAAATTAACAGGAATTTTATAGCTATCCTTAAGAGCGTTATTCCTATATATATTTTGACTAGTGCGGTAAATCTTATTTTATTGCCATTTCTAATTTGATGTTTTTGTAGATTCAGAGATTGTGTAAGCACTAGTATGTTTAGAAGTACCTCGATATCTACGGGAATTTAGCACGTATGGGATCCAACCGGGGTCGAACCCGGGACTGCGAACCAAAAGACCAAAGGCGAAAGCAGTACCCAGTTGACTATCCGGGAACCAAACAGAGAATGGCTATGTCGGAGAAGATCAGCCTTTAAGCCGCTGCTTTTTGGCTGTTCCTCTATTAATCTAATTCTACTTTGATTATACGTAATCCTCGTTTGCATAAAAATAAATATGTTTTCATTAATAGAAAAATCGGTAACTTCATGTAGTTGTTATCTTGTTGGACGTTTATAAATTATATGACTAGCTTTGACACGTAGTGGAAAATTTCAACGCTGAAGAGACCATATTGTATTTAGACTACCTTACGCTCTTTACTCTGATTAAAATATTTTACTGTTCTCCTATCTAGTCCATATCCTCTGCAACTCATCTTTTCTCCTTAGACAACATTACAAACTTTTTTCTCAGAATTGTGAAAACCAGTTTCTTCTCTCCGCCAAGCTTATAATATTACTATGCTTTGTTCTCTTTCCTAGAAATCCCTTTCTGCCAACCGAACTGAACACGACTTATGCATCTTGTATTCACTGCTAAATTCCCTTTCTGACCGTTTTCTCTTAATTTATCAATCATCGAATTTGTAACAGACTCCTTTGACATCTTTACTACGCTATATTACACCTAAACTCTCACTTATCAAGCGTTTCTACTTTCGCCTTCCTTCTTTGCTGATTTCC
This sequence comes from Ladona fulva, assembly GCA_000376725.2. NCBI lineage: Eukaryota > Metazoa > Arthropoda > Insecta > Odonata > Libellulidae > Ladona > Ladona fulva. Next base: position 288,027 of record KZ308835.1, read on the forward strand.
ATTCCTCCTTCTGTTGATCCTTTTTCCCAACCTAAAGGGACATTATTAATATTAGGTTTAACTCACACCAGATCATTGTAATTGCTACCCATAATTACTTTTATCATTCTCTTCTTTTCTATTATTTTTATTACTCTATTTTTTGTTGCTGTTTTGCCATTGCACTTGTTACATTATCACTTTAAATTGGCATTTCTCTGCTGTATGTATCCCCCATGCCAAACGCCGAAAGGGGGTCTTCAGGGTACATATGTAGATGTGATAATTCCATAAATAAAATCAAATAAATTTCCTTTCTTTTGGATTAGCTCACAGAAACCGAAGGAGAAACAACATATGAAACGATAATTCACAATGAACATCCATGCCTAAAGCAGGATTTTGAGTTTATGCATTCACTTTTTAATACATATTAGCCCTGCATCAAAAACATAAAATCGCCGAAGAAGATAGGGATTATCCAAAGTAATTTTATTCTTACAGTATTCAACTGCTAAGAAACAAAATAATATCAAGAGCACCACATAATAGCAAAGAACTATTTATTTATACCATCCACAGGATTAAACAAATGCGACCCAGGTTTCTATGGGTGCATGAGGATAGTATAAATAAATAATTCCTTGTTAACCTGTTTCTGTTGTTATAAAATTCCACCAAGTGAAGACCGAAACCATTAGTAGTATTACTATTGTCAAAATTGCTTCGACAGTTAAGAATATTTCTTAAGTGAGCCCCATCCAGGAATCAACCCGGAACCGCTTTCACTAAAGTCAAACGCGTTACCCACATGGCTATCAGGAGGCTCAAGACCGAAACCATCCAGTTTGTAATGTCAAGAGGTTATGCGTGAATTTAGGCCGGACTTAACACTAAACCTCTTTCATTTTTCGTTTCGTTTTTCTTGACAATCCTTATTGTTTATTTTTTTCTTAAACTAAATTATTCTTAACTTCTCTTTCCGCTCTAAAAACATACATCTGCTAATATTTTACTGATTTTCTTTCCTCTCCACAAGCAATCTTTCTTTCAAAAATATCTAAAAAATGTTCCATCTTGCCGTCTTCTCAAATTTATTTGTTTCTCAACGGAGAGTTTGGCATCTTCGCATTTCTCACTCAGTGAACCAATAAACAACTCATACTGCCCTACCCTCCAAAAACACTCAAGAATCAACATTCCTCCATCCATGGATAGGGCAAACGCTTTCCCTTACTTAACCAATCGGGACGTATCGATTGATGTATAAAAAATCCTACCACGATGTTCATCCCATCTCATTACAATAGCATTCCCCTACTTTGCGTACGGATAGTTTATCTTTTTCTGTCTGACCGCTATTACGCTTTCCCCTTTCCCTCGTTTTCTTCGGAATCAGGGCCAAAAGCGCGTGCCCATAATTGTGGGAACAGGATTCTCCCCACGAGCCGAGAAAATACCCAAAGATCGATAGCCATTCTATATTCGTCGCTTTTTTATTCTCTATCTCGATACTTAAATGCGCCACATTTTTCACTTAAGAAATGCGAAAAGTGAAATAAATCTATTATAAGCTTATCTTCCGACACCCGACGGAAGGCAGATATCGGTGTCTGGCATAAAACTTGACGTAATTAAGAGATTGATATTTTATGCAAACGGAATTCACTACTGTGCTAGCAGAAAAAAGGAGGGATAAAACCTACACGCTATACCAATCCCTTATAAACTGAATGAATTTCCTTATTTTCGAGTATTTTAATTAGGAATAAAAACGCGATTACATAAGGTCCAGACTAGGGTGTCGAAGCTTTTACACACTCCAGCGGGCCGCAATAACGCTTATAAAGGCTTTACGGGCCGCAGGCAATGATGGCTGTTGCAAGTTGAAATTAATATTGAACTGTAACTGTCCAGTATGTAGATGTTTGTGGGGACATTGGGAAATAAATAACAAACAAATGAACAACAATAATTATTCGAAAATCTTTCTTCCATCTGGTATAATGACGTGTAAAGTAAATACAAAGGTGTATATTTTTGGGTAAATTCCTATGTTTTTTTCGTCTTCAGTTATCAAGAGTTAGTATAGAAAACTGTGAGAAACTTTCAGGAAAGAATATTTTCCTTGGCGTCGTAGAATTGGTTCAAGGGCCACATGCGACCCGCGGACTGTGTGTTGGTCCACACTGTCTAGACACAGTGATCCAAAGACAACTGCAGAGACCTTCGCTCCATATAAATATTTTATCTTGTCCTTCGCTATGTTTTTCTAAGGAATGCTTTCTAATGAAAATTTCAATTAAGGCTTAAAATGAATATACAGACATCTGCATGTGAGTCGATTAGGGAAATATAAATGGGTCATAATATAATGGGTAAATGTTAACAACAACTGACGTTTAAACGACATAGTATCATTATTTTCCATGCATATCAATAACCTTTATAATGAGTTCTTAACTAAAAGTAAACGACAATTAAATTGATATAATTTCAAAAAATCTATTCACAGACAATCGACAACAAATATCAAATTAAGTAACAAAGTAACTTATGCGAGTACTTGGATCTGTTCTGATGTTTCATAAGTGCAGGGGCGGATTTATAATGAAACAAAATAGACGCTAGCTAAAGACTTAAAGAATACGGGGAGTCGAAATTCAAGTTTTCGAACACTCAGTAACGTACTACAATTGTTGTTTTTAGCTTCAAGGTATATAAAGGAATAACAAGTGTGAAAAATAGCGACATGACTGGGACTCGAACACAGGTTTCCCACTTTCCGGGCAGGTATTCTAACCACTGAACTACCATGCCGTGTCTCTTCCACACTGTTAAGGGAATGCTGCCCGGAATACCCACCCGGAAAGTGGGAGACCTGGGTTCGAGTCCCAGTCATGTCGCTATTTTTCACACTTGTTATTCCTTTGGGATCAGCTGCAGGACTTCATCCTGCAAAGTATTGAAACCTTTCCTTAATCCTTCAAGATATATTGTTGTATTTTTTGATTAGTCTACATATTATGTTTGTGAAATAAATTAAATTGCTTATATCACAATATAAAATTTAAAAAGTCAATGTAATTTAATTAAGTAAATGTAATTTATAGAAATACTATGTATCGCGATTCCCAGCTTGTTTGTTTATTGCTACCGTAGTGAAGACTGATATTTCTTAATTTAAAGATATTGCCAATAAATGCAGCCACCTTTTCTTTCTTTTTGCGAACTTTCTCTGCTTTGACGACATCTCGTAGTCTATGGAGTATGTTTTATTACGTCGACCCTCTATCTTTTCTTAAAATAACACGTTTGTCTTATTTTAATATTAAAATAGCATTATTTTTAGTCGATAAAAGTCATAATATTCGTACTGTAAATTTAATTTGTGTAGTTTCTGAACTGATACTCTATTTATAGAAGAAAATCTAATTCATTTCATTTCTAACTACCTTTTTAGCGATATTTTTTTCTGAGTTAAGCGACGTTTTAACTACTTTTCAGAGTGCATCCAGCAACATTTGCAAAAATAAATTGGCATCTATGAATTCGCCCATGCATAAGTGTATCTCAATATTCATGACGTTAAAAAGGTCGCAAAGTGGATTAAAATGGAGGGTAAAAAAACAGTACCTTCATAAATTAAGCCAATCATCTTTGATTATCAAGAGCAGACTACTAAAATTACACAAAATAATAGTTAACTTGGGTTTAAAGCATAAAACGTAAGAAAAGGCTTGATAGTCTTAATCTCGCCCGAATAAATCCGCATTAATATATTATTTTTATACCCATATATTGTGCTATTTTATTATTATTATTACATTATTATTATTNAATAGTTTCAACTTCATTTAACAAGCATTCAGAGAGGAATTGACTGCACCGATTAGCACTGACCCGAACAAAATGGGTTGGAGTCCACCGCTCAAAAGTAAATTTCTGAAAGTTAACGTATTACACATTCTGAAATCTCTTAACAAAACGTAGTTGAGCACAGAATTAAATAGGACAATTACATAGGACGAAATTCATATTTGATCAAACTATAATTTAGCGCGATTGAAAAAAATAGCGAAATCCTCATAAAAGGTTTAATATGCAATTACAATGCACAATTAATGACTACTATAAGTAATAGCAGCAGAAATGCTGTAATAATAATGATGATAATAAAGTTATTTCATTATTATTATTACATTATTATTATTACTATTATTAAAATAAACAATAGGTAATAGCTTCCTCCATGGAATTTCATTCCCCAACAGCAATCGCTTTAATCGTTATTTTTTAACATTCGCATCCACGGTATGTATCTTTTTAAATAAAACACTTTGCAGTAAATTAATCGCTGTTTTCGTTGAAAAACCTAAAGGGACTTTTTCATATTTCCGGAAGACTTTTTTCCTACGCAGTATATCGTCGAGAGATAAGACTTATTGCATTTGATACTCAAAAACCCCTCGTTTCGTATCTTTTTCAATCCATTTGTTTACCCATGCCTTGTTTATTGTGCATTCGAATCACGTGGGAGGGAAGGGAATCATTTTTCGTCGCATATATCAATCGTTATGGTGCTTACACACCGCATAAATATATAAAAAGAGGAAAATGTTTCTTGGGCTCCATATTCGTGATAGCACAAAGTAAGCGGTCAACCCCTTTGGTGTACATCTCGAGGCCCATAAAACATCTCGTCGGCTGTTTCGAATCGGACATCAATCGATTCTATAAATCCCTTCGCATTTCCCGATCGCCAGATCCACAGTCACGCACTGCCTTCAATACACATTCCCATTCCATTCCACGATCCTCAGTTCACCTTCCTTTCCCTCTTCCAAAAAAACAAATCACGAAGAAATGGAAAAAAGTACACTATGGAAATGAATCCGAACCTGCGATAAAATGTAAGGCTATAACTATCTATTAAAACCATATCGACTCATTCTATGGAAGTTAGTTCAAGAAAACTATGAACTTACACCGAGAGGACTTTCCGTGAAGATTAATTCCTGAAGTACAACTGAATGAATGACTTAGAATAGCAGTAGCCAGTGATGGTTGAGTTAGCTGTCGTTGAAAGGAACTCTAAAAACCATCAAAAATGCTTTTTTTTTGACTTAAAAGAGCGTTCAAACCGAAAAGGCAAATGTTATAATCTTAAAGACAAAATAAACAGGCTACAAACCTGTTCCATAACTGGATATAAATTTTCCAAGAGAAAATGAACAGTGGAACCGAAGTCTGAAGTTGTAAAAGCAATTCCGATCAAAAACGTGGAGGAGTCAAAGAAATTAAAAAACCAGAGCGAAAAGTCCAGAAATAAAGGAATAACAGTTTAACCAAACACCAAAGAGTAGAAGTGTTTCTAAAAAAGCAATGAAATGTGAGTAAAATAATACAGGACGACGCGGTACAAGGAATATTCTGCGTGATAAGATTAAACCGAAAAAAAAATCAACAGTTAAAATTAGCAAAGGTTGGAAAAAACTGTAAGTAGAACTGAAGTATCCGTTTCTGGTCGACTTAGTATTTTCAACAACAACGAATGAATGAATCTTTATTTTCTCTTTATTAGAAGAGGTCAGGCCAAGTTTGCCTCTCTTATGCCAAACCTCAACTGTCAACACATAAGCAAGAAATTGAATTCTTAGAGAAGGAAGATATTAAATAAATAACACAAAAAGATTGGGTTTGTGGGGAAAATATTCTCAAGTGAAGGTTGACGAGGACAAAAAAAAACCCCAGTGTGCGGGAAAATACCCACAAAGTATGGGGGTGAAAATACACACGAAAATATAGAGTATTTAATGGTAAAAGATATAGATAATGCAAATAAAACAAATGAAATACTTCAAATGAATACAATTAAGTGAATGAACTGAAGGTGGAAGATAAAGAATGAGTAATAAAAACAATTTTTGCTTATTTACTGACTAGTTGAGAGCAAAATAATGAAAGCTCTTGATTCTTTGGAAAAGACACCGCTTATCAATATCTGACTGAACTCTATAGAAATGGAAGTAATGATTATGCGTTGAATTGCGGAAAGCATAATTATATGCCAAATTTCTTGAGAAGAATAACACCCAGAGGTTCCACAAAGTGAAGGAGGACGTAGTTGATTGTATTTCGCATTAGTATTGAATGATTTTATCAACACATTTTTAATTATGAAACACGGTTTCGGCGTTACATATGTCAGGTAACAGAATGTCATTGGTTATGTACCACAGAAATAGATTGCCATAATAATATTATGCGGAAAAAGTACGCAATTCACAATCCTTCGCATGGATTTCCACAAGATCTCGACCGCCTCCGACGATTTTAAATTAATATTTTCTGTAAATTAGTATTTCTTATGCTCGAAAGATTACTTGGAATCGAGAAAGTTGGCGGAATATAGTGGAAGGAATATTGAAGAGAGTATAAGCGCGTACTTTGAAAAAATAAAGGCAATGTACGTAGGGATGTCCCCATGAAGCAATGACAGCAAAGAATAGGAGCACATTACTGTTAGGATAGGAGACTGTTCAAACATGAAAAAGAATGGCGTGACAGTTATATATGTTTTACAAGGGACTTCTTTAGCGTTCGATTATTGGAAACGATTTCTCTCCATGTTTAATAAACAAAACATAAACGAATTCCACAAAAATATATGCACACGTTCCTTACCAAATTCGGCAAACTATATCACCAAGTCCGACTTTTCTTTGACGGCTTTGGTGTGTTTTTTGTCTATCATAACCATCAGTTTGCCTTATCGATCTGTATTACCAAGTGTGCATTACGAAACTTTTCGTGCATACATATTACAAAGAATCATCTTTATACAAATACTACACGTCAGTTATTTTTTCTCGAGCAACATCAAGACTCGATGAACTAATTTTGACCGAAACGTTGGATGTAAACTGAGATATGCGTACTTTTCATCCGATAGTGGGAAATAAACCTATGAAAAGCAAAACAAGACTTTTACTATGCACAGAAAATCAACAAAAGAAAGTTCTTATCCACGAGAAATAGTTTCCGAGAGCAAAATACGAGGGATATTTTCGGAAAATGAAGATTTCCTCTTGAAGAGCACCTGTTTTCCTAGTCAGTCTTTCTGTACTCTCGTTAATATTGTTTTATAATTACATTCGATTCTTTAGGTAGTTTTAAAAACATGTTTTTTTCTTAGTCAAAACTTTTCCGCGTTAAAGATTTTGGTCCTTAACATACTTCATTTTAAGGTGAGGATTTCATCCATGGAAAGGAAATGTGGGCGTAAACTTCCAATCAAAATATGGGATTCGGTCCATTGTGGATAATAGTCCATTATGCATAATATTTTATCGACAATGGGGTAAACCTTTTGTTTCATGCTTTACAGGGTATTTTCCCAAAGTACATCAAGTCATAATTGATTCTAGGATAAAGTAATATATTAGTAGAATTTAGTAGAATAAGCAGAAAACGAGAAACAACGAAGAAGGGAAGAATAATTTGGTAACTTCCACACAAAAGGTTTTATTTAGGCGGCCTGATGTAGTAGAGCCGTCAATGTAGCCGAAAGCGGTCGTCAAAAACCTCGTAGCGGAAATTACAAAGATATTCTTGACTTCGTTATAATGCCGTTCCACGAAGTCCGCCCGACTATGAAAGAGAATCAACAAATTTCGATAGCTACGATACGATGAACGATGAATTACGATAGCTTACGATTACGATGCTTAAGCAGGCAAGTTTGTATGCTTAAGTACACGTAGTTATTGAATTATTTCAATTTGATAATCTATACTTATAATAAATATGTAAGGGATCCGTTTCTGTACATTACATATTTTTTTTTAAGTGGTAGATATGGTAATTAAAAGTGATACTGAGTCCAAAACACCTATTAAAAAAATGTTTGTCTGTCTGTTATCACATCATGCAAAAACTATCCAACCGATTTTGATGAAATTTGACGAGGTGATAGTTGAAGAATACAAAGTATTGAATAAACATAGTGAGGTCGTAAATGGAAGAGAAGAAGCAGTTACAAGGGCTGCTGAAAAACACACGAAGTGTACGTAGTAGAAAACCTGCATTTAAATTTATCGGGTTAAAGCGGATTGGAGCCTAGCATTGTGAAAAAGTCAAAGATATATAACCGATTCTCTTGCGGTGCTTTCATGTCAATATCAGGACACGTAAGTCGAGAAGATGGAAAAATACATGGGAATGCATAAAGCCTTAGGAAAAAATAAGAGCAACTGTCCTTTAGAAAAATTAAAAATCGATCGACAAGTCATAGAAAGTAGCAAAACATATGAGTTCTCTTTGAGAAACAATCGTGATAAAGCGTCGATCAAGTGGATAAATCGACTAAGTACATCTAAGAGCGAAATATATCTCTTCGTCTTGTCATGACTGAGTGGACACATGACTTACGCTTTCCTTCGAAATGCAGTAGCAAAAATTACCATATTCGGCGTCCCTAGAAAATCCTTTATGAAACCTTAGAATGCGTTACTCTTGAACTTTGAAGAGCCGTTTCTTGATCGAAGGGATCGAAGCAGTTACTCAAAAAACAAAAGAATAAATATTTTATTGTAGAATGCATGAAGATGCATTTACATTAAGTAAACTATCGTCTAAAAATAAATTGCCGAGATATGTTTCACTGTTGCAAAATATAAGAGATTCACGAGAAAGTAAAACTGAATAACTGAACATTTGCAGCGCTAAAATTCGAATTGTATTTCTATTAATAAATTCTATCATGGAAGGCCGTACTTCGTGGAAGGACATTCTAAAGATTATGAAAAATAAAAACTTCGTAAACATAGTGTGGAAGTTTACGAAGTTTTTATTTTTCATAATCTTTTGTATTTCTATTGTTATGCATTGCAATGTTGAAAATGATTATAAGCCTAATTGTTTATGATATTAAATAAATATTGAAACTTTTCTTGAGTAACCCGATCTTCATGCTTGTGTGTGACAGATAATTATCTTCTTGTAATGGAGAAATGTCTTTCTTTGCTTCGATTAAGTAAATCTCGAATTATTTAAAACTGTTGATTATTTTAAGTAACGGTTTTTACAACTTAGAAGACTGCCTAAACTAATTAACAATGTCAAGAAACTTCATACCAGGAGAAGGTGGAAGTTCTGTGAAAGTGGAAGAAGAATCCAGAAAGTAATAGATCCATACTAAAATTACAGCTCATTATGAAATCCACACAAGTAAATACACATAGGTCAAAGGATTAGGGCTTCGCTAGTTTAAGAGCGTAAACGGATTATAAGAGAAGATGAAATCTTAAGCCTTCAGTCGCTATCTATTCAAAGTTCGCCTGAACAATTAATCAGAATAAGCGAAAAATTTATCACTTAATTACTAAATAGAAGTTTTTTAAATATATGAATTTTATGAAGTTAGCTGGAATACAATACATTTTTAAACGGCTGTGTTAACAACAACTGACGTTTAAACGACATAGTATCATTATTTTCCATGCATATCGATAACCTTTATAATGAGTTCTTAACTAAAAGTAAACGACAATTAAATTGATATAATTTCAAAAAATCTATTCACAGACAATCGACAACAAATATAAAATTAAGTAACAAAGTAACTTATGCGAGTACTTGGATCTGTTCTGATATTTCATAAGTGCAGGGGCGGATTTATAATGAAACAAAATAGACGCTAGCTAAAGACTTAAAGAATACGGGGAGTCGAAATTCAAGTTTTCGAACATTCAGTAACGNCCTTCAGTCGCTATCTATTCAAAGTTCGCCTGAACAATTAATCAGAATAAGCGAAAAATTTATCACTTAATTACTAAATAGAAGTTTTTTAAATATATGAATTTTATGAAGTTAGCTGGAATACAATACATTTTTAAACGGCTGTGATTCCGCGTGGAAATTCAAGCCAATTGCGAAAGTAAAGAGATAAATAATTGATTTATAAGATGCGTTTTATGCATCACGTAGCTTATGATCTCGCGGCTCACCAATCCAACCTTTCTAAAGATAACTAGAGTGGTATCATGTAAGGATAAGCTACCTTGTGTAACTATCTTCTAAAATTTTTAAATCATTAAAATGTAGTAGCAGTTAACATTAATCAGTCAACTGAGTGACATACGAATAATAGTAGTGTCAAGTTAAAAACCTTACATTCGTGAATCAAATTTTGGGGTATCCAAATTTTCCCGGACCCCTTTATAAGTTCTTCCATTATCGTCGATGATTAAAATGAGAAAAGAATTCGTTTAACAAATAGACATAGACAAATACATTTAAAAAATAGACATTCAAATCACTGGTGTCATACATTCTAATAGGAAAATCTACTTTTGGTCGTCTAAAACTGTCCTACCACGAATGAAGGATTTTGGTTAACTACTGAGCTATGAAAATAGCATGAACATTCTCTAGAGTTTGCCAAATTTTGACTCGTCTTTATTTACACAATTGTTACAATTTGTTTACAGTATTTACTATGCGTTTTTACACACCGCTTCACAAAATTACAGTGAATGTGCTGCAGATTCTTATATTATTCTTATAATGCGTTTTGATTGCATGAGAATAACATTCCAACTCGCGGGCGAAATCCTTCAAGAAGTCGTTCGAAACAAAGGTACATTCCGGCAGTAATTTTACCTTTAACACTGCTTTTATTTATTTTAACAAATCTAAAAGCAGCACATAGTCATACAACAAATAATAAAAGATGAGAGTAAAGATCAAGACTAAAAGCTAGACTAATCATACGTAACCAATGAGAACAAAATTAAAAGATAATGGAAAGAGAAATAGAAACATAGACCAGGAAATAGAACTATGATTACGTATAGAGGAGGAATGATTATTCTATAAAAAGGAAGACGATACGAAGAACGTGGGTAGATCGAAGGGTAGATCAGTGCAACAAGGTTTTTTAACCTTACTTAACGGGATGGCACTCGAAGAATAATGAAATTAAATCAATGTATCTGCATATACCAATAAGTGTACTCTGGAAAGCATTGAGATTATTTTGCGAAGCGTTTGGTCTTGCTCATGAGTACAAAGTGGTCTAAAGGCAAAGACGAAGCTTGCAAGTCATATGGTTCAAACATTATCGGCTATTTAAGCAGAGAAATAATGCGAAAACCCTTGGGAAGAAGTGAAGTGTACGGAGGAATCGTAACTACTCACCATTCTTAGTTCCGAGAGCGCATTTCTTCCGTAAGATAAATCACAAATATCCAATGCAAAGGCAATTCGTGGGAAAACCTTCTTAACATAACGAAGAACAAAAGCGAGGGTAAAAGGAGAGCACAGACACCAAAGGAGGCACCACAAACAACACCGACACCAGCACCAGCAAAAAAGACAGCGGAGGCTATTCCAGCAGCGCGCTGACGAAGGGTGAAGGCGCGGCTGGAATGTGTGGCTTCGCAGAGGCACTTCAGAAGGGGAATACGAAGGGGGAATAGGGTAAGGGAGTGGGGCTTCTTCGCTCCCCGATTTGCATTCGCTGTGCGCGGGAAAGCGAAGTTGTCCCGGGATAAAGGACGTTAAGAAAAAAGGAAGATCAGATATCGCGAGACAAATCAGAGCCGATTTCTAGGACAGAAAAACATTCAGAAAAAGAAGAGAAAATAAAAATCATGATCGAGGCACAGTGAATACGACTTCAAAATTCAGTGGACAGTTTTAGGCTACCTTTCTAAATTTAGTGCTGTGATTTAAAAGGTATTGAAACTAGAAGTCATCATAAGTAAATCTCCGAAATTAATTAATGAGAGAACAGATATTTTGACATTGGTCGCTCATACTGATATAATGCCCCACTAGCCTATGAAATTTTCAGGGAAAATCCTCAAGAAAAACATACATTTTAGAAAGAAAATTCTTTCTTTTCATCAGAGAAATTTGTAAGCCGTAAGAGGTATATGAAGATGAAGAAAACTTAGAGGAAAGTCTGCTAATCAGACGCTGCGACAAAGACTAGGTAAATAGATTACAGAACCCGCCGATACAAAAAATTATGTTTTAACGCCAAGCGTAATTCTAGTCGTATTACCTTAGCCAAATACCTTTGGGCCCTTGCAATAACAGCCTTAACCTACTAACTCTTTATAGCGTTCGGACGCTATGAATGGAAAACTATTAATGCTGCGAACGATACGGTAACAAGATGCGAAAATAGTTTGGAAGGCATTTAACTATCATTGCCATACGCTCCAAAAGCTCGCTATACGCAGACGTGTAAAGAATGACAATCGACAGATGTTTCGCATATCGATATTCATAGAGAATAGATGTGGAACGGATAAGGAAATTTCCTAAAGGAGGAGCAATTCTCGCGATAAGGTATGGCTGCAGAAAGTGCGTCCGATCATAAATGCCATAATTAAAGTAAACTCCATCACTTACTGTCGACATCATAATTATCTGTTTATATCATAAACGATGGAAATAATAGGCTCAGGTAGTTTATCGTAATTAAAAGAATAGTTTCAACTTCATTTAACAAGCATTCAGAGAGGAATTGACTGCACCGATTAGCACTGACCCGAACAAAATGGGTTGGAGTCCACCGCTCAAAAGTAAATTTCTGAAAGTTAACGTATTACACATTCTGAAATCTCTTAACAAAACGTAGTTGAGCACAGAATTAAATAGGACAATTACATAGGACGAAATTCATATTTGATCAAACTATAATTTAGCGCGATTGAAAAAAATAGCGAAATCCTCATAAAAGGTTTAATATGCAATTACAATGCACAATTAATGACTACTATAAGTAATAGCAGCAGAAATGCTGTAATAATAATGATGATAATAAATGAATTTATTTCAGGTCGACCTGAAATAAATGAATTTATTTCAGGTCGAGATTGAGACTGGTTAGTCCTTCTTACGTCTAACCCTATGTCACAGAAAGATTTAAACAAAGAGCTTTTGGGAACAAAACAGAAGAAAATCAATAAAAGAGGGACATATTGTACTGTTTAATAAAAACTGTAAGTCAGCACTCAGGGAAAAATAAAACCATTTCAAACATAGCGCAGGACTAGCAGGCTAAAGCAATTCTAAACGAACATCTTCCGATGAATTCGCATAAATCCACGGTGAACAATATTTACGATTGTTGTTCAAACATCCGGGGATTAATAAAACACCGGAAGTAAATGGCACTAGTTTGAGAGAGAAAGGAATGGAGACAGGCAGGCTATGAGTATGTAAGAATGAGTCAGAGGAAAATAGAAAACACATGGGAAAATAGAAGCGATTGAATCGAAGGGAGATTCCCACAGCAGAGATAAGGAGAGAACCCTGAGCTGTGATTGGATTTGCGTGTGGAGAAAGGGCACACAGGGACGCAGGGGACGCAGGGACCGAAGCAAGAAAACAGCGATGTGACCTTGAGACGTCTCCAGCTTGTTTACGTTATCCACCTAACGACCAAAAGAACGACAAACAGAACATCTGACAATAAGAAATGAAGATACTGCAACGTTCAAAACACTCTTTGCTACGTATATTATTTACGTATTTATACATATTTAATCGAAGAAATGCAACTGGTCAATTTTATTTGGTTTTGCTTAAAAAATATTTACTATAACCGTCATTTGATATATTTTTAAGAAACTTTCCTTCAATCGTATAAAGTACGATTTAGGACCACGTGACACAGTAGGTAGGTAGAGAAAGTAAGAGGCAAACATTCTAAATCTTTCTCTGACAACGGATAGCTGTTACATGTCTCTGTTTCGTGATAGCATTTGGAATACCAATCATGTAGCTTATTAAAAGGTTCGGTTTTTCACACCCCCTGCCATACGCCATACGGCGGCTTGCGGGGTGCAATTGTAATTGTAAAATTAAATAAAAATGTTTGGATCATCTAAATTGGTGAATAGATTAAGGTAGATTGTTGTTCATACTGATAAGGGCTTGTCATTTCCCTGATTTTAACAATCCCGGGATTCCAGGAATCTCTGAAGGATAGAAGAACCGACTATAGGCAAAAGCTGTTCCAGAGATTTTTATGCACTGATTCTTTACGATGAAATAGATTAAAATCGATTCCATAAATTGAGTATCATTTCAAGAATTACAAAACTTAAAATTATAGTATGACTATTATGTTTTTTATCAACCGAAAGTAATGCTATTCTAATTTAATTTGGGTCAAACATATTATTAGTCGTATTATTGTTAATAAGTTCAACTGCTTTGGCAATTTCGCACGGAGGCCTCACCGTGAAACGAACCCGGGACCGCTTACACCAAAGTCGAACGCGTTGCCCACTTGGCTATCCGAAGTCCCAAGTCGAACATATTCTGTTAAGAGTAGGTAGAGGAGGGTCGGAGTCATTGAATATGTCATATAGAATACGAGATGTCCCTAAACAGAGAAGTGGTCGCTAAAAGATGGAAAAAGTCGCTACATTTAGCGTTAAAATCGCTAAAATGGCGACTATGCTGGTAGCGGAAGTCTTCCTCCGACGAACTTACAGAGATGCGTCATCTGTATAAATAGGAAATCGCACAAAAAGAAAAAAACAGGCTTTCATGATTTATACACCAAATGAGGGAGACAGGGAAATGGAATCCGATGAAAAGTAAATTCAAGAGCACGTGACGATGGAAACACAAGGGCATCTCGGATTGTTAAACTCCGAGAGAAGAGTAAAAATAGTTTTCTCTCCGAAAATATCCGCTGTAAAAATGTGCGAGATGAGTCAAGTTCTAAGTTGGGGAGCAAAAAAGGTGGGAACTGAATATATATTTCATCGTTTTGACCTCGATGATTAAAGGCATAGACGAAAAATTTATTTCCAAAACGATGAGTGGGCTGAGAAGCATGATTATTTTCTTTCGCGTGAAACGGAGCCAGATGACCATTGCGAATTACTAGAAATACAACGCTATCTGATTATTTTCTCGCATTGAAAAGGTATAGTTATTGCTGGAAAGGAGAGGATTTCAGTTTTCCGATCCGCATTAATCTACAAATTATACAGTAATAGGACAGAAGACTGATTGGATCCTCAACCTCTAAATAACTACTAAACGCAATGAGGAAATGAGGCTTATTAAGAGGAATTAGTAAGATGAGGAGTGAGGTAATATTTCTTTATTTTCTTTAAAGAGCAATAGTATCGGAGTAGAGATATTTAACGAACTTACAAGTTGAAAAGACTCGATTTGGAAGTGTTATTGTTAAATGGGTGAAGATTTTGATTAATATTTAATAAAATATTTCATCTCTATTTCACAT
>KZ308835.1:303429-373865 GCA_000376725.2 Ladona fulva
TACCAAGTAAGAGAAATTAAAAGGTACATTGCCTAATCTCTCAAATCTACAAAAGTGGTATTATAATTTTTAACTTAATAGAAAATATTAATGGTGGACCATAGGCATAAAACAGAAATTTTAAATATAGGCATTACAACAGCTTTGCAAACTACATCAGCAGTTATCATTAAGTGTTTTCTTTGCTTCTCATAGACACAGAGAAAACTAAAATATGGGGCTCACAGATAGCCAAGTGGGTAGGGCATTTATATTTGACTTAAACAGTTATGGATCCGATTCCTTGTGGTGGCCCAGATGTATGAAATTACCTCAGCTGTCAAGGCAGTTTTAATAATACCTGTACTACAACAAAACTTTAAGTTTGAGTTATGGACATAAAGGGTGGTGGTGGTGGCAAATGTACATTTTTATTAACGAGTGGTATATAGAAGGCTAAGGTTTGTGAGAGAATGCAATACAGAGGGCACAAAATATATATGCAGTTTACTATGTTGAAACATTAGGGGAATAATGGAGCAATGCTGCAAAATCTATGAGGTGGTTTTTGTTTATCTGTGGAGGTATCAAGTGTAAATAAATGTTTTCTTTTATCATAAATAGTTTAATACAAGTTATACATGAAAACTGCAAAAGCAAATGACTAATAATACTAGGCATAAAACCATAGAAATCAAAGCATAAGTAAGTAAGTAATGCATAAGTAGTGAGTTGGTTTTACTTCCAGCAATGACATTTTAAATGAAATGAGAAATTCCTAAAATATTAACATAGGAAATGAGTCTTTTAAGAAGTAAACAGTAAAAAGAAAGTAGAAAGGGAGATGAAGATTAAAAACATGTTTTCAAAACTATTTTCAGCCCCTACAATTTAGAAAAAAAATTGTTTACAAATCAATTTAACTCAATAAAATGAATTATCTTCTTTAACATATTGGTAGAATTTTATGACTCATACTCTTAGCTTGTTTTTGGCAGAACCATTGAACCAACAAATTTAGCTCTAAATTGAACCAAGACAGCAGAGGCAAATTATGGTCAATAAATTCTACAGCCTTGCAATTGTGGAACCTAAAGATTCTATTGTCCACACTAAAATGTCAACTCTGGGTGTAACAGTAATAATTTCAATACAGATGCCTAATAAGCTAATTAAGGAAAATTTCACTAGAAAGGATATAAGCTCCATGCATGAATTCTATTTTTAACAGGGAATTAATGAGGAATTTTCTTTCACCAATTCATCACAAATTATTAACATTAGATGTTTCTTGAATGTTATGAATCAATGCCTTGAGTTACGTTTTATCATTATGCACAGGAAATGACATATCTGTTGGTTCAAAACTCTTCAAATTCCGGTAATGAAAATGTTATACTAGAAGTTCTAAGAAATTTCCTTGGTACTCTTAAAAATGTAAGAAATATCATTACAGAAAAATTGATTGCATTCTTTATGCCAGATTGTTATAATTCAAAAAAGTAATCAATATATGCAAAAATTGCATATAAATAAAATATATGCCGACAATGGAATGGCCTTGAAAGGATTATTAGAGAGTTAAAAAATTCATGCTTTGTGGTAAGGAGACATCATTCTATAGTACTACATATTACTGCACATGATTTTGGGGGAAAGGAATATACTTCTGTAATTAAAGTATTTTTACTTTTTCAATTAAAACATTAATTCTCAGCCAACTTTCATGATATGTTAATGACAACTGCATTGGCTATCTAATTCCAATTTATGTTGAGGGGTTTTAATTTTCTATATCACCAATAAAATAAATTGGTCACATTTTGATTCAAAATTAGATGTAGGGAAAGTAATAAATTTTTAGAAGAATGAATATAAGAATCAGTGATATAGAGTCTCTAGAATTCCCAGGTAAACAATGGTAAGATTTATGACTCAAAACATAATTTAATTCTTATTCTTGTATTAGTTATGGTGCCCAAGGAGAGACTGGTTGTGACTACAGGAGTAAAACTTTGATCAACAGCCAAAACACCAAGCCAATTGGAAAGTTTCCAATGAAAACTATTTCAAAACAAATTAGAAAATGGAGGCAAGCAATCATATTTCAATCCAAACATTTCATCAGTAATGATTACATTGAATATCAATTATTACATCTATAGCAATATTCCGGTTATGCTTTTAAAATCAAGTATAAAGGTAAAAAATTGTTTGAATCGAAAACTTTAGCTCTTGAAGTCAATAAAGATGAAACATGGTAGTTCCATCAAATAATTGTATAAGAACTGATGAAGTTTTCAACGTCACAGTGAATTACTTTTAAAAGTCATATTAATGGAGAATCTTGAAAAAATATGACTGAGGAAAATGATCATACATAATTCTTTGTAATATTTACTCTCATCTTTCCCAATCAAGGAAAATATACTTAATTTACAATTAATTTTTTAATTTTGTTAAAACAATTGGAGCAATGCTCTGGTGGCAAGGATATAACAGTAAAATTTACAAAACATATACAATACAGTACATATACCATACATCATGACATCATCATATACTTTTGTAACATTTAGAGTAAATTAAAATATATTTTTCTGAAATCTTTTTTGCTTTTCGGGTATGGTTTGAAAACCTCTTCAGGTAACCTATTCCAATCTTTTATTCCTCTATTTATAAAGGAAAACTTAGCGATATCTGTTCTTTGTTTTCTATGTTTGAACTTATATTTATGATCCCCTCGAGCTATATAATGTGGTTCCTCTATCCTATTCTTTAATTCTGTCCATGCCTCGCCTCCGTTTCTAACCTGGAAGATGCCTATTAACCGGTTTATCTTTCGCCTTTTTTCCAGTGATTCCCACCCGAGCGTCTTCAACATCTCTGTAACGCTGTCTTCTTTCTTATGTCTCCCTAACGTATATCTAGCTGCTTTTCGTTGCACTTTCTCTATCTTTTTAATGTTCAGCTTATCATGAGGATCCCAAACGTTTGTCACATATTCTAGTATCGGCCTTACTATTGTTTTATATGCTAATTCTTTAGCGTTCCTAGTACTACCCTTTAGATTTCTCATCACAAAATGTAAATTTTTAAATGCTTTAGACACAATTTTGTTTATATGAGTACTCCAGTCCAAATTTTTCGTTAGTATAACCCCTAAGTATTTGCATTTATTTACTTTCGGTATTTCCTCACCATTTAACTCATAACTAATTTCTCTCTCTTTCCTTTTATTTGTAAATGTAATGTGATTACTTTTCTTCGCATTTATCATCATTCCATTTATTGAAGCCCACTTTTCGACTCTTAAAATGTCTTCTTGCAGTATTTTGCTATCATTCTCACTATTTATTTCTCTGTGTTAAAGGTTTAAATACTGCTCATTTGGACTAATATCAATTATTCATGGAGGGCTTTTCCTTACTGCATATTGTTAAGATTAAAGACTTAAAGAGAAAATTTCAAATTTTATGAAATAACTTGAAGTTGTTTAAGTTGTTTTAAACATTGTTCACAATGTTTTCATGCCAGTAATAATTCGTTGGAAGTTATGACAATATTTCTTGAAGCTTTAAATACTGAGAAGCCCTCACAGTTCAATATTTCACTCATAGAAAATCATTATCTCCTTCTCAACAAACTGAAAACTAAATTACATTTTCTGCAGTATAATATTAATAGAAATATTGATTATGATCTGATGCTGATGCACTCTCATTGTAATTTGGTCATAGATTTATTTTGTTTGACATTTTTATATAAAGTTCATAATACTTACAAGCATATCCTACATGGGAAAGTTGCAGAATCAGGGTTAATGAATACAAGAAGATATTAGAGTAAAGAGTTCAGCTGGACTTTCAACAACTCCTTCAAAAGAATTACAAAATAATTGTCATTAATTATCATGATTTGTCATTGAAATATATTGTGAAAAATAAATAAGAGCTCATTTATTTTCAAAAGTTATAAATAAGAAAGAAAAACAAGACTACTTTCATGCACATCCCAAAATGGTTTAACAGCTATGCATATGTTTGTTTGGATATGGAAGGGACCTAGATTTCCTAAGCAATTAAGTAAATGGTAGGAGAGGATAACATCACATAGGAAGAAATATAAGGAGCCTAAATCATTCTCAAGTTGTAGGAAGTTCTCTCGGGATATCAGTCGGGTCACTGCTTCGAAGTCCATCGACATTTCGGCACCTTCCTCTGGCACCATCTTCAGGATGAAGTCCTTCATTCTGAATATTCTTCATATCTTCATATTCAAGCACTTTATCCTGAAGATGGCACCAAAGGAAGGTGCCGAAACGTCAATGGACTTCGAAGCAGTGACCCGGCTGATATCCCGAGAGAACTTCCTACATCAGCTTTGCCGGGAAAATACCAGATCATTCATTCTCAAGTTCTTTGAATTTCTTTTACTAAATTGCCCTTAATTAGGTAAATGCACATACTGACAAGTATTTGATCTCCAATGTTAATCAGCAGTAAAAAATATATATCAATTCTCCTTACCCTTGGGTTTTAGGATGCAAACCTATAGATGCAAAGTTACATCCTCACATATTAAGAAAAAGGTTGCTCACCTTAAATTAAACTGAGGAAGTTAAGAAATATATGTAAATAGGAACTAACAAGAGGTAGTAAAAGTATATAAACAGAATGTAGATGAAGAAAGGCATGAAAAAAGAAATGAATGAAAAGCAGAATACCAATTTTGCTAATTTTAAATAATTATCTAACTTCATTTTTAATAATAAACCAATGAAAATATTGTCTTCTTCTTAATGAAGGAATTTTCATTCTTAGATATCTGCAAGCATAATCATCAGAACATTTAACTTTGTTTTGAACTACCAAATGGGTTGATGGCCATTATACTCCATTCGTTAAATATCCTTATTCATGTTTCAAAGATTTGAATATTGCACATTATAGATAAAGGAGGAAAACAGTATTAAAAGCAATTCAAAGCTAGATTTGGAGACTACATTTGGATTACTACAAATACAACAGCTAACATTTCTTAAGGATTAAAGGAAAGGAAATTTTTTTTCACACTTGTTATTCCATTTCTTAAGGACTTTGTTGCACATGTAAACCAGAGTTAAGTGGGGAAATAAAATTAGTTGTGACAGGAAAAATACAGGCAAGATACACATCCAAAATAGTAAACAAATAAAAGACAATGAGGTGTTAGAAATACAAATAAAAGAGCACAAACATTTTAATCAAAGTAGAGATTAAGGATTTTCTGATTTCCTATGGAAAACCTTTCCACATTTTCATGGTAATTTTAGAGCTTTTGAGAAATGAAACTAATAGAGTGCAAACCTGTGAAGACTTAAATTATTGGGATATAAATCAGGACAGGATCATCATATCACACAAAAACCACTGAGATGCAAATAACAAAGTAACAAGGAAGTGTATAAGTGCCATGGTATTCCATTATTGGGTGAAGATTGTGTCTCTGAAGGATGTGTATTTAAAAGGCTAAGATTCTATCTTTGGTGAAATAAATTGTGATTCAATTCTTCTTACCAAACCTATTTGTCATATCTTCAAATGAGTTTGGTCAGCAAAGAAAGTTTTATGGTTGAGGAGACAACCCAGCTTATGTTAGCACTATAACCACTGACAAGGACTCACATGTAAGAATCAGGTATGAAACCATAAACATAGCAGCACAAGTATTCCTACTAACTTGGACTAGAAAACAGTATTGGTATTAACTTGGACTAGAAAACAGTATTGGTTACATTAAAAATACCCAATGTTACCTCTGTTAGAACATTACTTTGACAAATATAATTCATCAAAATTATCTCAACTAATACCTTTCCTACTGGTTATTTATAGAGAACAAAGGAATTATTGAGTAACTGAAGAATTAGGATATTTAATAAATATACCCACTCATATAGATATGTAGTGTTCAATGGTTTCCTTTTTCAAAATTACACATAACATGATTCTATTCACAATAACATGTTATATGGTAACTGAGCAAAAGTGGGCACTTTGCTTACCAAGAATATATTTCTCAAATCAGAGATTTTTGCCAACAAAGTTAAATAGTTAAGCCTCAAATTAAAATTAATAACATTCCAAATAACAACCTCTAAGCTGGATTTTATCAGCAGTATAATATATGACCAAGTTGAAGAATGATGATGCTGAAAATTTAATTAGATCATTTTCAGTAAAAGCAGTCATGTTAAGACTGATTACATATTTTAATAATTTTTCTTTTTTTAAGGTAAACTTTTCCTATGGAGGAATAATGCCCTGCTATTTTTGGAAATACATTTTGGCAATATGTATAGATTGTAAACTAAAAACATTTCATTCTTCCCTGGAATTTTTTTTATGCGATAGCTACAGATGAGAAAACTAGGCAGAGAACAGTAGGTGTAATAATGGTAAATACATACTTTCATAGTGGTTATAGAGAATAAAGAAAAATATTTTGATTGTCTCTCAGAACTGCTCTAAACCAAAAACCTTCACCATTTATTCACCAACCACCCAGTCCTTCATTTGGAGTTTAAAGAATTTTTAAGAAAATATAATATTAAAATATTTATATTAGTAATGATGGAGATACATGTAGCTAATTATATGCAATACCAAAGATTCATTAACTAACTAAAAACCCTGTAATAGCTTCACTCCTGTCATTTAACTATGTTGTCACTACCTCAATAACATCTATCCTCTGCAGCAGACATACAAGTATACATCCTTGCAGTAGAAAGGGGTTATGTTAAAACAAATCCATTGTGGAAGGAAAAGATTTACACCCAGAGTTATTTCAGTTTACAGATAACACAATCTGGTATCTTCAAATCAACGAAAGTTTGCAGAATTCTTCAGACAGAGATTAGAGAGCAAAAGTGGAAAATGAAGAAGTACTCATACATGCTGAGCTTCTAAATAAACTTCTATCAGTTTAAACTTTCATTATCTGTTTGTGTAACACCTACAGCATATGTGCAAGAAATATAATTTTTATAATTGAAGCTGTTCGCCTACAGCCCAGTAATCAATGATTATAATGGTATAGTAACTCAAAAACATAATTAACTGTCATTAAAGTGAAGAAAATATGATGTTTCATTATGAAAATATAAGCATTAGACACGAATGATCAGGATCAAAATCTACCTTGTGTGTGCTACTCATAGAATAAGAATTTGTTGAGGGGTAATTGCTGTATTTTACTCTCTTGGTAGTGATATTCGCTCACTCTGTGAGTGATTTATGATCCTACGTAAGCACCATACGTTTGGCTTCATTTGGTCCTTTGTGAATGTGGATGAAGGGAAGCAGACATGTCGAAAGCGTTAAAGTCACGCGATTTTTCATTCACTAAACGATTCACGCAAAACGATTACTTTAATGGAACGCGTCATGGATCGATAAGCAACGAATGCTTCAGTTGAGGAAAACGACGATCCAACACATGGCATACAATGATTATTTACTGAGACTGATTTAAATCATAAGTTTTCCCGATACTAAATTTGAACGGTATAAACTACATCGACATTAATACCTCGAAAGCTATCGGATTCTGCGAGAGGAAGTAATTTTGGAAGTCTTATAGATATTATTAATAAATACTACGTGTAACGGATTTGGGGTAGAAAGCCCCCCCCAGCAGCGGAAATGTCGGAGAATAGGGAAATAGAATGCTCTTCTCCAGCGGTTCTCTCTTCAAGCGGTTCTATGGCGACCACTTCCTTCAACACAGAGTTCAAATTCATAAAGAAATCTCACATTGGAGCCCTCGATGCCCAAAAGGTGAAATTATATAAGAAAGTATTTCCCTCAAGTAATTCGGAGACTAACAACAGATTCACATTTCTACCCCCTTCTATGCACCACTTTACAGAACTAATAATAAGTTACAACGATGCTCAAGGTACAGTAGTTTTTCGATTATCCGAGTTAATGTGGATCTTCTCTGATAGTCGTAAACATGGATAATACGGAAAAGTCCTCTTGCGTACGTAAATTGTTAAAAAAACTTGCCATTTTCATGCCTTGCACTAGTACGAGCAAATATAAAATCACTTCGATGAAATAACTTTTTCAAATAAAACATTTCTCTTTTCCTTCGTAATATAAACGTCAATCGTCTAGATACAGTTCTCACTTCTTTTCTCCGATTATCTGCAGATTATAATGCCGAAGTTTACTTGACAACGCTGAATTTGCAGAGTGAAGTTACATTAAAAGTAATTTAAGCGGTGTGCCGGCATTCATGTAAATGGAAAAGGAAAAACATACAAGGATGTACCCCAAAAACTGATGCGATTCACAGTAACCAGTAAGTAACTGTGCCTTTATCTTTAATAGCTTTTACTGATCGCTATGCCATCACAAAAAATTAGAATTCAATGAAATCTTTTTCGTAAACTTGGAGAATTTTTTCGAAAACTCCCAGGAAAGGAGCGAGAAAATTAATCAAAAATTGGTACATCTGGATATTAATCATAATTTGTGATTTTCTCCTGAAAAATAGGATCAATATTGTATTGTAGTGCAGATCATTCCAATCTCTCTTCCTTCGCGGCTTTCTAAAGCATCTGTTTATAAGCTGCGGAAAGATATCGTATCGATGAAGAATAATCTAATTCATGGAATGGAAAACGTTATTAATTATACGATACTTCGGAATTCCCAAGGAAAAAGAGACATTTTAGAAACTAGCAGGAACAGGATTCGTACCTGGATTTTCTACTTATTCCGGCCGGCCTAACTGATTGAGCTATATTGCCAGAACATTAATACATGCCGTTTTGAGAGGTTTTGTTGGAAATTATCACAACTAGTGGCACAACTTTTCGTGCAGTCACCAAACACCTCTTTCCTTCTGATATCCCGGAAAATAAAACGCATACATGATAAGAAAAAAGAATCAAAAAGAAGTCATGGATAACACCAATATCATACCAGTTGGGAAAAACAGTTGTAAAAACATTTACAATATTTATTTATTATCAATGATGTATAAAAATAATCCGTGGTCTGTTTTTCTCCGCAACGTTCGGGTCTTAATCGCAAATATACTCTTCGTCTTCCAACGAAAGCCGAAAATAACATCGGATAAACTGAAAAACAAAATAACTTCAGATATAAATGCTCACTTCGACGAAAAATAGAATAAAGTAAATAAAATGTCCACGTCACCTTTACAGATAAACCTGAAGCAGATTTAACTTTCTTCAGATCTTGATTAAATTAAATTTTGAATTTAATCAAGATCTTCAACCGATGCTTTCGAAAACAATAGAATACATAATTATAATACATATGTATACAATATGCTCGTTATTATATTGAAAATAGGGTTCCTGGATAGCCAAGTTTGCCTTTTGTGGACACGGTCCCGGGTTCGATTCCCAATGGTGGGCCGCATGTGCGAAATGACCTAAGTTGTTGAAGCACTTATAACAATACTACTGCTATATTGAAAATAGCTATATTAAGATTATTACCGTACTCTACAACCACGGGCAGGGAAATAAACGATCGTATAATCGTTAGATGTAGAAATGCCTTGGGACACTTCAACGCTATGTTTGGTAAAGACACGCTTTGGGACACGAAACATGAGAGTCGGCCTGAAATTATTGCCCCAATTATTTTCTCAAAAACTACGTATCTATGAAAAGTGAAATTTACACATATGAAAGAATGATGATTTACCTACTCAATCTATTTTCCACATAATCTCCTTCAAGATCTATTGCTTTCCTCCAGCGATTCACTACGGCATGTATGCCCTTTCGGTACCAGTCCTCGCTCTGGTTATAGACCCGGGTTTTCAATTTCTACTGCCTTCTGATTTTCTCACCCTCCACACTCAGCAACCAACAGTACTCCTATCGACAGCAGATGTTCCATAGACTTTGCGTAAACGTTTGTGATTATTCCCTACCTTTCCTTTCTCCACGCACAGAAATTCAATCACAGCACGTTGTCTGTAATGTTTATCACGGCCAGACTCCGTTTTGAATGCTTCCTACAGTTATGATATCAGCAGGAGAAAAATGAAATTATGCACATTTACACGCTAAACGTCAAAAAATTCGAACCTACAATTTCGCATTACTTGGATTGTTTGGATGGAAAGAAATGTGGGGCATTACTTTTTGGCCAACCTTCGTATGATAATGTAAACCTTATGTTTCTTTAGTCATTCAAATTTCGTTGTATTCGGTTGTGGATCAAGGATAAATTCATTCGATGCAAGTGAATGGGAGAGTGGAAGGTGGCAATGACGTAGATAGGCAAACAGCTGCGAATCGCACGCACGTGCATCTGAAGAAACCGCTGATTGTGACTTACCTAACTTTGACCTTAAGGGCTGCCGCCTTTTCTGGGCCTGCAGACGAACAAGACGCCCTCAGTCTGGCGAAGAGTCCCTCGCAGATGCGGGGTGTCAGTCCACGAAGCGGCGAAGGCTCTCCCTAAAAAGGAAAGCCAAAGAATATGAGGGAATCGCTAACATCAATCCTTCCATGCTCTTGAAAAGTGTCTCTCTAACATCTCACTCAACGCAGGAATAAAGTCACAGAACCATTCTTTTCTCTGTTTGATTGATGATGTGGTTTCAACGAGCGTTTCCATTTATGCGATTACCTGTCAAATTGCCTTTGTCACGGAGGGTAAAAACGCTGGCTTTCACTTTTTTGACATTCCATCGATAACGATAAACCTAAAAGCGGTAACTATAAGACATTTTTACTTAGTTTGGTCTAATACCTGAGTAGATACAGGAATAGGAACTTTTGGCAATCGGATGTCGCTTTGAGCTGTCCAGTGTTGCAATATCTGCTGTATTATTTGGCGAAATTTGCTTTACTTCTACGAAAAATTATAAAAATCCCGAGTTTCCTCGTCTCTCCTCTATGTAAACATCGAGTAAGAAATACCGAACATTTAAAGAAATAATAATTAATTAAAGAAAAGTTTTAAAAAGTTTTTTAAAGAAAAATATAATTACTAAACCTGAAGCACAGCCCAAACAAGATTTTTATTGCATGAATCCGTGATTTTCCGTGACCCAAAAAGGAATAAAGGGATATTTTAAATTTAAGGAAAATATTCTTACCCAAAAAGTAGAGGCTGTTGTTCTTAAAAATTAACTAACAATAATCAAGGAAGAACGGAGGAAATTTGATGACGTTTGAGGGGTTAGAAAATACATTTAAATTACTGAATCACGCAGTTCACTCGATAACATTACATATATGCATTTTCCAATGGAATATATGACATTTTCATTTGAAGCTAACGTGTATGACATGCAGATGAGTTTGGAATAAAAATCTCATTTGTTCCTAATGAAAGGAAAATGAAATATGAATATTAAACTTCCACAAGGAAAATTTACAACTCCCGATTTCAATAAAAAATTAAGATAAAATCGTTGTTCTTTCATATCGGCAACGAATTCGCTTTACTATTCTATTTATTTTATTTAACGATGTTAATGAAGTCTGTCTGTACAGTCCTTAGCCCGAGGGCTGGCTTGGACCTCATCCCCTAGGAGAGGGAAATGAGGCTTACTAGGTAAGATGAGGAGTGAGGTAATTTGCCCTTTCCTCACTTAACCAGAATGCTATAAGCGGAACAAGGCCACGTAAGCATACGTGTGAAGCACAATGACTCTACTAATATCACTTTTAGTAATATTGCATAAGGAGGAACCTTAATTAATACCATTGTTCAGCATAACGCATACCTCAGTAACTTTCATATCATCGCAGCCATGAACAATACTGAGAACAGAGTAAACGAAAGATACATTTTTATTCATCCTGTTCCAAAAAACAAATACAAAATATTTCCTAATGAAGTAATTAACACAAAATATATAGTATGATGTTTTTGACGGAAAAGAATTGGAAGATCCGGGTTCGAATCCCGATCATGTCAGATCATTATTACATCCGTTTTATCGTAGGATTTTTTCTAAGTGCAAGTGATAAATCATCTTCCACCGCTTTCCTTCACGGCCAGTTTCATCCCAGAAAATAAAGAAATGAGAGCAAATGATCATAATCAATTATCGAGTAATCGATTATATTGATAATTATCGATAACCTGGAGAGCTGGAAAAGTCAATTCCTCAAATCATTCTAATTCTGCATCAATTGCTCCTCGCTCAAGCACAACACACTCGTTACTCTTTGCTTATCTTCCCACCGCTTTCGAGTAGTCCGATTCCATTTATTCAGCGCAGTGTCGTTACGCAATGCATTCGTCATCTTTCATCTCTCGAAGGCTAAGGTGGATGGCCCAGAGAAGGGAGACCGTGACTCAATACGCCATTGAACCCAAACGTCCTCGTCCCACTGATCCACCCAAACACACCTCCATTCCAGTCCTATTGCTTGACATTATTCTGCAGCGCTTCCGAAAAGGGAAAAGCATTCCACCAAAACATACTCTGTCCCAATCCGCTTCCCACTGAAAATCTCGGGTGTTATGAGACGAGAGGAAGATGAGAGACAGAAAGTAGTACTCACGTTCTACAACAGCATTTGTTACCGGGCAATACTTTTCACATTTAAGATATTATACAAGGTTTTATGGCAATGGCATTTTTAGGAAAGTACCCAATCCGAAGTAAGATTATGATTGAAAATGATATCTTACATCAGTTATCACATTTTAAATATCTGGGATACGACATCACTTACGAAGAGGACGAAGATATTTTCAACAAAACGACCAATTACCAAAAAATGTGTGGGTCCACAAGGACGACCTTGAAAGGAAAAACTGCAAGGGAAACACAGATAAAGTTTTACAAAACAATGGCTGTCCTCACATTTATTTTACGGGTCGGAAGGTTGGGCGCCTTGGAAAAGATACCTTAATAGATAGAAGCAGCAAACATTGAATTCCTTGGATCTGTAAAGGGCTTTGCACGTCTGAACCACAGAAGAAATGACCTGACCTGAATGATGAAGTGACCTGAGCAATAAGAAAGATAGCAATGTGAGGATATTTCCGGATGACTCGGTAATATATAGAGAAATATCAAGTAGATAGCGCTTCACTCTCAAACGATTTAACTCAAATACAAAGGTGGTGCGAAAAATTGCAACTAGAGCTTAATGTAAATAAATAAAATAAATAAAGTAAATAAATGCCCTGTAGTAAATTTCTTCGAAAGGAAACAATTGCTTCAGAACCACCCGTACAAAATTAGTGGAACGAATTTAAATGTAGTCGTCTCAGTTGAATATCTCGGAATCACCCTTACCAATAATTTAACTGGAGCACACGTATTCGAAAAATATGCGGTAAAGTAACTAAAAAGCTCGGTTTTATAAAGCGTATTGTAGGTAGATGCGATGAAAAAGTTAGAGAGAGATGCTATTTCACGTTAGTTAGGCCCCATCTGGAATATGCGAAGAGTATATGTGACCCATTAAGAAACGAATGCTCGCGAACTCTAGAAAGTGCAGCGCAAGGCGATACGATTTGTTAAAAAGTGCTACGATAGAAAAGCAACGCAAATGCTCTCGGACGCAGGTTTGGAATCCTTGAAAAAAGGAGATCAGAAGTTAAGCTGCGATTGTTAGATAAATTCAGAGGAAGTACATTTGCGGAATCGGTACTATGCGACCCCCTGCTACTTCGGCCGACCCGACAATGCGCGTAAAATAAGAGAAATAAATACGAGGACAAGCCATTCAAGGGACTCATTCTTTCCACGAAAGATACGCTACAACAATAAGCTAAAGAGATAACTCGAACGCTTGGTGTTTACACAGACCCCTGCCAGAGGCCGAAAGACAGTTAGCAGGGTGTTTATGTAGATGTAGAAATGAGGGCATAACATTGGGGTTAAAAAGGCACTCATTGGCATAGTTAACAACAAACAATAAGAAAAGATGAAGAGAGTCATATATTAACAATAATCATAACTATTTCCATATGCACTAAATTATAGTACAGGGACATTGGAGGGCAATAGGGAAATTTTAGGGTTCAAAAAAGTACGAAGGTGGGCGATGGGTAAAACGAGGTTGGCGACCACTGATCCAGACCTTTCTGAGGATCGAATCTCGGGTAGGGCACGTTTGTATGCATGAGTTTAAAAGGAGTTAATCATATGAGTGTTATCCCTAAACTCCCGATAAAGACGTTTCTGTATTTCCCACTAATTTACTCAAAACGACTTCAAATTTGTCCTAAAAATAATTAGCGGTAAATGTATAAGGACGATTTCTTTAAATAATTTCGTTGTCCTATCAGAATTGTTGATCGGAGACACCACTGTATTTCAAATAGGGTAAAATAATCACTCCTTGTGACATGGAATGCTAGTCATGAAGGGGTAAACAAGAGGTTTTTGATTAATGGAACAACTACCTACAAATGGAGACGATCAATAAAACACAAATGGAGAGAATGAATTAATTTATACTATACAACCACAAAAAAAATTACAAAACGCTGACGTTTTTGCAACCAAGAACTCGCATAAACAGACAAAAAACACTTCTAATTCAATCAAATAAGCCATAACACGAACCGTTCACATACCACCAATACATTCACATACGAAGACGGAGGAAAAGGTAAATAAATACCTGTCGACCTATACCCTCTTCAATGAAGTTGGTGTATTATAGTATACAGATCAGAAAAAAGGAAACCTAGTCAAAATTTCTTCTGAGGCATTAGAAAACCACTCCTAAGTAAAGTTTAAAAGGAAGAAAGGGGAAATTAAAAGTCACCAACGTAAAATTAAAGCTTAAGCAAACGGTTAACAACAATACGAATACCAATGGAAACTTCTCCCACACAGAAAGCAACGAAAAACCACTCATTAAGCATCCAGAGGAAATTTCAAAATAGCACCGTTTCCAACGGAAAAATCTCGATGATTTAGCTCTTTCCAACCGAGACATATGGTATGAAAGTACATATTCTCTTTTTAGCTCACAGAGGTGTTCTTTGTCGTACCGGCTCTACGTAATCGCTCAAAATCTAAGAGCTGTTCCGGAGGTTATTTGGCTTGCTGAATAAAATAAAACTAAATCCAGCGGAAATAATCACCAAATACACGGGATCGATTTCTATTTTTAGAA
The DNA here is from genome assembly GCA_000376725.2 of Ladona fulva. NCBI lineage: Eukaryota > Metazoa > Arthropoda > Insecta > Odonata > Libellulidae > Ladona > Ladona fulva. The sequence goes on from KZ308835.1 coordinate 318,551, forward strand.
TGATTTACGTCCACAGAGGTCGTGATGCGGAGGAAATTTATTTTAACTCGCAGGGAACGAATAAGATTAGTCACTTATCGACAAAATTATATTTTCAGAAGACAAGCAGTTCCGATCTCTGAGACCTTATGATGGCCAAGGAGTTTTCTCGTCGTAGTTTTTATCTCTCGTTCCTTTTAAAACGTGTCACAGAAAAAAGGAACGTAAATATACTTGCTCTGTACAATGGAAGCAAAATCGAAGAGAAAGCATTAATTCATTGCAATAAAAGGCTCTAAATCAGCGGCCCTAAAATTGGGTCCGCAAAAGTACTCGAAGGAGGTGGATGTAAATGTTTGATCGAATCAATTAATTATTTAACCTCGTTATTTTCTGTGATCTTAATATATTTGCCTGTTAATTGAGTCGATTAAAGAATTTTAATATTAAACTTTTCGTATTAATTTTATCTACTTAATAGTATAATTCTTTTTGTATAATTCTTTTGCAGCACAAGTACCAATTCAACTACAAGAGATACCCCTTCATTCTTGTACAGAATAGACTTGCCTGTGACAACTGGTAACAATAGGAGTGAAAAACAGGACTAATTAAGCGAATCGAAGAATGAAACAAGGCTGCAGTTCCTTCAGAAGAAATGCCCCTATTCTGAAGTCAACAATGCCATGCCATGGTCTTACAGAGAAAGGTCTTCCGCCAATGCAGTCTACCCTTTTTGACTTATGGAAGTGAAACATGGGTGTTAAACGCAGCAATAACCCAGCGACTTCAGACTGCACAAAGAAGTATGGAACGGTGTATGCTTGGAATCACAAGAAGAGACAGGAAACGCAACACCTGGGTTAGGAAGATGACTGGGGTGACAGACATCATAGATAAGGTAAGATCACTGAAATGGATGTGGGCAGGCCATGTTGCAAGGAGAAACGACAACCGATGGACATCAGCAGTTCTGAACTAGATACCAAGAGATGTGAAGAGACCAAGAAGAAGACCAAAGGATCGATGGAACAGAGACATCATACAGTATTTAGGGGTAACAAAGGAACGAGAAGCTCAGAATAGAGTGAATTTGAAAGTGCTTGGGGAGGCTTACATTCGACGTCGGATTGAAAATGGCTGATGATGATAATAATGATGACTTAATAGTATACGAAATATAAGTAAAATTATGTATGAGAAAGCACAACATTTTGGAGGACTAAGATATAAAAGAATGACTAAAAGAGTGTTCTCAGTCTACTAAAGTCTAAGACCCGCTGTTCTAAATCGTTAATGATTCCTACAAGCAGATATTCTGTCATCAGAAACGTTATTTTTAAACATGCCAACAGAATACAATTCATTCACCGTAATAGTTTACGTTTGAATTTACGCTGACCTAAGAAGCCCACCAATTATTTATTTAATTTTTATTATTAATTTATTTTATTTGGGATTGTGGAATAATTTGTCTACCGTAGTCATTGAGCCCTGTCTTAAAAATCACAAACAGTTTATAAACAGAATAAGTAGAACTTGTACGGACGAGTGAGCTAGTGATTGACGAAGTTCAGGTAGGGACTTGTCCCCAGGTAAGGTGGGGACTTGTCCCCAGGTAAGGTGGGGATTTGTCCCCAGGACCGCTATAGCTACCGTGAAGGCCTTCGAGGAGCCCTGAAAAAACTTGTGTGATAATAAGTCACGTAAATTTTGATACACAAAAACTTTTGCTGGCCTTCCAAGTGGAAATGTCTATTGTTAGGGAAAATATCTGGAATGAATTGATGTATTTTTAAGCTAGAATACAGCTGTGATGTAATATTGTATTGTTATAGCTATTGGATATTTAAATTATGAATTTTTGTTACCTAAAATGTACTAACTTTAATACTGTATTCTGTAGCTTGATGATAGATGTACTGCAGTAAGGAAAAACTTTGGAATATTGGAATAATTGTAAAATGATAATGAGTTAACACAGGACTATTGGTCCATCCGTAACGTATGTAACAATAATAATAATAGTTATCCATAGAAAAAATCGTAAAATTTATACAGGAGTCGAATGAACCCTTTTTAGCAATTTGAGGGAGTATTTCTGGTATTAAGAGAAAGCCTCTATCTCGAATGAATACTCCATCTCGAGAATAAGTTAGATTTTCCCCGTTTCTGTTTTCGACGATCTTTTAGCGGTGCGTGTTGCACACGATCTCGACTCAGGTGCTACGCAGCCCTCTTCGCTTTTGTTTTGAGGACTTAACGGGTTGGTTCTCTTCTCTAAACATCTCTCTGCTCTCCACGAAATATATAATCTCGGGGAAAATCACTTCCCCTCAATACTCTCGCGTGACATTTGCCATCATTAAAGGGTTTCGTCGTTGGGAATTGCGAAGGAAGTTGAGCTGAAAATAGGTAAAGAAGGAGAGCAAGAGGCAAGGCTCGTGAGGAAGATATGAAGTGGGTAAACAGACAAGAAGACAGATAACCATAATTAAGGCGGATCTGATCCAACGCTATATTCTTTAGCAGTAGACTTGGATGAACTCTGTGCAATCCAGCCTTCCTTCCCATATTCATATAACTCAAATAAATAACATTGTTTCCACTGGCGAAATCACGATGATTTAGCTCTTTCACATGGAAACGTATATATACATATAACTAAACCTGAGTAAATGAATACTCATGGATAAATATATAAACAAACAAACAGTTATAGATAACTATAGTTAGATTGATAAACGGATTGACAAACAAGCATCGTTTGAGAAATAATCACTAAACGCTAACTAACTAATTTTTCTCACCCCCCTTCTTGTGTGGGTGTTTTCCCGCAACGTGGGTTTTTCTCTACACCTTCAGTTGTGGAGATTTTTTCCCGCAAACAAATTCTTTCTTTTGTATTTTTCGTGAATTTAATTTTTTTTGTGTGAATTTCTTTTATATATAATATCAATGTAGAATAATATACGAGGTTAGGTGGAAGAGAGGCCCACTCGGGCCTAACCTCGCCATTAAAGGGTCTAATAATAATAATAATAATAATAAACGCGGGAAAAAAATAGAAGATAAAAAAGTGAGAAACTGTATAAATATACATCGATGAAAAAAAAGCAAAAGGAATCGAAAACTCGTCTTGTTTTTCATTGATGGAGTTTGAACCGAATATTCCAATATCGATATTTCCTTTCAAAATTAGATTACACGAAAATCGAATGAGAATCCAAAGTATCAATGATACGCAACAATAGGGGAGAAAAAAGTATTAGGCCATTATAATGTATCCTTAAAATGAACTTTAACCTACTAATCACCTTGGGGTCCAGTATTATAACGGTTTGTAAGAGATAAAGTGAAGATTATAGTTAATTTACTACATATATATAATGAATTAGCACAGAGATTAACTATAATCATTACTTTAACAATAACGAAACATTATAATACCGCCCCCTAAAGTGTACTTTAGTTAAAGTCCATTTAAGTATACTTGGACAGAATTATATTCTCTTGTTATTAGAAGACACAAAAGATATCACAAGCTACATTATAGACATTAATTATGAATAGCTGATCTTTAAAGTTTACAAACGATTGAGATTGAGGAACTGGAGATGGTCAGGAAAAATATAGGGTTTATTTTGAGACCTATATTACAAGAGATGGGTTAGATGACTTGGTCCAGATCGAGCATAAGATCTGCAAAAGAAGATTACAAGAACGTGTATGCAAACTGTCATCAACATAGAAAACTAAGACTATTCAAGCATAACCGAAAATCTGAAACGACCTAAGCTGTCGAAGTACTTTTAAAGATACAACTACTACTGCCTAATGTGTCCATATAACAGTCTGAGTAATTCAAATGAAAATCATTAAATATCTAGAGTTTTCTAAGTTCTGGCTGAAATAATGAAATGCATACTTTAATTACGTTTTTACGTTTACGTCTTCCAATGTATAATCGATATATTTCATTCGGACGATCAATTAGAAACTTTAATCACAGCTGTCTATTAATTGTGAAAGGGCTATTCACCTACTCATGTTTATGGTCATTTTAGACCACAGAGGAAGTACTTATAGGAAACAAAAATTATTTTCGATTAAAATATGAGTAAATATTATCTACTTATTAAAATAAAAAAATAATGTTTCGAGTAAATATAGGTGTTACACAAAAAACATAATCTAAAGATGATTTGCGACCTTTTTATTTCGAGACGGATAGAACTTTCTGGATGACCCTCGTTCTTCTCTCGTGCGTAGGACCCTAGATTTTTTCATCGAAATTTTGTATTTAAAGGTCGACCTATACACGACTGTATACGGTATATATATTGTGTTGTGTTTATTGTCCTGCGACTTATCAGAAATAATTCCTATATCCTTCGAGTAACTCATGGATGGTTACGGGAAATTGAAATCATGCTTTTCAATTACAATAACTCACAACTTAATACTTTCAAGAAGTGTATTTCGTTACAATTGAATGATATAAATTTCGAATGATAATGCTACGCTTACTCAACCTGCTATCGTTTTACGAAGCATTTCCAACCAGATAAAGTTAATTTCAAACTGTTAATTAACTAAATTTATGCTTAAGACAAGATAATCGTTAACGCGGAATGAATCTATTTATGCCAATTTTATCCAGCAATCTAAATTTAAAATTAGCGATCGATCGCATTTGACATCTAAAGAACCACATACGAAGGCAGGATGTGCACCAATGTACATGTTTAGGACCCGTTTCGGTGTTACGTCTGGCAGTTTTACAAGTCCCATAGTCTGGAAAACCTTGCGGTTCCGAAATTTCCCCCACGCAAGTCACGGGAATCAGCCATCTTGGCACACTCCGAGGGCTATATAATACCTATTTGACGCATCCGCCTACGGGGTGAGTGGAACGAAGCGCGTATTCTGGATCTATTTCCATTTTATGAGAGTGAGTTTAATATGTGGTTAGGAAGAGGAACTCGGCTAATAATTGTCCGCATTATGAGAAGCTGAAGTGGATACATACACGCCCACTGAGGGACCGAATTGAACTTCAAACATCGGAAATGGGGCCAAAGAATTTTGGGCCCGCGGAAACATAAAACTGAGAGAAAATTCAACCAAACGGCGCACTCCCTCGCGATTCTTTTAACTTTTTAGTATGAGTTTAGCATATCTTGAGATCATATATCAAGGAGGCTTAGATTGCAAAGACTAATATACTTGTTGTGGCGACAAGGATTGAAATTACGCAAATGGCATCGTGGTTATCCATTTCTGTCTGTAGAGTCATTGGCCCGAGGTCAGGTTGGATCCTAAACCCTTCACCCAAAAGGTACATACAAAAAACATGTAGAGAGGAAATGAAGCTGGTAAAATTGGGAAGTTAGGTAGTTTGGCTTTACTTTCCTCAATGAGCCCATGTGCTATGAATAGAAAACGTCCAAGTCAATTTTCAAAGCATTCAAAAAGGAGTGTTGGAAATGAATATCATTAATCAGCTTCATTTACTTTCACGTTACCACAAGACAGAGACGAATGTGGAAAATGCAATATTCATCTTCCTCCATTCCGTAACGAAGGAGGGGTGAAAAATATTCCATCCCGTAACGAAGGACAGGTGAAAAATATTCCATTCATCAATATATGGTAGCAGTAACAAAAACCCTTTTGCGCTATCACAGGACCCTCCAACGAGTTAAAATATAAAAAGGCAATTCTGTTTGGGGAGCTTACGTCTCTCAATAATAAAACGCATTACTTTCAAACGAAATCTCGTCTTGCTAAGGATTCCTACATCGAGCTCTGTTTTGTTTATCCACAAAGTGTCTTCCCTAATCAAGGTATCTGTATGTTTGTTTTAATGAAGGCCGTATAATAATCCTGGTTATTTATAGCTTATTTTCGATATTAAGAATTTCACCGCGAATTGGAGAGATTGCAGCGAGAGTAATCTTGAGAAAATACATTTATCAAAATTATAATTAGGTAAATGGCTTTCACGCGACTCCCTTTCTGGGTAAGCATATCCTTGTTCAATCATATTACTCCTCCGAACTTTCTTGTCCTAGCAAACTTTTTTCCTTCAGACATATCCATATACATTCATACGATCCCATTTATTTCACAAACGCCTCTTCTTATTAATTCCATAAAATGAATGCATGAATATGTTCTTTCTTTCTTCCTCAGAGAAAGTACGTTCTTAGAAGATGTAGCCGATATTACACGTACGTCTTCCCTGTTGATACTGCGAGAAAAATCAGAGAAATTAATGCGAAAACTAGTCGTTTCAAGAATTCATTCCTTCCGCGAAGGATTGGCGAAAGTAAAAAAGTAATAATAAATTAAGGAAGTCGAGTCATGCATGCACCTCCTGCCACGCTTCTAATAGCGGCTTGCATATATGTAGATCTAGATGAATAGATTCCAACATTTAGGGCAAAAATAAGAGTAAATAGTATTATTATTGGTAAGCGATAAAAATTGATTTAGGTCCATTGTGCAGATGTCTGAGTTGGAATTCTAACGTTCACTATATACGATAAGTACTTTGCCTTCTCGTGTAGGACGCCATATCTATTTCTATAAATGTAACTATCGATCGCTTCATGAATAAACCATAAAGGTGGGGAAATGAAACCTGCAAATCCAGATAAACAAGCGATTTAACTTATCAAGGTCGTCGTAGGTCAATGGCACATGGAAAATGGACATTTTCGGAATGATAACGAATAATTTCGAAAGATTATTCCATCGATTTTGTCGTCGCGCACCTTGCTCTTGAGCAGTCTTTCCTCTTTCGAGAGGCATTCCAGCAATACAGAGTAGGAATTCTAGATTGGAGTTTTCTCCACGTAGAAATATGCTGTCGGACGGAATGAGACTTGAAGAGGAATATTTCTGACAACTGGAGGCATATCTAACTCACCTAGAAACCTAGATATGAGCCAATTCTAGGATTACCTAATCTAAGCGTGTTATAAATGGAAGTGTTGGTCCCGTTTCAGGAGATCAAACGGCCGTGCGCTGGATTATGAGATTTACATTTTCTATCGAAGACATTCAGTCACTGAAATCGTGCGATTTTATTCAGTTATTATTCACTTATATCGACTCGAAATGAAAATGAATCAAAAAACGAACTAATTAATGTCAGGAATAATAAAATTTTATGGAAGTCCTTTAATTCTACCTCAGATGGAGATTTATGAGGATTGAAAATCCATTATTTTTTAAATAAAATAATATATTTGTAAGATAAAATTCTAATAACATAACTGTCCCTTGACTGAGAACACGCTTAGTGGAGTTATGTTAGACTAATAGATTTCGAATCCTTCACATCTCCAATTATTCACTCTAAAAAGTCTTGCGTTTTATGCAATTCGCCTGTTATTACACATATGTACTTTGCTATAAAATCACGCGAAGAACTACAAAATGTATGGCACTATTTTCCGTCATATTTACTTAGAAAATATCGTGTACATTTCTCGCAATAATATGCCATGAGCTCTGTTTTTGCCTTTTATCTTGAAACGGAAAGTAACTTTTTCTAGCCATTCTGGACGTTCTCTTATAAATGAAACTGAGGCCCTTCCGCTACCTACCACACTCTAGTCCAGCAAGAAAATTGGTGCTTGACATTCTCCGAGATTTATACTTCTCCTTCTTAACTGGGTATCCCTTAAGAACCAATTTGAAAAATAAAAAATACCGAATTCTAATAGAATAGAAGGAAGATAATTTAAGCTCGAAATAAAATAGTCATAGCGTTCTCCCATTTGTATTACGTACACGAAAATGGAGATTAATTAAAGGGTTTCGCAATGTCAACTCTCTTTCGAAAAAAACGAGATTCCCTCATACAAAGGATCTATTTCCTTCTAAATTTATTTCTCTTCTCCGAACCGTACCCTCCCTTACATCTCGACTCATTTTCTTTTTCCTCAAACGAGCTCTTCAACGGATCTTTTCACCTTCTCTTTCTCAAAATAATTCATTGACTTCGTAAAAGTTTTCAACGAGTCGCATTTTTTATGAGAGACTTACTTCATTTTCCGTGCCTCATGACATCCATGACCGCAACTTGATACTTTTGCTAATGGAAAACAATTTATCTCTAACTTTCAGATCCTAAGATCTTTAAAGTATTTCTCTGGTATAGTTTGACCCCGAAATTTTTTCTGAAAAATTGTCCATCAAAAGCCGGACTTAACTCAAAAAGTCACCCCTAGTGACCCCTACAATTTTCGATAAGTGATTGCATAGGTAATTAAATTCAAAGCTCTAATTATACTAGCTGGGTGTGAAACGTGGACCTAACGAAAGAAGGACATCGAAAGATTAGAGGCCTTCGAGATATGGGTATGGCGTAAAATGGAACCGGTAAGTTGTTAGAAAAACTAACATAGAGGTACTAGAGATGGCCGGGGAGGAGAGGGTTTTAATTTATGTAATTAAACGTCAACAGAGGAATTGGGTGGGCCAAATATTGAGAGGAGAGGGATTACTAAAGAATGTGATTGAGGTTAGAATACAAGGGGAAAAGATAGAGGCAAAAATTGTTGGATGACACAAAGGGTGGGGTAAGTTACCAGGAAGCGAAAGAAATGGCATTGAGTAGAGAATATTAAGGCACATGAACCCACCGAAAGGTAGAAAACTTATATACTGTAATTAGCGTCTATGGTTTCGGTCTTCACTTGGTGGTACGCCATAACAGAATAAATTAAATTAGATAAATTAACACTTTAATTTATAAACTACCACAAAACAAGAAAAAACACGACTCGGGTTTCAATGCATGGTCGCATATTTTCTTTTCCGTATAAAAATCAGTGTTAGTTTATCATATTTACTTGTTCTCTTATTACACTTATCAATTTTTAATACTCTCTCTACTATATCTTAAAACTCCAATACAGAAAAATTTAATCAATAATGATCGAACACCATACGTTGCCTACTTTCATAAGACAGAAATGTCTCACATACGAATCATACATGGATAGCTAATTATGAAAACGGGCTTTGTCAGCGAATCTCAGATGGAATTTAAGGAACATTCCGCGAACGTAGTTAATTTGTGCTAGTAGGACTCCATCTTTAGTATTCATGTAGTATATGGGACCCCGTTGCTGCATTCGTGAATCAGATAAGGCACAGAGAAAGACGGTACGCTTCGTTAAGAATTGTTATGATAAATCAGTAAGCGCTACCCACATTCTTCGGGTCATAGGATAAGAATCTTAAGAAGGATGAAGATTTAAACTGAAGCTGAATTTTCTCAAGTATTCAAATAAATTCAAGAAAATACAAAGGCAGTAGAATCTCGAAAGATGTTACTGATAAATCCTAAGTGCCGAGTTACCTGCACCCTTTTGCTCTTTGTTGTCCTTAAGGGAGGTTCTCTTTCCTACCACTTTGTATGGCCGGTCCTCAACGAGGACATTGTCCGTGGACGAAACCACATTGCCCTTGTTTGCCTACAAACTGATGTTCTGGCTCGATAGAATTGCTCCAAGCATTCGCCCTGAAAGTGGAAGGTTCTAGGGGGTTACCACGTAAGCGTCGTATTCTTCGGATTCGAATTCTGCAGCCTGACTCGAAATGACGTCAAGGGATACGCTATCCATGCTACCAAGTAAACATTCCTCTCGAAGTATACAGTATATGGTACGAATATTTCGGCAGGACTTCTGGTAGGAGCTCGAATTCGAATCTGTCTTCGAATTCACGTAATAACCCCTTAGGTTCGAGTCCTGGTCCTGCCAGACTTTTTTCGTGTACGTTTCTTTGAGACATTTCCTAGGTTCACGCCTTTACGAGCTAAGTTACCTATACCCCTTTTTCCAGTACGTTACTGACATTTTGCATCCAGAGTGATACGTAAGCTGCTAAGGTAAGACGAGAGAATAAGGAAATAGATACTAGCAATGGTCCTAAAAATTAATTTTTTCTGATTACGCGACAGTAATCGACTAGAGAAATACACACATGCTCCAAGGTGCATGCACCTCGTCTCTCGCCGAATAGCACTAATACGTTATAGAATAGAAATGACCACCGATGGCAACATATACGTGAAGGCAGTAAAATACAAAGACCATCTAAAACCAGTTGATTCACGCCATACATGTATTTCGCTCCCAAAGAGAGCCACATCAGAGATGGAGAATGATTTTCTACCCCTGATTACCTTCATTGTATATTATTACAGGGTGTGAATAGACCGGTTTTTGATGGTTTTGGTGTTTTAATTCCTTCACGTATGATAGGTAATAATTATTGTATAAAGGGGCTCCTTGGGATATTGACATAGTACCAAAATATTCTCGATGGCAAAATGAAAGGCGAATCTTTACCAATGGACACTTTTTCCCTCGGAAATTTCAGCCTCATTAATCGAAAGGGAGCCATACTTCAAAGGGAACGCATTTATTTCCTGCCTTCGCTTGTCACCCGTGGCAGCTCTAATTGTAAACAGCATGTCCTCTCACCTGCTTGTCCACGGATTCCGCCGTCTCGCCCGCCATCGTGTACGTCTTCCCCGATCCACTCTGCCCGTACGCCAGCACGCATGCATTGTACCCAGATAGGAGAGCATCCAGCACCTCGCAGCCCAGCCTCTGGTACACCTGCCCCGAAGAAGAAAAAGAAATCAGCCCGAGGGCAATCCTTCCTCTCACAACAAGCCATTTGTCTATCCGCGACTGAGGCACCGTTTATTTTTAAATACGATGTCTTCATCGAATGAAGGGATTCGTTTTCGCGGCATCCCCGCGTAAACATCGCGGATGTATTTGACATGAATTTCTCACTTGCGATTACGCAATGAGAAGCAATTTATGTTCACTGTTTTTCAACAATTACATCAGTAAACCGCAGTATATCTAATGAGACTGAGGAAATGTTTTTGCATATTAATACGGGGAATTTTTTACGACTTTTTTCTGTATTTACAAAAAGGCACGTCTTGAGGAACCAATGATTGACTTAGATTTCTGTTGACGATATCGCTAATTTTGACGTTGCTGCCACACACATTTATGAAATCTCTTCGTATTTTTTTATGTAGTAATATATTTAATAATTAATGATGTTACTCTCAAAGAGCTGAGATGCCTACATCAGATAAATCAAGTGGATTTATCTGATGTAGGCATTTTAACCGACACCGGTCGTTGGATCATATCTTACGTGGAAATTACGAAATGTTTTTCTCTTAGTTCATTATGCCTTTCCACGAAGTCCGGCCAAAGTTGATAGATTATAAACATTACTCTTATTCTATAAGAGTAACGTTACTCTACTATTATAATTAATAAGTTACCAAGGCAATAGAGAAATTATATTCAAAATAAATTAAAAGCTATTCTTAGAAATGTATTCTTATTAAAAGAGATTTTTTTGAAAGCAAGTGAATCTAAACAAAAATTAAAGCTCTATGACTGTACCGAAATTCTATGCCTAGCACTATGACTGTTAAATTCTAAGTTTTCAATGACCTAAAGTAAAGATTCCTTTTTGATAAGATGAGAAATTATAAACTACGATTTGGTAGGTTCTTTATCTAATAAAATTGGGTTTAGGAGTCCGTAGATATAATCGAGTTCAGAGGCCTTACATTGTTACTGCAATTTTCTGAAAAAAATTTACAAGAATAGTAGAAAATCGTTCATTTTTATCATTCCTCTCACCACCGGATAACGCCTCTTATTATTCTAATTTAAAATGTTTCGCGAAACTTAAAGGATAAAGTAAAAATTAAGTATTTCATGATCCATAATTGAAATTAGTAACGAGTGGATTATATGGATTTACAGATATCGAATCAAATAAATTTAAATAAATAAAAAAATAGAAACCGGTTCGACTCAGAAAACTACCGGTTCGTGCAAAACGGTAGAAACCCACCGCTGTGTGTATTTTGATAATTTATTCACTAAAAGAAGTGTCGACCCAACATGTAATTAAATGCTGATACAAATAAGTTACAAGTGAAGTATAATACTATTTAATGCTCAGAGCAGAAAAGGTCGCACCGGTTTGACGATTCCTACCGGAGAGAAAGGGGAAATTAACCGAAATGCCGCTATTTCAATGAACCGGAGCGACAACCGAAAGGATTACGAAGCCATGGTTAAAGATATTTAAACGATAAATAAAAGATACAGAAAACGGATGTAGCACAGAAAACGGATGTAGCACAGAAAACGGATGTAGCAAAATACTCATTCGTGAACAGAGGTATTAGAGAATGGAACGCTTTACCTGGAGAAGCTCTCATTCCAATGCCGAAAAATGTAAAAACCTTTAAAAATAAGCTTAAATTCGTTTATATGCATAATTTTTAATAGTTTAAGGCGTAAATTTAGGTTCTGTATCATAATAGCGAGTAGTATTAGACATCTTAAATCATGATTTTATGTTATAATTATAACTTAGTATAATATATACCTGACTATATGGACTACCTACCACGTAAGCTAGCTTATTTTAGTAACATTATTATCTTGTATGTATCACTTCTGTATCTAGATTTTAACTTCTGTGACATGCTAAATGTAATATACCATTTATGTATCTATTTAATGTTGTATATGACTTATGTAATGTTATATTATGTATTATGTAATGTTATATTATGTATATGTAATGTTATATTATGTATTATGTAATTTTATATTATGTATTGCCTACGGGAGGTTTTTGGAGGGTTTTCCCTCCCGTCCTTGGGCGAATGCCAGGCAATCCAATTTTCAATTGCTATATTTCCCTCCACCTCTGCCACCTGGCCTGATGGCCAAATCGCAGAGTATCTTCAAATAAATAAATAAATAAATAAATATTGCCCTGAGATGGAGAGGAGCCTACTCACCATTTCCTGAGAGGCGTACTCCGGTGACCCAGGCGAGGAAGAGTCGAAGCAAAGGTCGAAGGCGAACCTCCTTATCCGCTCTCTGCTATCGCCCTCGGCGTGCTCCGGGACCTGAGGACGACAAACTCCACATCACAGGGCGAAAGCGAGCGGACGGCAAGACGGGAAGATCGCGACTGCAGAAGGGGGCGCTTGGGCTAAAATCTTCGCTGCGAGGAATTCGGGAAGACCCACACCACTCCCAGTTTATGAGCAGCTCTTTGCCAGGTTCCCCTTCTTTCGGCTATTAACTGCTTTATATCTCTGAATGGATTATGTATTCGGACAGATAGGCTACGGCCTCTTCCTGAAAAACGTGAAAAACGGCGGTTTTTTCTCGACATCTCTCCCAGAGCTGTGAAAGTATAAAATTCGCCTAACAAGAAGTGTACACGTTTCCAAAAAACTCAAAATACGCTGAAGAAACGCAGGAAAGCGAAGCAGATGGAGCAGCTTATATATTTTGATATACTATAGCAACTAACAAAATTTCTTTTACCACTACGAAAAGTTTTCGCGAAGAAAGCTTTAGTAACGATTTTGAGGTCAGATTTATAGAATATTTGGGAAATGGGAATAAAAAGAAAGGAATTAAGGATGAGAATATTCTATAAAGAAGAACTAAGGGACGAGGTAATCTAGGAGAAGGACATGGGTGAGGAAGGTGTTAGAGCAGGATTTTTCTCAACATTACTTCTCGAAAAGTTCACACTCGAAATGAAATTTTCAGCTAATTCGGTGAATTAAAATAACCCAGATCCCGAGTATTTCATCAGAAAAGTTAAGCTGTTCAAAAGAAAAGTTATGATTGCACGTGAAAGGAAAGATCGCGACTTATATTCCTTGGAAAGTTATGAGGAATTAGTTAAAGATAGGGCAATGCCACCCTGGATGACGGGGAGAAACGATCATTAATTTAAAGTCAGAAGGAGGGGTCACAGAAAAGATGAGGGTAAATTTTCTTTTTCAAACAGTACGGCAGTTGCTTGGAATGGCCTCCCCAATTCTCAGTCCCTTCCCACAAAACATAGATATGAGTTTTAAGAGGAATGCACTTAAATATAACGTAAGAAATATATAAGTTAAGTGTATTCATTTCAGTGGATGAAATTCGTGATTACGATGCTATTTAGCAGAGTGGAAGATGAGATGCTGCCATTTTATGGCTAATTTTTTGATTATTTTGCGTGATTAATGAACTGTATCTTTAGTGCAGATGTTAATGGAAATAAGCTATGCGCGGAGGGCTGCCAAATTTTGGACGACAGTGTAATGTGAATATTCACATGTGTGAACATATTATGTTGTAAATGATGTGTTATATATGATGTAATGTTGTTGTTGTGACAAATTACCACCTAGTGTCTGCCTACTTGTAACTTATGTACATACATATATAAAATATAATATGAAGAACTTGCGAAGAAGAAAGTACACGTAGAGGGGACGTATGTCACAAATACAGTCAAACCTCGGTCTGCGAGTAACTTAGTTTGCGAGTGTTTTGTATGACGAACTAACATTTTTAACAAATTTTAAATTGACATACGAGCGAGGTCTACATGGAGTAGGTATAAGCTGTTTCGTCTGCCGAGCCTAAACCAAAATGAGAAACTTTGTAGTTCCTCAGTTTGGCATACGCAACTTACAATGGGAGTGCCACCTCTGTTGGAAACGGATTCGCGCGAGACTTTCAGGGCATGTTCCTTGCTCAAAAATAATATAAACGTGCCGATCGTTGACACAACTAGCAATTTTTCAAAATTAGCAACTTAAAATTGGACTTAGTCAGCCACGCCATACACGCGCATCTTTATGAAGATCGCGAAACTTTCCAAGTTGGGAAATTTTTTTTAAATAAATATTTTTTTCGCCATTTAGTTTTATCTCCCTACACCATAAACAATCTTCACTCTTTTCCTCAACAACTCATTCAATAATATTTTAGGTTGGAACCTCAGCATGTATTATATTGCTACATATATATGTGATACGAATTCTCTACCTGAACCACAAATATCACAGACTTGGCCGTTTCATGTCGTACGAGCCCCAACGGGAAACCTCCAGGAACAATGAGATATCCATCCTAGCTATCATAAGTTCGATACCAGAAGGTCCCTAATTCCCGATTTTTCCCGAAAGAATGCCTTGTGCGGAATTTTGCACATTTATTTTGAGTACTTCACGGGATGGTAGAGGATTGAAAATCGAGAATATCTTATTAGAAGACGTGCTTCTGTAATTTAAAGATATTACCCTAATAAAATGGTCTTGGTTTCGATGCCAGGCCAATACAAAATTCTTCCGAAAATGAATGCGTGGTATATGAGCTGGTATCAAATTGCAATGAACTGGAATGAATCGTCCGAGTTTCAATTCTTTCTCATTCGGAAATCGCTTTGATATACGACTGATTTGAGCACGTTTCCAAAACGCTTTATGCTCGCAATGCAAGGTTGACTGTAACCTCGACTCAGGGAATCCTAACAAATTCTACATGTACTTGCGCAGACGAAAATGAGTGCGGTTCTTCAAGTCTTTAGTAAGGGCCTGGGCTCCCGGATAGCCCAGTGGGCAACACGTTCGACCTCGGCGAAAGCGGTACCGGGTTCGATTCCCGGCGGGGGCTATCTGCCAAATGACCTAAGTTGTCGAAGCACTTTTAACATTACTGCTACTACTAGTAACGGCCTTCAGGGAGCAGACGAATTAAGAGATATTAAAATATTGCACAATTACTACTTTAATGACGAAAAAATCATGGCGTATCTGATTGCAATTATTTAAGTTTCGAGCTAACTAAAAATCTTTAATGGGGAAAGCACGTTGAAGATATGGCTGCGAAGGATTACATTATTTTCTCTTTGTAATGAGGAACCTAAAACGCATTGGGAAGGATGTCACGAAAAGAGCGTACATATCGCAGGCCAAGCCGATCGTAGAATGTGCAACGAGTGTTTGGGATCCCCACTAAACGGGCCTTATTAAGAAACTCGAATACGTGCAAAGAAAGGCGGCGGCATAGTAGGAAAACCTAAAGCCGAAAATGTAAGTAAAATGCTAGCAAACTTGAAGTGGGAGTTACTAGAAAAGAGAAGGAAGACATTTTGATTAGCCGAGATGTACGAAACATGATTGAGTGAAAACAGGAAGAGTGTTTGGATGAACTGCGTGCCAATTTTAAACTTCCTAGTTATGTTGGACGCAGCAATCACAGTTTAGAAATCATGTAGCGCGATTTTACCATGTTCACTGCGTTATCTAACAGTTAGTTCATATATTTCAACATACTGTAAGTGTAAAATCATTATGCGTTGTATTAGCAACAACTGAAATTAAAATCATGTATGTGACTATATGGATAAAATATCGTGTATGTTGTATCATTTCATCGTTTTAATCCTATTACTGTTAACCTAAGAATTGTTGTAGAATACTTAAATGTTTTATTATATCTTTCCTAGTAATTACTGAAATAAAATAACTATGGGAGTGACTACATAGATATCCAACCATGTACTCGGTAGAACAATTTGCATATAATGTATAAGTCTATATAAGGCTATATAAGTATAGCAATGATGTATAACTTTAATTCGTAACCTTTATTATATAACTTTTTAATAAGAAAGTATTAATGCCAACATTTTCATGTTAAACTAGCAAATGTGTTATTTAATGGATAACTGTATACTATACTACCTTTTAATGCATAATTAACTAACATAATACTGGAGGTAGGCAATGCATTGCATACATTTCCCCTTTTGACCGAATGCCAGGCAGTTGAAATCAAAATTAGTTATTAAATAATACCCCTTACATTGTTGTCACTTGACAAGAAAGCCAAAATACAACGTTTTTACGAATAAATAATCTAAATTATAATTTTTTATTAAGATTTCAATACCATATTTGCTACCTTAGTAAATATATAAACTTTTTAGAATTGTTTCATGAGATGAACGACGACCAATTCTAAAACGATTATTTATTTCGCGATCAAAGGTGCCCTAGTTTTAAGAGTAAGGTAATGGCGAATTACATCTTGAGCGGGCACAGTCCAGCGAACAACTTCCATACGAAATGTGAAGAATTAAAACAAGTGTATTAAAGCTCTTCAAACCGAATTAATAAGAATTAGAGACAGAAAAATCTATTCTGAAGTTTGGATGGCGTATAAAAGAATCTATAGAAACGTTTAGAATTCGCTGTTTTCATGTCTCCAGAATACCTATTTTCTCTTTCGTAGGAGGAGAAGCGTAGAGTTATAAGATAACACACTCCGTCCTGGATGTACTCTATACTTCTTCGTCTCATGGAAATGAGAGGAGAGAAACATTTTGGCGCAGAAATGATGTCAAGATGAAGTGAAGAGAAGAAGGAGGTCAGAGCTGGCACTTATCAATGGCCATATTCCATATATTACTCGGGTCTCATACGGCCTTGAACTGAGCTGCAGACATTACTTTTCCATATTAGGATGAATCAGCTGCAGAAAGGCGATCTCAACACGCGTGCATCTCTCATTGGTGTTGGTTTAAGATGCTTTTGGAGAGCTAAACCACGATTATGAAAGCCACTTCGATTTTGGGATACTGCTCAGATACATGCTCTATTTGTTGCTGGCGAAGACGGTTCTGGAAGAAGTGGTGGAAGGAATTGAAGAAGAAGACCTAGATTGAATTACTAGATGAAGCAGATGAAGGTAAAATTAGGAGTAACGAAGGAACGAAGCTATGAACGGTGGACGGGATGTCGAAGATGGCTAGGAAAATCTTATTCTCGGATTAAACATCCTTGATTACGATATAAAACCTTTTTCTTTATTGACTAGAAAGTGTACTTGAAACAGCATACGTAAAAGGTATCATTTAAAGTATTGTATTCTTGTACAGAATAATATTTAATTATTTTATATGCCATTTCTTTTTTACTTTTCCTATTGAAAATATATTTGAAAATTTAGGCCCACAAATAATTTTTATTCCTAAACCACCCTCTTTAACGATGAAGCTTTGATTCACTCTTGTCTGAATAACTACTAGGGATAATAATTTTCATTTTTACTGGCTCTAGAAATAAGTATGTACCTACTAATGGAAGATAACATATTCACCGGAAGTTCCGATGAAGTAACTTTCCGAGAAGAAATAAGGTATTAAAAGATTTTTACTGGGAGATGAGTTTTTTCTAAGTAACTGTTTGAATGAATTCTTCACTAAAATTAGAGAAACTAATTTTTGTTTTATTAAGGACAATTAATAGAAAAAGACTTTAAAGGAAAAAGCCGAAATGTCTTTGGCAAATAAGAAATGAAATTAGAAAATTCTAATTCAAAAACTAAAATAATAACTAACTAAATTAAAAGGGTAAAGCGATTACACGAACGAAATATATTATAATGAATAACAAGTGTGAAAAATGGCGACATGATTGGGACTTGAAACCAAGGTCTCCCACTTTCGTGGAAGGTATTCTAACCACTGAACTATTTTAATTCTTACCTTAGTTCTTTTCTAAACCCTTAACCATTAACTAAAACGTACTAAGCATCGAAAATCTCATTTTAAAGGTAATTTATACTAACACAAGTCCTATATAGCTACATAATAGAGAATTTAAATAAAAGTATACACTGAACGAGTCGATGAAGATATAGAAAATGTTTGAGATAAAATATCCGTTATTTTTTGGTGATAAAAATAACTATCTCACAAACCTGCAGCACAGAAACGTTTCTCCCGTCAAAATGTCAACAGAAGATATTTTTCTCCTCATCAAATTCCTACAGCGCTTCCGATACTTTTCCGATGAGGAATTTTTACGTCTATCTATTCCAGATGCTCCAATGACGGAAGATATAAATATCCGATTTTTCGTTCTTTTCCTTCCGGTTAACATCCGTCTCGATGATTATAAATCGATCATCAAGGCACTTCTTCAATTCTTCGAGGCTTCTTTCAGCCAGGCCTTTTTCGGTAAAATTCAGGCTAAATGTCGTCATCAGTTCAGCGGTGTCTGCTGTAGTTGGAAATAAATAAAAATTGACTGAAAGAAGCCAAGAATCGCTGAATATTGCTTGGAGTGGAAACTTTAAGAGTACATTATGTTTGTGGATGCATGTTATTTGAAGCTAGGAGAACAATTTACTAAATAAGGTTAGCAGATTATATCACATTTGCAAAAATATTAGAACTTCTGAAGTGATATGTGATGGGAATCCGCACTAATAAATCATTAATTAAAAAAAAAACGTTCCAAAACGACCTCGATTTCAATATCGAATCACATTATCATCAGCGATAAGTATTATTGTGTAGACCTGGGTTCGAGTCCCAGTCATTTCGCTATTTTTAAGACTTGTTATTCCTTGGGATTGGGCAAGGCTTACCGTGCAATGTTAAAAACACTTTTCTTTATCCGGGTCTTTCACTCTTCGGACGGCTAATAATCCAAACAAATTATTAACTTTAGAATAAAATCAATAGAAGAAAATCTTATAATTCATCTTCCTCCTTCAGGCCAAATACATCTCATCCTAAGTATCATAAAAAAGGGGTTGGATACTATTAGAAGGCCCTAAGAAGTTTCAATATCGCCCTTCAATGAAGACGCTTTATTATTATTGTAAAACCCCTGATGAGGAATTGTGTAGCTCGTTCGCCATTGGCTATAGTGGTTCCCCGGTTCGATTCTCAGTGGGGTAAGTGATATTAATCTAGCATCGTGAAGAAATTGGAAAGCTACTCGAATTTTAGGCAGCGGGTCAGCGGTGTACTGGTAGAAAAGCCAAAGACGGCATCGTGGGATTCAACGCGTTGTTTGCGCATCACCAACGATGACTATTCCTTATTCTTTCCTTCCCATCATTTATGATTTGATGAGTTGCAATGTTTGGAGATGATGTTTATGATAACTTTAGTTTTGGTGCTAATTCTTACGTCAGGATTCTGCCTCAAAACCTTAGAGTGTCTATGTCTATGTAAGTACCCAGCGTGCGGCAGGGGGTGCATGCACATTGACCTTACTTCCCAAATAGATTGCTTTCTTGTATCATTCGCGGAAAAACGAATTTTTGAATCGATTCGTTCTATCATCTGACCTTGCTCGCTGTATCAGAACCGCTCTTGTAACATGGAGAGCGCATTATATCAGCTGCATTATCTGTGAACGTGGTTTATCTGAACTTATTGAATAAATTAAGCCTTTATTTTAAATATTCTATCTTCTAGAGATTCCCATCCTGCATCCTTAGGCATCTGAGTAACACTCGCCGATTTATCGCAGCAATTCTTCACACAGCGTATCGGCTTTCGCTGCACCTTTTTTAATTCTCGAATACAACACTCATCGACCCATACACTACACGCATACTCAAGTAGAGGCCTAACTAAGGCGAAATAACATCGTTCGCGAACTTTTTCTTCGCTCTAACTGACTATTCTCTTAACAAAACCGACTTTATTAAGTGCTCTTCCACATATATTACGGATGAGAGTACTCCATGTTAAGTTAGTGAAAATCGGACGCAAACACAACCATTCCCTCTCATCAACATCTCAGACTTCTTAGAGGAACTTAACGCACAATATGACAACCATTCCCTGACCAGAAAAACCCGATTAGCCGGGACTCGAACCCGGGACCTTAGAGTGCTAGCAATGTAACCACTCCGTCATCGCTGCCGGTGTTGGATACCATCTGGCTATGCCATGTTTTTGAGTTCTTTGTAAATGTTCTTTTTCATCTTTTTTCAGATTATAGCAGTAATTTTCTTCGTTTAAAATTTAGCTATTACTATCAATAGGCTTCGCAGGTTTTACACCCCTCTTCTTGCGGATTTTTTCTTAATGTGGAAATATTTTCCTAAGCTCCTGACTTCGGTTTTTATAATCCACACACAGTTTCTTTCTTCCTTTTCCTTTTTTACTGCTCCATTGTTTCCTTTTATTAAAATTAAATGGGTTAGATGTAAGAGGGGGCTTGATAGTCCCAATCACAACCAAAATAAAGACGTGTCCATTCCAATCTAATCCCTTACATGGATGACATAGACATTACTTCTGCCTTGTATCATAAGAGGAAAAGAAAGCAATGACAGGACAACTGCATTGGTCAATGCATGATGAGTAATTTAGGACCAAATCAGCTTTCTCGCTTGTAAATATATCTTTGCTCCATCTATTGAAGAGTGATTTTACAGCTAGACGGTTATGCAAATCCTCATAAGTTCGTAGATATCCAACCGAGAATTCCATTACATCTAAAAAAGATGAGCCCGTGACTGCAACGACTACGCGACTATTTTATGCACCGCTCAGTTTTTTCAAGAACCGGAAGTTTCGCAACTTTCAAACTTTGCACATTACTAGATGTCGCCACTCTAAGAAGTATATGCTCATCTTTGCATACTTTAAGACTCAGTTTCAACCTCGGATAATTCACATGAGCCTCCATAAGACACGTGAGATGTAAAGTTCATTTTTGTCGCTTGCACGCTACTTTGCTAGTGTAAAATTGAATTACAAATAATAGAGTGTACTGAAATAGTGACATCAACAAGGAATGAATGTTCTTATTAATACCATCGAACATAGTTTAAAGTCGAGAATACATTGGTACCTTGGTTAACGACGGACTTAGTTAACGACTTATGGTTGTGATGAACGATGCCTCTGGTAACGACGCAGGTTTTGGTTAACGACACCTTCTGTAGAAGATTGACAGTTAAAAACTTCTTTTATGACTATTCATTTTATGGATGATAATTTTTTGTTGCGAATATAATCGTATGCATTATGTATACCATATTTTAATGACATTTATTGAGTTTTATCTGCTTATTTGGCAAGATGTATGGTTCTGAAAAATCGCGCCTTGGATAAAGATGGTTTTGGTAAACGACAAGAATCTTGGAGCGGAAAACCGTCGTCAGATACCACTGTTTAAGTATCTTCCGATAATACCTACTTTAAAAATTGATATTTCAACCGAAACCTTACGATAGAGAGATTGCCTGAGCAATTAATTAAACTGACCAGGTGCAAAAATCACCGATGGGAATAAAAATATCAAAAAACATCATAAAAACTACTTTCGAAGCAGAAAAAGTCATAGGAAACTTTGGGGGAAACAGCTGCGCGCGTTCTTTGTGAACAGTAAACGTTGACTATGGCCTCCGAAAGATGTTGTTTCAAAGAAGAAGATTTTTTCTTGGAGGATCGAATATTTCGACGTTTTGGTCCACTCCCGTGTACTCTAAACATATCAGAAAAGAAGTTTCAAACGCCCCCTTCGCTTATATGTATTATTTAGATGTTACGAATCGATTTTTTCATTGACACTTTTGTGAAGGAAAGGGATAATAAATGCTCACCTAAACGCACATCTCATTTTCAATCATTTTTTCTTTAATCTTGAATAACCCAAATTCTCCTCTACCCAGGGGCACGATTATGTATTTTTGTAACTAATGATATAATCGAAATTCGCGATAAATCCAACACGTTTACGTAAATTTTCATGTATTCGCAATGTAAAAATGGCAGATTTATCGCGAATTTTGGTGATATCATTGCTTACAAAAGTTACATGACCGAACCAGTATTTTCAAAAACTCAAATAATGTATGATTTGACAAAATTATCGAGTCATCTTCTGCATATAAATGTTCAAAAATGAAGTACCACGAAATTTTCAATCACTAATACACTGGGTACTTTAAACGCAAGTCATTCGTGTTATGATATTGACTAATCCTACTGATCTATTGGCACTTATTAATATATATTCTGTCTGTAAAGTATTCAGCCCTCATCCCCTCTACTATAGGCTACGAAGAGCTTCGGGGAGGAAGCTGAGGCGACCAGGTAAAATGAGGAGTGAGGTAGTTTGCCCTTGTTTTCCTCACTGAGCCAGAATGAGCCTACATAAGTGAAACACGATGACTCTACGAGTAATACCTTTCGTAGCATCTAAAAAGGAGAGACCTTAATCAATGTCATTCTTCGGCACAACTCATACCTCAGTAGCCATGTTATAATATAAATATTTCATTACATCAAAATGCGGTAGCAGGATCTAATATATATTATAACACGCATGATGTAAAAAACCCATATGGTTGCTAAGTCTAGGTAAGGTATTAAAAATTTACCTTTAGATTTGTGACTGCAACGTAATCTTCCTTGACAGACACCACCGGTTTACCCTTCTCAGCCAGTTCCCTGAATCACAAAGAAATCAAGAAAATGCATCAGTCCACAATCATCAGAGTGGCGTCTTGAAAATATACTAGAGGGAGAAAACAAAATTTGTTGGAAAATGGGTTTAACTCTCCAGGAGCATGGGCTTAAACATAAAATAAACGAGAATGGGAAAAAATATATTGAATGCGTACGACTGTTTTAGAAAATTTTAGCTATGGAAATATCGGACCGAACACGCGTATAGATCGCAGATTAGGACATAACTTGAATCTGTTCTTGTTTCTATCTATTGAATATATTTACCGTTTAATAATTACCGAAACTTTAAGTGGATTATACATATACAAAACAAAGGAGGGGTAACATAAGCAGTCCACTTAAAACTTATGTACCCGATGATGGTATGAAATACCGAAACCATGGAATTATTTATTCGTTAGAATAAATTATTTGTGGAGAGTATATCTTTCTTTTCCTTTGCAAACAACGATTTTCCAACAAATATCTCTACAATCTATCAGATACTTTGAATCAATTTATTTAAACTGAAGTTTTAAAATCTCACAGCAATTATTTATTTATTTACTCTTACAGCGAGGTTGGGCCAAAATGGCCTCTCTTCCATCAAACCTCAGGAGATATATTGCATGATAATAATTTACACTAATAACCAAAAACATTTACTACGATTACCTTAAATTTAGAAAAATAAATCACATCATCTGGAAAATGTACATATATGAAATATGGTAAATACATATTGCAAATACAAACAGGCATACAGGTTGATAAATAAAAACTTATACGTATAACTAGATATAGATACATATAAAAACATAAATTGGTTGTGGGGAAAACTCCCCAACTGAAGTTTATGGAGTACGATGCGGCAACCCACGATGTGGGAAAATACCCACACAAGAAGGGGAGCGGAAAAAACAGCAAAAACATATATTATTTTGCGTATATTTTGAGAACAGTCCAATCACACATACAAAGTCATACAAAATGTCAAACTTAAATAGTTAAAAGTGGGAGTTCTGAGAAAACTCGTAACTAGCTCAAAATAAGCACACACAGGAAGGGTTTCGCTCAAATCTAAACATCCGATCTCTACAGTAAAACAACACAATACAATCGCATGTTTGAATATGCGAACAATTACTGATGGCACACAGTTCAGCTTATGCACTAAATACTTTCTCTGAGATCTCTAAATGAAAAAAAAATATTGCTTTATCTACCTTAAGTCAGTTAGGACTGGTGAAATCGGATCTGCCTTTCATTTAAAATATAGTTAATTAATATAGTTAATACGCAACTAGATTTACACATCTTCTCCATGTTCATACATTTAGATTATCTCTTGCACAACGCTCCTAGCTACATCGACTTCCTAGACATTTGAACTCCCTTCATCCTTCAAAGACCATTCCAGACTGTCGAATACTCTTTCTTAAAATAATGTACAAATCAAATTTTATGCAAATAATTTTGAGTTTTTTAAATATTTCTATATAGTTAGTTGTGATAATTTGTTATGGTGCATGCTTCCTGATTATAACCATTAACTTGTTATGCTTTGTTGTTTGGAGTTCACTCTAAAATGTAGCTATCAATGCATGTGAATCTATTCAATGATAAATTTATGAAAAATGAAGTTTGTTTCCGGAAATTTGGAGTGAAGGAGAAAAAATGAAATTCCTTTCTTCGAGAATCTAGAATCGCTATCTATAGATCGTAGCTTAACTACGTTACTCAGCCAGTTAACAACAGGAAGAGTAAAACTCCCTCCAGTTAAATTTGTATTATTGTTATTTTTACGTGAATAAAAGCTTAAATCTTCGTTGAGGCAACGCAGAACCTGACGTGAAGAGTTGGGTGACCGATAGAAAGTATACACATTTATATTCAGCTTATTGGACTTAATAATCATGCACCAAACGCTCTCGAGAGTGAGTGTCACTAAAATGCTTCAGGACGCAGGATGCTAATCTCTGAAAGATAGAGGATTTAAACAGACTCAATTTACTTAATAAGTTCAGAGAAGGTACTTTCGTAGAAAATGTAGCCGACATCATGCGTCCCCCCTATTACATAGGCCGTTCTGATTCTGAGAGAAAGTTCAGAGAAATAGATGCTAAAACAATCCGTTTCAAAAATTCATTTTTTCCGCGAACGATACGCAAAAGTTGGGGAATACGCAAATTGGGGAATACGCAAATTGGGGAATCAGAGTTATGGTGCATGTACCCACTGCTACACGCCGAAAGACGGCTTGTAGGATACATATATAGATGGGAATAACAGAAGCTTGACGTAGCCAGGAGAACCAAAAGGTTTTCTCAACGACAAGTGCACTGGTAAAAACGATTTCTTTTCAATCTTACCTTTGTTGACACGCTTCAGCTGGACCTCACAAACGTAAACAACGTAAAGAACACGAATTGTAAAGACAAAAGGAAAGGGGAGAAATAGTTCTTATCTCTTTTGGCAGCTGAAAGATTGATGTATGCGTCTGCGGTCCCCTTTATAGAATGTGCAGCCAAGAAGTTGTTCCATCAGTTAAAACGGCGTTAATACGGCGGAAGTCATCTAGTCGGATTGTGGATTAGAAGACCGAAATAGAAGAGGAGGAACATGTCTTATTTTGGAAGTGGGGAAGATGAGGTTTGAGAGGGGGCTAAAGTACTGGATTGGAAGAGCTGTGGGGGAGGGAAAGAGCAGGTAGTAAAAAGTAATCGCGATGCTTTAGAAGAAAAAGACGACATCAAGAAGTGTTTAACGGCCCAACGATTGGAATGGGTAACTTCATCACTACGATCTATTATTTTTGGTAACGTAATTATACATAACGCTAATGTATGGAGAAATACTAAGCGACGAAGATAGAACATCACTGTCAAACGATTATGTCACATTCAAAGGTGGCGCAGAAAATGGCAATAAGATCTTAATGTAAATAAATGCTCTGTAGTGAACGTATTCGAAAGGAAACAATGGCGTCAGAACCACCCGTACAAAATTAGCGGAATGAACATAAATATAGTCGACACAGTTGAATGTCTCGGCATCACCCTTACAAATAACTTAAACTGAAGCAAACACATACAAAAAATCTGCGGTAAAGCTACTTAAAAGCAAGGTTTTATAAAGTGCATTGCAGGTTGATGCGATGAAAGGGTTATAGGGCGATGTTACTTCACCTTAGCTAGGCACCATCTGGAGTATGCGGCGAGTATATAATAATAAAACGTCTTTATTGTAGGGCGAGATCGAGACTTCCTAGTCATAGTACCCAGCGAATAAAAAATACGCTCGCGAACTCGAGAAAGTGCAGCGCAAGGTGATACGATTTGCTAAAAAAATGAAAGAAGAAAGAAAGAAAATATTTATTGTTCTTGGACTATAACTGTCCACTAAGAACATACAAAAACTAAACAAACAACAGCTCATGTATACAAAGTGAGTAGATATAAAATTAGAGAGAGGATACATAAAAAAAATAAATGCTACTATAAAAAAGCCTTACGCCAATGCTCTCAGACGCGGGTTGGCGATCCTTGAAAGAAAGGAGATTAGGCTGCGACTGATTGTTAAATTCAGAGAAAGTGCATATGCAGAGTCGGTATTATGCGTCCCCCCCAGCTACTTCGGCCTATCCGACAATGAGCGTAAAATAGATGCGAGAGGGCTAGTCGTTTTAGGGACTCATTCTTTCTGCAAACGATACGTGACAACAATAAGCTGAAGAGGTTTCTCGAAGAATTTACACTCCCTGTCACACGCTAAAAGGCGGCTTGCAGGATGTTTATGTAGATGTAGAGGCCATCCCTTGGTTTATAAACCATCCCATGGTTTTTAATGATTGCTAAAATCAATTCAATACATGTTTTATTAAACTCCTGCTAATAGAGAAAAGATACTTATTTCCATAATTTTAATTGTACATAATAATGCATTTACGTAATGGTAATCTTTGTTTCAATATATTATTACTTGCATTCAGGTGAGAACATTATTGAGAACATATGTTGCGGCATCTCAAGTCAAACTTTCCTGTAAACGTTAGAAAACTGACTTTGCGAAATACATCAAACAATTGTACATACGTCAGAAATGAAAGAAAGAAGTAAATTATGTGGGTGGGCAAAATAGTTGAAAAGCGAAATAGATTTGTCAATGGTGATGAACCTAACGACCGCTGATTGGTCGATCATCATCTTTCATTCAAATATCTTTGAATGGTTAATAATAATAAGAATTGAAACTTTTAGTCGTACATGTCAAATTTAATTTTTGGAAGAGTTTGCCAAAGCTTGAGAAATATACATCTCTAACAGTACATATAGTTCATCTTTGACGTGTAGAGAAAATTTCTAATTCTTTATAATTGAGGTAAGAACTCGAAAAACTTGAAAAATTATGTTCGTTCACATTCACAAATAGATTTCGGTCTTTGAAATTTGCCAATTTACTTTGAAAATCAAAATGAACGCTTCCTAAGAACACCCTAATTTTAAAGATCATATGTAAAAATGTTGCACGCATTTGAGGCCTAAATATCATAAAGATAAAAAAAGAACGCTTCTACAATTAACACAAATATCTTTATTATACGACCATGGTTTCGACCCTTCAGGTCCTGGTGATGACCAGAAGGATCGAAACCATGGTCTTATAATAAAAATTATTGTGGTAACGGTATAAGTGTTCTTTCCCTTATTCTGTATAATGGATAACTACCACAAAGTCGAGACCTAATCAGTAGATTCTTCTAGCCAAAATTTATTTCTTAACGTCTTCAGCTCCTTATTGATTACGTCTACACCCCTTTTTGGGAGTTTAGAGAATGATTTGATTGCGGAGGACAATTGACAGAAACATAAACTAAAATGGAAGATAATTAATGTAGAAAAGAATGGATATTAATAGACATTATTCCTAAATCATTTAATATAAATCAATTACAGTAGTCTTCAAATTGATTCGAGTGTAAATGACCCAGGAAATACTCTTCTATCCTGAAAACAGAAATAACACACACATTTTCGAATGATAATAGGGTAATGAGATGATATATTAAAGCATGAGCTCAAAGGAAGAATCGAACCGAATAAACGAGGTGTTGAAGTATTTAAGGAAAGGAAAACAATATGAAGCACATTCGAAAACGCTTCAATCTGAGGACTACTACATGCGTATGGAAGGAAAAAGAAGATGGGGAATTGACTAGAAATGGAGGAGACGAGTGATAAAGGGAAGATAACTAAAAGAGAGGTAGCAATTTGAGTAAATAAAGAAAAGGGGATGGCTGAGGAACCTTGAGGATAGACAATTGGTATAGATTGAGGGAAAAACGTCAATAAAGAAGAAGAGGAGATTTTCCCTCCGACGAAAGACAGGCTGTCGCGAGACGCTTCCGTCCTCCGAATATAGTTCGCCCAATATCAGCCTCACTTCGAAGCCAATCGTCGCCTATTTAAGGAGGTTTCCAAGCGTTCGTCTCCCTTCTTAGAAAAAAACATTCGCATTCTATTCCGGAGTGTAAACAAAATCCCTCCGACCGACTATGCAAAAGAGCAAAGTTTCATGAGCTACCACTTCACGATTGCTAAACTATCTCAATTAACAATCTCATTCACAATTAGCAATCTCTTTCACAATCAACAATCACATTCACAATCAACAATCACATTCACAATTAAAAATCGCACACACAATCAACAATCATATTCACAATTACCATCTCATTCACAACCAACAATCACATTCACAATCAATAATCTCATTCACAATTAACCACCTGCACTTTCTACACATACATACAACTTTTATTATTATTTGTCCTCATTTAAAAACGATCTCATTAAATAGCCGTTATCCAGAATCACAGATTTTTTAATTAAATATAAGTTAACTTCAGCGTTAAATTTTTCCCAACTGGCTGCCAGAGTTTTTGGCACTATCCATGGTTCCATAGTTCCATTGTTTTTTTTCCATTGCTAAGTCTGTGTACTTGGTTATTTTTCTTGAATAAGTGCTTTGAAGATTGGAGTTGAGAATTACCGCTAAGTCTATTATTAAACCTTCCTGGTTGATTTTATCAATGAGAATTATATCCTGTCTATTGGCTTTAATGGTGATGTCTTTCATGATTTCTCTATCCCAATATAATTTGTATTTTTTTATTTTCTAGTATTATACGAAGTATAGTATAAATACGAATAAACTTCAGTAATTGAGCTTTTTAACCGAACGAGTGACAAAACGGCATGCTCCTGCAGTGGTTTGTAATTATAGATATAGACAAACTCTTTCAGAGATTAATTTAAAACATTCTTCCGCGGAAGGGAAAGGGTATAGAGTATGAATTTGCAAGATAAAGCGAGCATATAGAACATTTTCCAAGGGGAACGGATATGAAAGGAGTCTGACAAGACCGTAACTTGAACCAGAATCTCCCTCTTGCCGAGCGGCTGTTCTAACTAATTATGCCATCTTGGAGACTGTTTAGTCATCTGCAAGATGGTTCAGTCAGTTAGAAAGGCCGCCTGGAAATTGGAAGATCCGGGTTCGATTTCCAGTCTTGTCAAATAAATATACACTTTTCCTTGGGAATTTTCATTGGTGGATTGATGAAGTACGCCACTGACGATCGAAGACACTCCGAAGCGCATGGAATGTCGATGATAAACAGAGCATCCGCAGTTTATGCGAGGAAATCTCAATTTTAGCGACTCCACCACAGTGAAAGCTTTTCCCGATCGCTGAAAGGTTTTCGAGTAAACATTTACTCTTTCCACGCTGCCCTTCGAGTTGGGCGCCGTCTGTTATCTCAGACACAACTCATTCGAAGGAGGACGTATTTGCAGCGACCTAATGACTCACCCTTGCCCAGAGGATACTTTTTTATTAAAGGAGGAATAGTAAACGTATTGGAAGGATTGGAACTTAGATCGCACGAGCTTCTATAACAACATAATTTGAACATAGTGTGAGAAAATGCGAATTTCGAAGAAAACGCATTCGAGATGAACGGCATGGCACTTGCCTCGGCAGATGATACATACCGTGTATACTCGTGAATAACTCGATCTTTAAATATAAAATTTCAACGGAGAATGTCATGGGTCGTCTTAATACACGACAGAAGTTAAAGTACAATCAACAAAAACATTACTGAGAATAAATGTTTACTACTACTTAGGGAAAAGGATTATCATGCAGGATTTATCGATATGGAGGGGTTTAGAGCAACGAAATAAACCCTGCATTGCCTACGAAAAGGAATTTAGCAGTGAATATAAGAAGGATAAGTTCCACTTTTGTTCTATTGGCAGAAAGAGATTCCAAGGAAAGAAAAGAAATTGTAGTAACATAAGAAGTTTGCCAGAGAGAAGAAACTCTGGTTTACAGAATTCTCAGAAAGAAGCTTATAACTGGGTCTAAAGAAGAAAGATGAATCGCAGAGGACATAGACCAGATAGGAGAACAGTAGGATATATATCCTAACAATCCTATTATATAATAGGATTGTTAAAGGAGGAAAAGTACAAGAAAAAATCTTGACTGATACAACTCAAAGGCGTGAGTTAAAAGCTTCAAATTATATCTCCCTCAGCACTAATTACTATAGAAGATGCATTTAAAAAAACCTGAAAGTAGTAATTATATTTTATCCTTTAGGATTAGCTCAGCGGTTGAATTATACGCAAGATCTACAACCGGGCACCTGCATACCCAAGGAGGTCGCGCGTTTCCCTTCGATGAAAGTGATCCCGGGTTCGATTTCCTGTGGGAGTCAGTATGCGCGAAATTACCTCATATAACGGAGCACCTTTAAAACTAATACTATTACGATACCTAGCTATCGGGGTGAAAAAAAGAAGAAAACGATCGAAATCTTTTATATAAACCGTAAAATGACACATGTAAATGCATAGATA
Organism: Ladona fulva; assembly: GCA_000376725.2. Classification (NCBI taxonomy): domain Eukaryota; kingdom Metazoa; phylum Arthropoda; class Insecta; order Odonata; family Libellulidae; genus Ladona; species Ladona fulva. Next base: position 349,624 of record KZ308835.1, read on the forward strand.
TTTATACGATGTAAATGGATCCATCTTCGGAAGAGCTAGTTTCGAACATCTCTCGTAACTTGCCACCAGTGGTGGTGTATACAGAAAAAAAGCTATTTCTACGTAAGTCAGTTCTTCCTCAGCAAGGGCAGACGGCCTCACTGGATGCTCCCTTCCTCGCCACTTCCTTTCCCCATCAGAGGAGACATCCGAAAGAAAGCAACAAATGTTAGAAGAGGGGACTCCACGGAGAGACACGTAATTTGGGCTGCGCAACAGGTGCAGAATATTGATGGCTTTAGGTTACGCGGAAATAGAATTTTCCGCGTTCTCCACGAAAATAAAACCGGATCTCTTCCGCTTAATTCTTCTAAATTATGGGCGTTTATTTGTGTTAATTTACTGATTTTTTAAGGCCAGATGCTTCTTCCCAAAAGGACGGGGTGCGAATGAAAAATATTTTCGGTTTCTCGGGAACTACGGAATGATTTAGCTGAGGAGAGGATATTTACATCAAAACGAGATGGGAGGCGTTATGCCCAAACTGCTGCTTCAAAAGAAATAGAGACAGCCGGCTTCGGTCTGTATAAATTATGATTAATTTGTGGTAAACTGAATTCATATTACATATTAGCGAACATTAAACGAAAAGTAGAAGATAATAAATGCGTATTCCACGTTTTATCGTAAATCGTGTTACGTCAAAATTGGTTCTGCTGCCATAACCGGATGAATAGAATGTTGTACATCTACATATGTACCCTGCAAGCCGCCTTTAGGCTTGTGGCAGGGGGTACATGTACCTTCACTCTACTTTTCTAATCGATTACTTTAGCGTATAGTTCACGGAAAAATGAATTTTTTAAACGACTTTTTCTAGCATCTATTTCTCTGGTCTTTCTCTCAGAATCGGAACAGTATATGTAACAGGGGGGACGCATAGTGTCGGCTACATCTTCTACGAAAGTACCTTATCTGAACTAATTAAGAAAAATTGAGTTTTTGCTTAAGTCTTCTATCTTCTAAAGATTACCATCCTGTGTCCTGAAGCATTCGGGTAACCCTCACTGATTTCTCGTAACAATTTCCTAAGATACGTATCGCCTTTCGCTGCACTTTATCTAATTCTCGAATACAACACTTTTCTGCTATATCCCCTACACTATCAGCATAGGTATTCAAAGTGAGGTCTAACTAAGGCAACGTAACATCGCTCACGGTCTTTTTCTTTGCTAATACCGACTATTCTCTTCTCGAACATTTAGGTGTGGGAAAATTAAAAATGCATCAAATCCGGAAAGAAAATAATTTTACGCAAATTTTTGCTTTGGCGCAAAAATATACATCTCGGACAGTTAAGAACAAAATTAATGTAACATCACGAACTTATGTAAATGAAGTAAAATTGATATTTTTCACCCAAAACATAAAAAAAGCGTAAAAGCGGCTTCCAACGTTGAACTTAATGAGCAAATTGATCTCAAAAATTTATTGCGGACTACCGAAATCGATTTCTGAGGTAACAGCAGCTTAATAAGGCTTAATTAAGCGTTTTATTTCCGTCATATCATTTTGATTTAGGATTGCAGATACTGCAAGCTAATATGTTGACCAATTTTCTTTCTTAAATCCCAATTCCTTGTGGATCCTAAAGGATTTTTCTTTTCCACCGCTTTACGTTGCCTCTTAGAGGACAGTTGCGCTGAAGGATGCCGCGATATCGGTGTCACCACTTATCTTTTTAGTAAATATCCCGAAGAAAAGGAAGAGAGCCTGGTTAGAGTAATACGAGAAGTTCCATGTTTTGAGAAGTGCCTGACACTGTAGGACTTAATCACCCAATCACGTTGACTTTTTCTCTTCCAATTTATTCTTGGTTTTCTCATTTACTTTGTATATTGATGACTTTCTTTTGTAATTATATCATACCTTAAAAAAAAACAGCGAGAGATTAATTGCGACCGGTTCCGTCAACGTGTTGTCATCTTCAAGTGACACCTTAACATATCTCTGTGGAAGTCACAAAGTGTTTTATTTCAGACATGAACCTGATACTCTTTCTACAAGTAACGCCTGGGAATATCAGCAATAAACACATCCTATCTTCATTTTAATTCAGTTTCACAATTTGTTTGATGGAAGAGAAAAGGCTCTGAGATTCGCCCGAAAGAAGTTAAAAAATTAAATTTTATTTTATGTACTGATATATTGTATATCTAAGGAATCTGGTGAATTGTTCGGGTTGATTGTTAAATAAACATGGTTTTTGTAGTGGTTTAAGATTATCTCGTAAATTATGACCGTGTAAATTATAAATTAGCAACCTGATAATTAATGGAAGGGATGGTTAAATACAAATGTTTTGTAGTTAAATATGTTAAACATTGTAACATTTTATTTGTTAGCTATACATTTTAGAGTAAGCTAGCGTCGCCACCTGACTTTGCGTCAAGCTGCGGTCGTATTGGGCAATTAATGAATAAAAATAAATGACGTTGGCAAACTCATCAGCACAGTAAATATTTCTTACGATGTCAATCCTCAATTAGATCAGTACTTACTTTTTATCAATTCATGAGCTTGGAAAGGTAAAGCTCCTTCGATTTTTACCCTCAATATATCACAATTTCCACGAATTGGGGCCAAAATGTAACCCTTTCTTCCTTGTTTCTCCCATTGGACGAGTACTTGAAGAATCCCAAGGATAATCTGTTAATCCAACCCTACGTCTTCGCCAAAATCTCCTCCCCTAAAGCTGACATCAGCACATCGCTACGCACTAAATGCCTATGTGTCACTATCAAAGCACCGCGAGGGTTGGACCCAATTTTTTTCTAAACATTCTCACTTTATAAAGCGAAGGCGCACGGATTCCTTGTCGCGTGCCAGTTCAAGAATCCACTTGCTACAGAGATTAATCGAAAATCTTTGAGCCAGATGAACTCGGAGCCTATGTCACAGGCGCATGAATCGCGGCGCTAAATCCAATCGTAATAGTCGAAGGAAACTTCTTCTTATTAATTTCACCGAGAATAACTGTTTTTCCAAAATAAATTATGTATTTTTCTCTTTTTCTGTTTTAAGTCTTTTACATATATTATTTTACATTATATATTTTCATACATGTTACAGTAAAAGCAAAGAAATGTTGTAAAATACCCAAACTTCCTTGGCAAAAATGAGGAGTATTAACTTGTATGTCTATGTAAGTAGCTTGAAACCCCTTTTTCGGCGTGTGGCGGAGGGTGTATACACTAAGACTCTATTTCCCTATTCGACTACTCTCGCGTGTCGTTCGCGGAGAAAATTAGTACTTGAATCGAGTCGTTATATCATCAATTTCCCTGATCTTCCTCGCTATATCAGAATGGCATAGAGAACGCATTATATCGGCTACATCATCTAAGAAGGTACTTTCTCTGAACTTAATAAGTATACTAAGCCTTCATTATAAATCTTCTATCCTCTAGAGATTCCCATTTTGCGTCCTGGAGCATCTGAGTGACGCTTACTGATTTATCGTAGCAATTCTTAACAAAACGTATCGCCTTTCGCTGTATCTTTTCTAATTCTCGAATGCAACACTTATCGGCAGGGTACACTACACGCATACTCAAGATGTGGCCTAACTAACGCAAAATGACATCGCTCACGCACTTTTTCTTCGCACCGACCAACTATTCTCTTAACAAAGCCGTGTTTCTTAAGTGCTTTACTGCATATATTATGGATGTGGGTGCAGCATGTTTAGTTATTTGTGAGAGTTACTCCCATATACCATATTTCACCGATTCTACTGTTAATAAGTTTATCACACGGAAACTACGAATTACCTTCAATAATAAATTTTCTTTCGAAGAAGTTAACCACTGAACATTTGCCTAAATTTGGCTCTAATTGCCAGTCATCGCACCGTTTCATAATTTTATCTAAGTCATTCGATAGGTTCTTCTCTACTCTCTATTTACCTTTCAATTACGATACGGTGTTGTCCGCAAATATCCTAACTTTACTATCAATGAGATTGCAACGAATGTAAACGTAAATTAAAGAACAGTAATAAGCTCGTAAACAAGCTAGTTTAAGGTATATATCTGAGATTTAAAACATTAACATGAAATTAGACTTCTGAGTCGAAAGGTCTTTTCGATCAATAAATAGCTTTAGGACCAAAAACGAAACACTTACCCCTTCAGTATTCTTTAAAATGTCAATCAAAAGAAAAAAAATCGCCTATTAGTAATGACAAAGACTATTAGTTGAATTGAGGACTTAAGAGGCCATCTTAACCTTAAAATAACGCACACAAACGATTAGCCCTGACCACGATTCGAATCCGAGACCTCAGATTTGCAAGGCCAGAGAGTTAAGCCCAACGCTCACGAAGTGGGCATAAAATTAAAGAAAAGTCTTACAAAAATGACAATCTAGCTGAAGGAATTTTTTCAGAACGGGCAAAGTTCTACTTTTAACTAGAATTTTTAAATTGCATACAGACAATGTATGTACTTAATTTATACTTCCAGTTACTGAACATATAAAGTCCTTTACAAGTAGAATGTATTATATTAGAGCTTTGAAAATAAGCTCCAAATATTCGTAGTTTGCAAGCAAAATAACCGTTAAGGAACAAAAACCAGCAGGGTTGGTTAGGTTTGTTGGTAGTTGGTTTCCAAACCAACAATAAAATCAGTACAGCAGTCCTCAAAACTCGACACATACATACGCCTATTCACACGCAGAAATAAGAAGTGCCTTATGAATCACGACCTGGGACCGATACATCTACATACGTACCCTACAAGCCGCCTTTCGGCCTGTGGCAGGGGGTGCATGCACCATCACTCTCTACTTTCCTAATCGATTACTTTCGCGTTCCAGTCGCGAAAAATCGCATTCTTGAAAATACTTTTTCTGGCATCTATTTCTCTGATTTTTTTCTCAGAATCAGAACGGCCTATGTAACAGGAAGGAAACATAATATCGGCTATATCTTCTACGAAAGTACCTTCTCTGAACTTATTACGTAAACTGAGATATCCTTTTCTGTTTTGTTTTCCCTTTTTGACGTCACGCCACAAAAGGCAAAAATTCCACACCACACTGATAACATTCAAATACGAATAAAGAATAAACACTTTGCAAAGCGCAGCCGCGGAAAACCGCAGGTTGGAATTTCCTAACGATTGGTTTGCATGCAAACTACGGCTTTTTGGAGCTAGTTTAAAAAAATCTGGGGTATTTACACAGCCGTGTTCCTTCTATCATAGAGAGAATGTATTACTTAGAATACTTTCTTAACAAGGCGTACAAATTAAAACGTCGATTTCCGAAAATATTACAGAACACAACGAATATTAAAAACTAAAAGCGCGAACAAAGTATCAGTGAATAATGTGTAATCAAATCTTTCAAGAAAAGGATTGTAAACCGGAGAACAATCCGCGAGCCCTCCGCGAACATTTTTGGCCTCAGTCCGAGACTATTTCCGGTGCAAACAATGAGAGTTGAAAGCGCGTATTCTGTGCGTCTGACGGAGATGAAGTCGATTAAAACCACAGGGAGAGAATCTCGTCCGCCGCTGAAAGTAAGAAAAGCCTATTTGTTGAGCTTGTCTTGAGTCGCTACAATGGTTGCCAGGATTTTTAAACTACACCGCCAACGTTTCTGACAGTTTAACAATGATATCAAAGCTAATGCCACATTTGCAATAAAATTGCAATACCAACTGGCAAAAATAAGACACATATTAGACAGACGACTGGAAGTGGGAAATACTTTATAACGAAATTCTGTCCGCTGAAGTTCGGTCTAAATGATGTCAATGGCGGAGACGAGTAAATGAACCTGAAATACGAGTTAAAACCAGTAGGGTCCGGTATTATAATGTCCTTTACCTCAATCCTTACAATATTTTGTTAGATTTGAAGCGAAAATTATAGTTAATCTTCTATATATTTGATGCACATACTATACGCAATATACTAGGAATAAGAACTATTATCTCCAATTATACTCCAATAATATAATATAACATCTTGACCTAAATTGAACATTAGTTAATGTCCATGTCCAAATGGTGCAGCTACTACGGTCCTTAAAGATATCTGTATACATTCAACAGTGGTTCCTTTCGGTGTATCCAAAATTGAGCTGGAAGCCCTAAAAATGTTTATAGAAAACTCAAATCCCGAAGAAATATCGCCAAACCCAACGTCTAACAGTTCAAATGATAGTCATTATACGAAGTTGCACAATTCAACTTAAGCTAACAGTATCACGATACAAAAATATGTACAATGCAAATGTTTTGTATATTTGTATGATGTATGTACAATTTACATACACCATATAATGTTTTAACGATGCACGATAAATTATAGTTCTATTATAAAATAATAAAATATTTTAGTATACAAAGCATTAATTACTTCTCTAGTGTATTATACTCCATTAATTATAATCATTATATCCTCTATACATCACATAAAATACTACATGTCTTATCATCATCATTTATAATTAAAAAACTACAATTTACGAATGGTCTTGCTACACTTAGGCCCGGTATTATAATGTGTACATTAACTTTAACTAATGTTCACTTTAGGGCACAGTACTTCAATATTTTGTAAGAGTTAAGGGGAAGATTTTAATTAATATCTATCGTATTTATAAGAGATTAACTATAATTTTACTTTAACTGTAACAAAACCAGCCAGAGTATAATACGAGTTGTAAAGTAAACATTAGTTGAAGTCCATTTTTAATTTTCATTATAATAGACTGATCAATGGTATCCTATCACTTCGGATTTTCTAAAATAACGATCAAATTAATAAATCTCGAGGATAAATATGATAAATACTACCCTCTATAATTATGCAATGAATGACCAAATCATGTAATTTAAGTAAAAAACAATGGAAGCGACTTCAAGAGAACAGTGTAACGTCTAATATTAATTCTTTAGATTCATTTACACAGTGGTACCTTGGTTAACGATAGGCCTTAGTTAACGACGTACTTGGTTAACGACGAATAGTTGTGATTAAAATTTTCTGTCTCACGACCCAGTCTTTTGTTTACGACGCCTTCTGGTTAACATTGACAATTAAAAACTTCTTTTATGACTATTCATTTAATTGATAACATTTTTCTTGCGATTATAATTGCACAAGTAATATGTACCGTACACGATGTATAATTCCATAAGTTATATGTTTAATGACATTTTAATGAATTTTATCCGCATATTTGACATGCAGTATGGTTTTGTAAAGTCGCGCCTTGGATGACGACGGTTTTGGTTTTCGGCGACATTCTTGGGACGGATTACCGTCGTTAACCAAGGTACCTCTGTATTAACTTAAAACGAAGATTTATCGCCCTGGAAGGAACAGAAAATATTCCTAGGGAAAAACGGCTTCTTAAACAAAACTATCCTCAAATACAATCGCGATTCGGTTGGGAAACCGACCCATTGGTCAAAAAATGAGATAGACGTTCCGAATCCAAATTTGGATTTCTAAGAAGTTGCCTATAAAAGCACTAACACTCCTCAAGACGGATTTAAACCGAAAGACGGCACACGGTCCTTCGGAGGAAACTGCATTTTAGACAGCAGTACCTCACAGAGGGAGCAAGGCGGTCACATCTGTTGAGGGATGCTGACAGAGGGAGGAAGTGAAAAGGGGTGCGGAGGCATTAACGAGTTGTGTCGCCCCCCTGCAGACTTTCGGCAGGAAGCGGACGGACCCATGTTTGTTATCCCACATGCCGCTGGAAACAAAAGACAGCGCCGTCACCAAACATTCTAGTTAATTCTGGACCGTGCTTCGGGAAAATATCGATGTTGGCTCCTAAGGAACCATAAGAGTAGGAACACTCTCAAAAAAAAAGAGACAAAGAGTGGCTCAGCGTCGACACTCGAATTTTTACCAACAGAAGCTTCTACGTCAACATCTACTTATGTATGTACCCTGCGATGCGTCTTTCGGTTATAGGCAGGGGGTGTGTGTAGCATAAGTATACTTCCCTGAATGGTTACTGTCGTGCAACGTCGACCCAATAGTCCTAGCATCTGACTCCCAGGTTTTTCTCGCGATACCTGATCAGCCCACGTATCAGAAAGGAACTAATATCCGCAGCATCTCCAAAGACGTACATTCTCTGTATTTATTGAGTAAATTAAATCTTAATTTAAATCTTCTTCCTTTCAAGAATTTCAATCCTATGTTTTGAAGTATCTGGATACCGCTCGCTGATTCGTGGTAATAATTATCTCCAAAGCGTATCACTTCGCCACATCTTTTCTAATTTTCGAATACAACACTTGTGTTTCCTCTACCAAATATTGACTGTCTGTACAGGCTTCCGCCTGAAGACAAGTCTGAACCTCATCCCTCCACCATAAGCTACGAAAAGCTTTGGAGAGTGGGCTGAGGCGACTAGGCAAAATGGAGTGAGGTAGTTTGCCATTGCTTTCCTCACTGACAATGAGACAGAATGCTATGAGCAGAAAAATCCCACATTAGCGAAGCACAATGACTCCACGAATAACACTTTTCGTAGCATACAAAGAGAATATACCTTAATATCATTATTCATCATAACTCATACCTCAGTACCTTTCATATTATCACAGCCATGAACAAAACTGAGATAAAAGTTAACGAAAGATACATTTTTCTCTATTCTGCACCAAAGGATAAAAGAAAAATATTCCATTCATCAGGACCACCAAATATTAATGAAAGGATATTTTTTAGTGCTGAAGAAAGGAAAATGAAGGTTTTATTTACTATTCATTCATTCCTGTACATGGCTGTGGTAATGAGAAACACTGAGAGACATTTATCTAGATAATTCCTCATTTAATGCTATGAAAAGTTTTATTCACTCTTCCGAAGTTACATGGGTGTTTCCACTCGTAGTATTCTAGCTCAGAGAGAGAAGCAAGGGAAAACAACCTCAATCCTCATCTTGCCTCATTTTGCTTCATTTTCTCACCAAAGCTTTCGATGGATAACAGAGAAGGAATTGAGGTTTCAGCAAGCCTTTGGGTGATAAATTTGCAGAAAAACATATTAAAGTTCCTCTGATAATGAAGTACAAACTATGAACTCTTTTACACCCACCTTTACCTGTTATTTCTTTGAATTCACTGACTTTTAAAACGTTACAAAATTAGCGACGGGCATCGACACCGGGATGTAAAAATAGAATTACGGGGTATTACATGTATATCTAAAAGAGTAGAATAGCGAAGGGCTAATAATACAGAGCGGTGAAATGAACGTAAAAATTATGGCTAAATCTAATTGTATTCCGTAGTCGTAAAGGATCTTAGGCTGAACCAAGTTCAAATCTGTGAAATGAGCATATCAAATTTCGCATTAATTTCCAAGAATATCCTCTTAATCAGTTCACCACCACATGCGCTGCAGCTGTCTTCAATTTCTTATACGCATTTAACTATGGCGAAAGTGACGAATCCACTTTGAGCGAAACAGATGAAGTAAACTTGTGTTTTAGCCGTTCATCATTTTAATGTAACCGGTGCTCTTTTACAGCTACGCTAGATTTAAACTCCATACTTATATTTCCTCAATTTCACCTTTCTTGGCGTCGAATTTTCATCATATGTGGTGTACGTCAAGAAGAGGCAGTCAAACCACAGACTAAATTCCATTTCGTATATTTCTCGAGAGCCATTTATGAAAACAAAATATCACTCATCTGTCACGTTTATTACTTTCAGGTATCCTTTCCAATGCAACTTACGATAACATTAGTATCCTATGAGCCGCCACACGGCGTATGGCAGCTGGTGTTAAAATACCAAGCTGCCAAATTAATTATCCAATTGATATGCCTTATACTATCTAGAAAAAGAGACAAAAAATAGCTATCTGTTCCAGGAAATAATTTCGCGAAATCACCGAGGTCTGTCCTCGAAAATCACATTCGTCGCGAGGGAGATTTACATGATATAGGAGGGAGAGTGAACAAATAAGTAAACACGTCTTCTGCAATGTCATTTATCGTCAAGACGACTGCCTTTAAAAATAACGAATTTTGGTGAAAGTTCGGTTTACCTCATCTAATTAAGCATGGTTTATATCCGTAATATATCATGGAAGATAATGATAACAATTTTTTTCAAAATTTCTTTCACGGAGGGACGATTTCTTCGAGTTTCATTTTGCAAAAGAAACGAATCCTGCAAGCGATAAATGTGAGTTTTCCATTTATATAAAATGGGAACTCTTTTACTCTTCTGTGATCGAGCCTGAGACCAATAGGATTATCATTCTTCCAGTATTATCAGTGGGGAGGGGGGAGACTTTTAATAATGTTCAAATTTAGAAGATAGGACAACGCTTGGCTCTCGATTTCTAGGCGAGCATATATGGACACAAGCACTCAGAGGCGGATTAAAGCTATTAGAGGACCTAGGCGAACAATTAGATTGAGATCCCCACTAGAAATCATGGGTAAAAATTAGAATTTTTTTATTAAATACTCAAATAAACATGCTATAGAAATTTCAGTCGCTTCAGTACGTCAAGAAAATAAATTACGAATGACAATACCGTTACTACAATGTATACTTAAAATGGACTTTGCTCACTTTAGAGCCCGGTATTACATTAGTTTCATAGTTAAAGATTATAATTAATATGTGATAGATTAGCATGGACATTAAGTGTAATCTTCAATCTAACTTTGTGTCAATAATTGTCACTCTAACTCTCACAAACCATTCTAAAACCGGGCCACAAACTGAACATTAGTTAAAGTCCAGTTATAGTACTTCCGTGTATTACAGGGAATGATGGATATACTTTACATTGTAAAATAATTAAAACGTAAACATTTTAACACATTCCATAAACATATTATTTAGAATCGCCAAATATAAAATTATTTCTTGAAATAAAGACCAGAACAATCATAAGTACAGTCCTACTGAGGCCCCCAATGTGGAAGAGGTCCTCAGCTTGCGCATATTGTGCCCAATAAATCCGCTCCTGCAAGCACCACGTTATTAATGGAGAGATAAGTTCAAATTAAAAGAAAAATTAGAGACACAATATCCTCCGTGAATTGACCTTATCATCTGATAAACTTTGTTAAAAGAAGAAGCAATACAATGGCCGATGCATGGAAAGGATAAAATGCAAGCACAAATAGAATCAAAGCAAGCGACGGTAGAATCACCAAACACTATTCATTGCAACGTCTCGTCTGACCCAAATACATGGCAACATTCTTCTACGCAAAGGGCTTTTCCTTTAATAGGAGCTCTCCCTTAATTTTCAATGAGAAGATAGTTATACGCTGAGACACTTTCACGTTGTTAATTTAAGCGACTACCCTGTAAGATAGGGATTTAAAGTACAAAGTAACAAAGACAGTAAAAATTTCCCTTTGTTTTCTATATATTATCTGCCCTCTTAGTAAAATCCTTATTTTCTTCATATAATATTCCCTTAATATTCTCATATTTTAATCTATATTTCTATTGTTTAGATAGTTAAAGCTTAATTTATAAGCCTTGCGAAGTTCTTGTGATAATTGTGTGTTCCTTTTAAATGAAAAAGCGAACAAAGATATAGCTGTCCAGAGTTAGGACATAAAAAAATATTCCAAAACAAATTTTAAAAAAATATTGACGCGATGTTAGAAAAATGCGCGTATTAATTTAATAAAGATTTTTTAACTACTAAAATATTTGAATTAGAAGTTATTATCATATATATTATTTTACTTACTATTAATATTTTAAATTGCTATCCAAAAAGAAATGGTGCAGGATTGGTAATTAATAATCAAAATAAGAAAGAGTATCATTTTACTCCCGCGGATATAGGTAAGAATTTTCACCAAATATCTCAGCAGATGGTTCAGGACAATCAACACAAATCATCCTCTTGATCACAAGACGCATTACAGAATTGCTCATTAAATGGGGGTTTTAAAAATCACCAACATTGTAACCTATTAAATAGTGGAAAGGTTAATTTTGTTTGGGTAAATGTCTCCTTGACCTTGTTTTAAATAAGCACGCCATGAATTTGGCATAATTGCTGATCGACTTTTTGTTCGACCAATCTCCGCCCTCAGGACGTCATTAGACATTTTAGATTTGGACTTATACCCCGCGAGCCACCAGAATTGTAAGACAGAGGGTGGATCAACACCAAAATCGCCTAATCTACCCTATTAGCTTCCCTAAGGCTCCGCGGTAATAAGGACCAGAAGTAAACATCCGTTTTAGCTATTATTTCTACTGCTTCCGAATCCCCAGTAAAGTGCTATCTTGCCGGCCATTAATAATGAAAAATAAAGTAAAAAAGGGGATTAAACTTGGTAATTTTCCGCAATATTGTGGAAAATTACCAAGTTTAATCCCCTTTTTTACTTAAATGGCTTTCCACAAAGTAACGCCAAATCATCTCGATTTCGTGAAAAATAAAGTTCTAGCATAGCAACCCTTTGAGGGGTAGGACCGATTCCGGCGGTATTTACAATGGGTGACACATGGTCAGCTCATCGACACAGCACGCAGCCATATTTGACTTTTAGAGTACTGGAATTCACCTCTTAATTCAAGTAATTCCATGCTCATGACAATGCTGGGTAAACACAGATAAATGTGTAAGAAGGATTCTCGGGTTTCCAACCAGGTAAGGTCTGGTGACATTGCTGTCGCCAACGTTTCGATGACTGACTCAGTCATCATCCTCAGGGTGCTCTGAGGTGCAAACTCTGAAACGTTGGCGACTGCAATGTCACCAGATCTTACCTGGTTGGAAACCCAAGAATCCTTTTTACACATTATCCACCAGAAAAGCTTAAGATCTTTATAAACACAGATCAATATTTGCTCTCATCGGGAATTGACCCCAGGACCGCTTTCACCAAAGACAAACGACCTACCATCATGGCTATCCGGAAGCATAATTAAAGTAAATGATTGCTATTGATCCTGGATTGCGCTGGTTGATTGCTGGATGGAAACGGATTTTGCAGAAATGTCGACTTCTACAAAGAATGTTTTAGTCTCATCGCAAAATTTTAGTTGAAAAACTATCCTTTACCTCGGTCGGGTGCTTAAGCTCGTGCTAACTAATAAGTATTAAACGACGATGAGTATTAAAACGATCAACTTTTCAATATAAATATAAATAACATTCCTTCCGTCAGCAATTCTAAGCAAACTATACAAAAGATTCAACTCACAATCTAGCATAAGAAAATGTGCTCTCTAAGTTGGTATCGAGCATGAAAGAAAATAGAAAGCTCGGATTAGTGAGAGTTGGGAGAGGATGTCTTCCTTAATTTATCTCCTTCCCGCCACAATCGTCTGCTCCACGATTTAACGCCCACTAGTCTGACATCATGAAACCGACAAATGAAATCATTTCGAAACATTTCCTCCAAATGAACTGTCTAGTCTCACAACCACGCAACTCAAACAAATGATGACTTATAGACGATTCAAAATTTATTCTCCATTCGAGTAATAGGTTTGTGGAGTCGCATCACTGATTATTTTGTGTATACATACAAGAGGTGAACAACAATCTACAGGTTTATGCTTATTTCCAAATATCGTTGACGTATTTTATTTAGATTTATGATATATTTAATGAACTACTGTCAAATAACATAGAAAAAGCTGGTGCCGAGTATTTAACATATTAATTTTTATTTTACCTTCACACTTAGTCCTTCTATTGTTATCCCGATACTGACCTGTTTTGGAACCGTAATATTTGTATCTCATTATGTTCTTTTTGTGTTTATTTTTTATTAAATAATTATTTATAGTTGTTATGTAAATGAAATAATGTGTGTGTATCATTTTGCTTGTTTTTCAGATCTGATTTAACCAGCTTTATCCTTAAAACTTAGTTAACTATCAGTAGGTTTCCAGCTTCTTCACACTCCCTTCTTGTGGCTGTTGTCCTTTTGTGGCGTATTTTTCCTAATAGGAAACTTAGGCTTTCAAACTCAAAAAAAGAGTTTTCTTCTGTGCACATTTTTCAAACCATCTCTTTTATATTTCATGAGAAAAAGAATTAGATGTAAGAAGAGACTTGATAGTCTCAATCTCGCCCGAATTATTATAATCTCGATAATTATTATACAAGTATATAACCGGTTAATAACCGAAAAGAAACGTTATTTTCGCAAGAGTGAAAAACGAAACTGAAGACAGTTATCACCAGTTCTGATTTTCCCTAATTGAACGAAAGTTGTCGTATTTACTAATCAGGTATAACGGCTTCGGAAAACGAAAGTAATGAAGCTTACCAAAGAAATTAAGTTAACAGTCAGGCTTGAAGGGAAAAAACTGGAATAGGTGGATTAATTATCCTAATTGTGTAATGCTCTTTTATGGGATGAAAGATGCACAGATGAGGCTCGAAAAAGAATAGCAGTAGCTAAGGAATCTTCAATCAATTTTTAAAAAATCAGGAAAATATTGGTAAAATCCTTGCTGTGTAGTTTTTTGCTATATAGGTGTGAAACGTGGATTCAAAGGAAGGATGACATCAAAAGATTGAAGGAATTCGGTATTCGAATGTGAAGTAGAATGGAAAAAATAATTTTGGTGGATAGGAAAACAAACATGGGCTACACATGGTTGAAGAGGAGAGGGTTTCAACTGAAGTAATTAAGGTAAGGAGAAGAGGGATGGCTAAAGGAAGTAATTGAAAGCAGAATCCAAAGAAAAAGACAGAAAGGAAGACAAAAAAAAAGATGTTAAGTGACTTAAATTATGGGGTGGGTTACCACAAAACAAAGGAATGGGCATTCAAATCCGTAATGTTAAAGCACATTGATCTACCAAAACGTGTAACACATTCGATACATCGATAATGAAACGGTTACTTGCAATATTTTAACAAATGCATTTCCTGCAGATGCGATAAAAGGGTTAGAGAATGGGGTTACTTCAACTTCGTGAGGCCCCATCTAGAATATGTGGCGAGTTATGGGACTCAGCGGATGAAACGAATACTCGCGAACTCCAGAAAGTGCAGCGGAAGGCGATACGTTGTTTGTTAAAAAAAGCTTGGAATCCTTGAAAGAAAGGAGATTAGGCTACGACTGCTTGGTAATATTCAGAGAAAGTACATTTTCGGAAGACATAATTGGAATTATGTCTCCCAAAAATCTTCCCCCTGCTACTTCCGCCGATCCGACAATGAGCGTATAAGTAAAAAGAAAAGTCGTTTTAGGTACTCATTCTTTCCGCGAACTATACGCGATAACAATAAGCTACCAAAAGGTTACTCGAACGCTTGGTTCGAGTTACACCCCCTGCCACACACCGAAAGGCGGTTTGCAGGGTATTTATGTAGATGAAGATCAATGAACTAATTAACTTTTATATTTTAATCAATGACTTCATAACTTAGTTTCTTCTATAACATCTCGAGTTTCAGTCCTAAGTTTTATTTAATTTACCGAATGATTTTTTAAAAATTAAGAAAGAATGAAAACTTTTAAGAATGATTATAATGTTTATGCTCTGAGTGAAAGAAAAAAGTTTCAAATCGATTCGTTGATGACTGCCTGATGTATAAAATTGACGTTTTTGGCTCCAGGCTCGTCCGAAAATTCAAACGAACACTATGATTGATAACTTTAACTCATTATTTCCATTTCGATATATCAGCTATTAAACGCCATCTTTAAATACAGAGAGAGATATTCACTAAGAAGAAGAATGAATAGTATTTTTTTTAAATCTGGGATGCCCTTCATATATCTACGTTTAGCGAAAGAGGGATATAATCACACTAGGCAAAATGGCAGAAACTTGAACATACTCAAACATATTTTATGACATGATGACGTAACGCTTTCCCCTTTTTCTTGAAAATAATGAAAATTCAATATAAAATGCTTAAGGTATTGAAATGTCTAGATAAAGTTCTTATAAGGATACGGAACATCAGAGAAAAAGCCGAGAGGTTTCTGGAAATACATGCGGCCAGAGAAGCCTTGACGAAGTATCGCGACCGCATTTTCTAGTAGCCATACATGAGACCCTCCTTGTTTGGATGGTGTTGCGTGTAGACTATTGTCGCCTCTTCCGGTGAGAATTGGGGGAAACTTCCTCCATTTTCAAACTCTTGCAATCAGAGAAATAAGTTTACGTTGGGCAAGCTTTGAATCTCACCTGTATTAAGCCTTTTTGTCAAGAACTTAACCTACATATACTAAAATATCCAAGTATCACATTTTTATGATTTCGGTGGGCGGAATTAGTTGATATAAATATGTTTGTTCGATCTAAAAGACAGATACGTGACATGACACAACTTCTCTGGTGAATGTCGATCGATTTTAGTAGGGCAATGACCTTCAAACCCTGTTTCAACATACTATATATCGAAGTCGTCTATAAGAACAATACCAAATCAAAAAAAATCAGCAATTATATTGTAATATAGCAACGAGATGACAGACTAGAAGGATGGGAATAATTGGGTTCGATTCAGCAGCTCAAAGCGCTGCATCCTTTACTGCTCTAACGATCTTCTGAATCTTGTCCATCACCTTGGCGAATCCAGGAGGAGGGGGTGGAGACGATCTACCCTCCTTCTTTTGATGAGTTACTAAAACACGCAATTTGCTCACGAGGAGCTTAAACGAAAACAAATAGCAATTTTTCCTGAAAAAAAAACTTAATATCTAAATGAAGTTTTAGAGCAACATGGAACTTGTCATCTAGCGATAAGTAAAGAAAGAATATTAGTGTTGATTGAAGATGAATATATGGATATTGACTGAAACTACCACCCCTTGACAAGTTCCTAGACCCGCCCCTGGTTCATCGAGGCTAAAATACTAACAATGTTGCTTGCTAATCCTTATCTGATCGAGAATTCTAGATATTAAATTTCATGGAAGTTCACGTTTCTCCGGATCCCGGAAAATTTTCCCCTCGTTCGGTCCTTCATCTTTATCTGAGAAGGAATCTTTCGCATCCTTAATAACTAAATGGCACGCATAATCAATCTGACCTGTTCTTGAAAATACATTGAAAATACATCACATCAGAAATCGGAGGAGAATCTAATACGTACTTCCACCGTCTGCAGTCTGTCATTCGCCACACATGGACACAATAACCCGTCTCTCTTGAGGAAATTTTAGGGCATGATTTACAGAAAATTATGAAAACAAAGGATGAGATATCTGAGAGGAAAGTCACTGCCGATTGTGACGGGTCATTTGGTGATCCAGTAGGACAGATTTTTCTACTAGGAACGTAATTGAACTTTGTATAGAGCGGGGTCCAAGCGGGACTAGTGAGAATCGAGAGGGCATTTGGTACATGCATTGAAATACTAAATTTAAAGATGAAACATCAAAAATTAAAAAGTTCACAATTGGTAACAAACTTTCTCAATATTAATGATAAATTCCATGAAGTTTATCATAGCATTAAGGTACTAACGTCAAAGATATTTGGAAAGACGATATTATATAAATAAATAAACATAGTTTCCCCTGTCTAGATAAAAGCTTTCAATGATTAGGTACAATGTAAACAATGATTGATTGATTACGATCCATGTTTTATTAAAATTACATACACATACATACAGCTACATTAAATTATATAGATATTACATTAAATGCGATTTATTGAGTGGTGAATTTGCGAGTCATGAGTTTGCAGATGTTTACGAAACATTTCCTCGTTCGATAGGACCTCATAACAATATAACGAACTTTGATTTCGCTAATGGTTCTTTTCTCGGTTTCAATTTGGACTAAAAGTAACAAACGTGTGTTCCGACGCACCGCGAAGTTCGAGTTCACTCCGACGCGTGCATTGGAAGCACTGAACTTGTCGAAGAGAAGTAATCGCGCACAGCTTTCGCAATCGCGAGGACGGCGTCATCGCCTCTCCTCCATCACCCAAGCAACGAAACAAAAAAAACGAGCGATCTTTTTATTTGGCGTTTCTTTTTAAAAACAGAGAGCCCGCTGTCTCGCCCCTTTGGTGATTCACCCTTTCCGGCACCTCCTCAGAAAGAGGCCAACGAAGACACTACCTCCTCTTCCGACAGTATAACGACAGTGACCGACGTCAATTGGACCAACAGTGGACGGCGCGACACGAATTAGGGCCACTTTTTTCGTCTCCCGTCCATTGAAAGAGGGAATAACTGAGAAGCGAATGTCGGCGAAGTTTCTTAGCGTTTTAGAGGTTGGCTACAGTAGGCCGTCAAAGAAGCCGATGTCAGTTTGTGGATGCGACAAGGGCTTCAGTACCCCTTTTTTTATTAACGTACAAGTGATGTTCATTTGACATAGTAAGCAGTCAAGATACAATAAAAAGAAAAGACACCGTTAAGGCCCCAATGAGCCAAAGTTGGCTCGTCAGAAAGTGCAGAGATACCAGTATAAAAATAACTACATATAATTATTATAGGGCTCCTGAATAGCAAAGTGGGTAACGCGTTCGACTTCAACGAAAGAAGTCCCGTGATTGAGGCCTACCGTATGGTTGAGGCCTTCAGCTAGAGCCTATTGCGCCTAATTATAAATCCCTGGAGCAAGAGGGAAATAAAATGTGGAATGGACTACAAAAAGAGGGCATTTTACCAGGAGAAAACAACTTATGACAGCAGATATTACAGGCTTGGATATTACCGAGCGGTTTGTTAAAGTATAGATATGAAGAGTTCTCTAGGACGGTGTGAAACATGGAGCTTTCTACAGTTTTGGAGCTTTCGATGTTTTCTTCTTCTAAATACAAGCTGATTCCTCATTTCATAAATCGAGGTGCTTCTGTATATCCTTATGTGTTCTTACATTTACATGTGTTTACAATTAAGTGCTTAGCTTTGAATGTTTATAAGTTTATGTGTATGTTGAGAGCTGCGTTGAGACTCGAAGAAAAATTAGAAACGTATTTCGGTATCAAAGATAAGTAAGATGCACCCGGATGGACAGACCATCCGATCCCATGCAGACAAAAGCACGGGTATGGCAATGCTATTAGAGAATCCACGAAGGGAAGGAAGTGGTCCCATCTACCAGAGGGGAGTCTTGTCTATCATCTCTCAATGGAATGAGGGCTCCACATTTAGACCCTTCGAACCACGTCTCCTTGTGTTTATATTAGTGGCAAACGGTTTGTTGTCTATGGCAGAAAAAAGTCTATTGGAAGTACTTAAAAAAGACCGACATGCTATAAAACGGCCCGAGGTTTCAATTTGATCGGAGAGTTGTTTGGAAAACATGAAAGGAAAGGCCGTTCGGCTCAGTGAAAAAGATTGTTCCCTTGTAACCACACCAATCTGAGTGAAATATATTCTAAAATCACTTGAATACACACTAAAATAAATACAATCTGTAATGAGAAACAACTATAAAATTGGACCCGACTGAGAAGTAAGAACGAAATACTTAATCTTTCTTCGAAAATTACTTGAATTTAGTGAAGAAAATGATAAATGTGACGTTGATTTTTACAGTTTACCCGACAAACCTTACTTAGAGATTAGCTTTGACGCATTAAATTATATTCTACAACACTTTAAACCATCTTGACTCGAGACAATGAAGGATGGCACCCATAAGCACACACAAGTTGCAGGCAATTCATCTTTGCGAAAATTAGGAGTAAACTTCATAATAATGATTCCTCCTAAAAAATAGTGGCTACCAAAATGAGAGAAACTGTGTCACTTTATAATTTTTCCCTTGAAATATTTTTTACGCCTCTTAAAGACGAAATTTTGAAAAATTTACTTGGAATAAAACTTAAAAGCTCCAATATTGATAAATCGTTCCCGTGGCTGTTAGGAGGGGTTTTTAATGTCCATATTCCATCGCCTATCAAAGAAGAAACTTTAAGCACGATGGGAATGTGAAGGATCCTAAAGGGAGAGGAAGACCGAGAAAAATAGTCTAATGAGGAAACTGAGATGCTCAATAGAAGAGATGTGGGAAGCTTTTGGAACACAGGGAATGTATGAAAAGATGTACGAAAGTGTGCCAAGCGAAATATGTATGCAAAGAAAAGAAAGTGAGGAGTAGTAGTATGAATAAACTGTTTAATCAGTTCAAATTGACTCATATTATTCAGAACGGCCTCAGTTGCTACATAAAATCAATTATGATCTTCAACTCTATAACTGGAGTAAAGATAACTTCATTAACCTTAATACTGCTAAATCTCAGGCTATCATGATCAGATATTCAAAGCTACTAAACTCTGTTAACAATGTCAACTTACCAGCACTTGATTTAAATGGTACTACAATTCCGTTTGGAAATGCAGAGGCAAACCTCGGTCTCTACATTAATGAAACTCTTATATGGTCGGATCACATCCTACAAATAAGTAAAAACGTTAAATTCTCCCTCCATTCAGACGTGCAGGAAATTTCCTTTCTCCCGCCGTGAATACACGACTTATAAACTCCTTAGTCATGTCACACTTCGACTATTGTGATATAGTCTATCTTTCCGGGGAACTTGCCATCAAACTGCAATTTTTGCAAAACACCGCGGTGAGGTTTATCTTCAACTTAAAGAAATATTGTCATGTCTCCGAACTACTCTAAGCTACCTCTACTAAGAATTCCGTCGGAAGTAATACATTCTATCTTCCAATTTTAGATGTTTATCTACAAGGACTCCTCGATATAAACTTATACCTTATTTGTGTCCCTAAATGCCATCCATGACCGCAATACGAGAAGCTGTAAGAGACTCCTGATTCCCCAACACAGAACGGAAATATTTCACAAATCATTTACAGTCCAAGCAAGTAACCTTTGGAATTCAATTTCTCCAGTTATAAAGAACTCGTCCTCCGTCAATAGTTTTAAGAGCAAATGCTGCAATCATCTTTTAATTCAACAAAGCAGAACCTAAATAATTAGAATGCACCACCACTCCATTAACTATGATTGCACCTTTAAATGCACACCATTTCTCAGTTAGTTAAAAACCTTTTTACGTCTACCCCTATATCCGGTTTTGGTCTGCCGTCCAATGTAATGTTTGTACATATTGTTATGTAGCTGTTTATATATGAATATAGTTTTATTTTAGTTCACATTTTAATTGCTATTTCTTCGTTATATTGTACTAATTGGCAAGCCTTTATATGGATAGGTATGTTTATATTCATATAATATTTTTTTTCATATAATATTTTTCTTTATTAATGTAATATTAATTTAATTTGTCTTATCTACGCACTTCGAACTTTTACTGCAATCTTGAAACTAACCTTTTTTGGAACCGTTGTATTTGTATAACATAGTATTCTTTTCTGATTTTTATAACAATTTATTTTTAGTTGTGTTGTCTTGTTATAAAATGCAGTAAAAAAACCTTTTTTTACTTCAGATGTGATTTAATCTGTCTTTTCCTTAAATCTTAGTTAACTATCTGAAGGTTTCGCAGGTTTTTCACACTCCCCTTCTTGTGGGCGTTTTCCTGCTGTGGTGTACTTGTATTTCTTCCTAAGTTCTAACGTAGGTTTTTACACCCACAAAGTAAAGTTCCTTCTTTGAACTTCTTTCACAATTATACATAAAATATAAATTAAAAATATAATCAAATTAATCGAAGAGAAAGGGAAATAAATTTCTTGCAGCGAGAGCAAGAAATATTAAATAATAACAATTATAATATATTAAATATTAAATAATACTTTGGCCGATCCGACAGTGAGGGTAAAATAAGAGAAATAGACGCGAGGACAAGTCGTTTTAGGGACTCTTTTTTTCCGCGAACGACACGCGATAATAATAAATTAAAGAAGTAATTCTACTCTTGGTGTTTACACCCCCTGCCACACGCCGGAAGGCGGCTTGCAGGGTACTTATGTAGATGTAGATGTAACTACATGGGGTACATTCCATAACGAAAAAAGGCGGTAAGTTTAAATGACATAACGATAAAGTGTTAAAGTGCATCTTTTTAAAAACTATCGGTTAAAATAATATAGTAATTTTTATCCAAATATAGAAAATAAATATCTACCAGAAGAATCAATTTAATAAGATAGCGAGTGATTTTGGTAAGAGAATAAAAAGGAAAGACAAAAAGCTCCATTTTTCATCATACATTCATGTAGTTTTGCGAAACTTCTTCAAGATATAATCTCTTTACTAGGCAGAGTATCTCAACAGCACAGCCAATATTCAGAAAGTTAATCATTGGAAACGGGTATAATGTAAGAAATTTGTCCATTTCAAAGCATACACTTCAAAAGCTAAACAAATGTTCGCAAATATGTACGTATTAAATTAAAAAATTACTCTATAACAGTCTCGATTAGATCAAAATAGTGTTTTTCTAAACAACCGATAAATACAGCAGTATTGTAGCAGTAATGTTAGCCTATGGAGCCGCAGTTCTTTGCAGCATATATTTAATGCATTTAACTCAAGATATATTCATTTCATTCCAAATAAAGTCATTAATAAATGCACATATTTAAAACCGTCTTCTGTAACTCATGTCACTTATATTTTAAATTAATTATACCTACTAAATAAAAATCATAACATTTAAATCTTTAATAGTTAACTATTTCATATTTACGGTTGCTAAATGACCGAAAGATGTTAGAATACTGAGGAATAAGCGTGAACTATATTTTTGCTCAGCGTTCAAACGCCTAGCAAGGACTGGCACAATGTACTCCGTGAGGTCATTCGAGGGAGCAGCGGCCAGCTAATTCGTTTT
Organism: Ladona fulva; assembly: GCA_000376725.2. Lineage (NCBI taxonomy): Eukaryota > Metazoa > Arthropoda > Insecta > Odonata > Libellulidae > Ladona > Ladona fulva. The sequence continues at coordinate 372,361 of KZ308835.1, forward strand.
TTCCTCTTTTCATCTCGAAATAAGATGAGTAGAGGGAGCCTCGATGTGTTTAGCAGCCGCGAATAGTTTTCCTTTGTTTTATTCCCACCCACGAGCCAATTCTGCTCTCCGAGACGATTAGCTGTGACCAGGGGACTCCGCTGTAGGAGAGAACTGAAGGTTAACATTGCTTCAAACGACCACAACACAACAGCCGATGAGATTTGCATAATATTCTCGTGTTGCATCCATGACGAAGTGATTCAATAAGGGATTTTTCACCCATCGCTCTCAAGTATTAATCGCGAGCTTTTTCCAAATATCCTTCCATTTTTAACCCTTATCGTCTTTTAACTTTTCTGGTGAAAGTCTGATCAAAATCATGTCCGCTACAGACTACAATCGATTACATTGGATTATTGTTATTTTAACATGAAAGCCTGGAGTTACAAAGTAAAAAAAATATAAGAATCGAGTGATACATTGAAAGAAATTCAGGGCTTACTGATATCCAAGTGGGTAACGCGTTCGCCTTTGGTGAAAGCAGTCCCGGGTTTGATCCCAGCTGGGAGCTTATAATTAATGACCATGGCTGATGAAACACTTTTAACAATACTACTACTACCCATTTCCCGTTACTACATCTTGATGAATGGAATATTTATCATTTGTTTTTCAGTACGGGATAGAGAAAAATGTAGCTTTAATTTACTTTTGTCTCAGTCTTGTTCATGGCTGTGATGATATGAGAGCTACTGAGGTATGAGTGATGCTGAATAATAGCATTAATTAAGGTTTCTCCTTATGCAATGCCACGAAACGTGTTACTCGTAGAGCCCTTGCCCTTCACTTAATTTGGACGAATATTTTGTAGCGAAATCTTAAATCCTTGTGTAGCTATAGCAGAAAATTATGAAGCGTGTAGATTACACAGCAATAATAAGATATGTAAAGTAACTTAAGTAAAGTATATGAGAATAGCCTAGCAAGGTGGATTAGTAATCTTAGTAAATCAGAAACATGAAATCAAATTAGATGATATACCAATTAATCAAGTCTATTCTTCAAACAATTCCAAAGTATTTCCGATGGAGAGCACGTCGGACAACTTATGGTTTATAAAATATTTAAATTTCTCAGAATAAAACTTTTTATAAAATGTATCGTATCCGTTAAATAAAATTGTGTATTCACTCTGGTATTGATATATTGATTTATTTCAAATGTAAGCGTCAGTTGAACGCGTCAATCGCTTTCAATCAAACAGATAAAGTTACTATTGGTTATTAAATCCCCAATAGTTCAAATCCGCCGGCCAGCTACCAAAATGAAGAAGCACTAAAACCCTTGCCAAAAACTGTAAAGGAATTCAGAAACAGGTGTAAAATATTAGCACTAATATAATTATTTTTATTTAGACTAAAATTTGTTTTAATGTTTGGATAATTTAGATGGGAAATAACATATGTAAACTTATGGTATTTGTATTTTGTCTGAGTGTATTTTTGTATTGAGAGGAATGGGGA